>JAAGVU020000061.1:10965336-10977265 GCA_011763525.2 Mormyrus iriodes
TTGCAGGGCTTTTAGGGCTCTGGCCATAAAACCTCGGAATGTTAGCCCTAGCATGCGAGTGTGTGATCCTACAAGAGAATGAATTGGCAGATACGCTTTAAAATCAAGCATAGGTAACTCATCTAATGGAAACGCTACATAATATTTGGTAGAAAAAAATAGACTATGGACCACTGGATAATTTAGGTAGTAGAATCACTGGATAAATGAAACCACAAAATTTAACCATAATAAGAGATGAACAATGAAGAATGCTTTACAGTGCAGGGGGGCAGATGTGTTAGTATCAGAAATGTAGCAGAGAGAAGGCTTCACCTCATCTTCAACGTCCAGCTTTTGCTCAATCTGTTGTTGGAGCATCTGCTTGATCCGCACCCATGTGGCAATAACTTCCTTCCGTGCAGCAATAAGCAGAGTTTCTCCGGGGATATTGCCATTGGTCAGGTGCAAGGCATAGTCACATAACTGCATGAGAATCATTTTTCACACTTTACACTGAGGGGCAGTGACATTTATGTAGAACAGTGGTACTTGTCCATATCACAGCACATTAAATATAATTCCAAGCTTGAAAAGACAAAAGTATTAGCCTATAAATTTTATGATATATTCAACTGTGACATTAACTGCTAGTTAAATAATAATCTTTAACATTGTAGAACCACTAATAAAATTCTGAATATTAAAACATTATTTGCACAAATATATATATATATATATATATATATATAGACACACCCACACACACACACATGTCATGCCACCATTGTGACATTGTAAGATAATGTCACCAAGAGAAACTGACTGGAAAATAGGCCAACTTTGTATGGCTGAAGCCCTCTAGGAATATGCCGTAGTCTGCCACTGGCAATTTGGCTTCAAAGAGATCTGAAAAAACCTGCATGTGCAGATATGCTTATGTATGCATCTGTGCACCAAAGCAACCTAAGTAAAACTCTTGAGACAAGCCTCAAAAAAGCTCTGCAGACTTCAAGACAACTCCAAAATTTTATACTACCAACAGGAAAAAAATCCATTAGCTCACTTTTGCTCTGCTTCTGGTAGACAGGGCCATGTTAGATTCTGAAGTCTGCTGCAGGGCTATGTTTAGAACGGGGGCATATCTAAGGGGCCACCCCTGTTACCACTGGTTTACAATTTAATAGCATCATTCAGTGCTATTGTTACCAGCAGAATCTGCTGTCGAGTTTTTTTTTGTGCTCCAAATAAAAATTACGCCAATTGATTAACCACAACAAATTTAGGTCACAAAGGCTTCATATTGAAATGCACAAAAATATTCATGGCAAATACTCACGCCCTGCATGTGTCATTTTTGAAACATGTCTAACTCACATTTTCATTAAAAGGTCATTTATTTAAAGTTATAATCCATTCAAGAATCTGTATTTCAAATATATCTTCTGGGGCATGTTATTATGTGAAACAGCTCATAGGCAAAAATCTGTGTTTGCACCCTAGGGTACGCCTGCTTCTGTGAAATGGCGTCATATTCCTCGCCAATTTTACATATATAAACATGCCAAGTAATCATCCAACCAAACAGCTTCCAATACTATTACACAGCTACTATAACGTCCATAGTTCTCCTCTGACTTTTAGAAGACGTGGTATTGAATGCCTTTTGATTACTTATTAATGATACAGCAACAACAGTCCAGGCTGTTCAAGTGTACCTCCAGGGCTGTCTTGATCTCCTGGAGAGCACTGGGGTCCAGGAGGATGCCATGAATGCTGCCAGACTTTACGGTGCTTTTCCCTGCTCCTTTTTTACTCCTGTTAGCTTCCTGACCCTGTTCATTGGTCTGCTTTTCCTGAGCAGTGCTGACGTGCAGATTCAGAGGCTGAATCAAGCCTTTGGCTACCACATTGCACAGCAAAACCAGCAACAGTGGCTCCCTGAAAAAGCACGTTTCTTTCAGAAGAAATTCTACACAAACACTTAACATACATTTACCATTGTATGTTATTGTCATAATGCACATTTGTACATTTCACGTTTAATGTAGATTTAGTTTCATAAGAAATAAAAGTATTATAATGAAATATACAAATATAATTGTATTGTTAATAGTATGAATTCGAAATATTCATTTTTTCACAAAAACAAAAATAATATCGTTCTAACTTGAGTAAATATTTCTAATAGTTCAAATTCTAATGTACATTAGTGGCAAAAATTGTGGAAACAAGCAGTTTTAGTGTTACGTTTTAAAATTACTACATGAATATTGGCAGTAAAAAACAATCAGAGAATGTTACAAATATCATACACTGGACAATTAAATAAGTAACTGGAGCAACAGCTGAATAAAGTTCTGCAACTTCTAAAAATTGGAAGTGTTTCCATAATTTTGTCCACTAATGTAAAGTATAAGAACAAAATCTGTTTTACCTGGTTTCTCCTGTCAGTTTCATCAAGTTTATCAGTCTGTGAAAAGGGCCTTGTAGTTGGCAGTGGCCCCCAGAAGCTAGGACATGGCTATTGTGGTTCCACAGATAAACAGCTGCATTTGAGACAATCCACGCCTCCTGGAGGTCAGCCCCCAGCTCTGCAGCCTGCAAGAAGCTGGCTGTGGCACATGCAGACAGCTCCCGGAGCCATTCCCTACGTCGACAGGGGTTTCACGTATGAGCACCACTCTCAATACAAGTACTTGTAAATACTGATTGGGACATATTGGAATTACATGTACAGCAAACAGAAAATAAAGAAAGTATAACCATGAGCGGTAGAAAGATAATTAACTGTCTTCTGAATTTTATGTTTTCAATTCCTGCTTCATATTTCACCACTTCCTATTATAGTTGCTATCAAAGAAAATGTCTATGATTAGAGTATGTTTCTTCACCTATATACTGCCCATTGTGGATTTTCCTCTAGTCCATGAGAAATGTTTCCTGTTGGCTCTCCCCATGTGCCCTTTGGTGGTAATGGCTCCTGGTTGAAATCCACACCCTCTGAATGCAGTTTTTGTATAATGGCCTAATTAACAATCCAAAGAGACCAAGATGAATGAATGAATGGGATAAACACTTTTATAAAAATAAAGTGTTTATACAGTAAAGGGTTACAGTGCTAGCCTGGAATTTATCTCAAGAAGGTAAGGGAGCATCCTCGATGGAAGGCCATTCCACTGCAGAGCATACGCTTATTTTGTAGTTACAAATTTCCTCCTCATTTGCATGTGTACAAGCCTTTTTATTTCTGCATATCACGTCTCATTTTTCTGAGCTTTAGGGAGTTATAGTTTTCCTTTCGGCAAAAGCAAATGCCTGACACAGCAGTAATGATAAAATTACAAAAAATCACATAGTCGTAATTGTATAACTCTACTCCGTTGTGTGTTTCATTTGAAATACAGCTTCTGAGTTTTACTGATGACAGCTTGAGCCCTGCAAGGCTCAGTTCTGGAACAGCAGAGCATTTCCATATTGATTAATTTAAACATTCTGCTAGAGCAACGTTTGTGCTGCAGAAGGCGGTACGTGGCAGGGAGCATGAAAGGGGGCTATAACAACAGCCACCAAACTGCCAGCTGAAACCATTCTCTCTGCAAAAAACGTGAAAGGACATTTCCGATAGAAGAAGACTGCATACCACAAATACTGTTTTTCCAAAATCTATTTTTAAAAAAAAGATTCTGGATCTTTTTTTTAAGGATTTAAATGAATTTATAGTTTCTTTAACCATTGCACAGCTAGCTATGTGTCTGCAGAGTGGTAACCAGCAGTTCTGTGCCTGAGGCTTACATAATGAGCACTGAAAAGAGATGGATTTAGTGGGAGGATCTAGAATTAGAGCTATTGTCCGAGACTGAAATCAGAAAAAGCACAAAAGAAGGAGAAAGGGTTAGCAGAAGCAGCTTTAATGAATGTGACTGGCTAAAAATAGGACAGCTGTTAAGGAACAAGTGAAATAAAAGGATATAAATGGCAAAGACTGACAGAGGGCAGCGGTGGTGGCAGAAAAGAAAGAATTATCTGTGTGGGAGCTTAAAAGAAGAGCAACGGAAAGGAATATGTGCAGTCAACACGTAGCGGATGGACAGGTCAGCATGAGGCTAGAAATTACAAGAAGCAAAGAGAGTGATTTTAAATGTAATTAATTACTTTCACAGATACCTGCACAACTTGCAGTTCTTAGAGTTTGAAGCATTTGTACAGGAACAAGGCCAGTTTAAGGAACCGTGTGGGTCAGAAGCCTGGATCCGTATCCAGTATGACACCTACTGCCCTTTCAGTAATTTACAGTAAATTAGAAGGTAAAATATGGAAGAGACTGACCTCTCCGTTAATAAAGTGAACCTCGGCAAGAAGTCGAAGCAAGTCTCTCTCTGCAGAGAGTGAAAATTGCCCATCTGTGTGGAAACTTGGGCTTTCATCTTTCATGCGTTCACCTGGGAATCAGAGGCACACATACCGTACTAGTATAAGAATGCCTGCATTATAAGAGAAAACTACCATATACGCCAGCAAATGATAACACAGAGACAAGTAATTGAATTTCTTCAAAAATATGTTTGTCACAGCTAATTTAGTGGAACAACCTGTTCCTCCCAGAGAAAGTGTTTGATAACAGCTTAAGATTTATGGAGACAGAAACTCTGGGAACAAACTGGCTTCCTGATGTTTTAACATTTCCAGGGAGCCAAATATTTTATGATCTGTATCAAATACTTCAAAACTGTCATAGACCGAATGAATAGCAACCATTTAAAATCATTTATACAATGCCAATAAGCCAATAATCCATATACTGTCTATGAACAATGTGCATATATAAATATGCTTGTATTAAATGAAATACTTACGTCATACTATACAAGCCAAGTACCACAACTGTCATTTTTTTGTTTAGGCATCCAGCTCCTATAGTTTAGTTTACTTACTGTCATTTCTGGCTGACTTCCAGCGTCCATCATTGTAGAGCAGACAGAACCTGCAGGCCGCCCGGCAGACATCCCACACTTCCTGCTTCCTGGCCGTTTTAGCCAGTGCTGCCCAGAGTCTCACTCTGGGAAAACAGCCCCTCAATGCTCCTTCTCCCTTGTGCAATACCCACGCTCAAGCAATTTCCCAACAACAAAAATATTCCTTTGTGATCATACCTAAGTATGCTGCTACATTAATTGTGCTACTGTGATTGAGAATTCTACAGCATAATACATATATTTACTGTACAACATTTCTTTACCTGGTAAAATAATCTTTTATAATTCAGATAAGCATAGAATATACTAAAATATTGGATACAAACTTACAATACAACAGGTGTAAAATTATGAATACTACCACTTTAACTATTTGACAGTATTGTGAAAAGGAAACAGAGTAAACAGCAATGTATGCACACAGACACACACCTCTGTCTGTCGTTTATGTTTCCTTGCTTGTCTAGGTGCCCATTTGCCTCATGAACACATGAGATGTGATGTTTCGCTTTAGCAGAGAGCTGATCAATCTGGCTTTGTACATCTTTGTCTGAGGACACTGGAAGTGTAAATGAAACAATGAAACAAGAGATGGATTAAGGCCAATTTAGAGACAAACAAACTGTACAAATCCAGTTACTTGTTTAATTGTCCAGTGTATGATATTTGTAACATTCTCTGATTGTTTTAAACCATCAGTCCTTGAGGCTACAGTGTTAATCTTGGGGCCACCGCACCGCCCAATAAAGCATTATAATATTATTAAATCAAACAAAAACGCACACTATTCTTTTTCCGCTGAGCTATTCTGACTCTGGTCAAAAGTTTGGAAGCACCTGCTGTCATAACAGACCACATAGGCAATCAACTTTACACAGCACAGCAGTATTTAATATGTGCCTTTTTTCTAGGCATATAACAACAATGCTACACATCTATAGAACATACAAGATTCTGCAGCTGAAAGAAAATGATTAGTATCAGCCAATATCCACTATCCCATTCAGTAGGATTCACAGCAACACATATTAACAGTCATAATATGTCAGCTGAATTTCCTCGGCTTAGCTTTCACTGCAACTAAAGTTGTCATGGAGATTTCACAAGGCATGTTTCTGCAGTCCCAAAAGGGTCCCACCCAACCCCCAGCTCCCGCCAGGGTGTATCTGCTACCCTGGTAACAGTATGGAGATGAGTTATTGTGTTAATTGGCTCTGATCTAGCAGTGACATCCGTAATTCTTCAGAAGAACTTGAGTTTACCTTCCACTTCTGTGTCTGCGTCAAGGACCACCTGAAAGGCACCGGGGGCCAAAGCTATACCAGCCTTCACCAGCAAAGACCGATTCTTTTTCATGGCATTCTTTGAACTTGCTCTTTTTGCCTTTAATAAAGGAACACATATTGTTTTTAAAAGAAAAACTTTAAAAATGCATACAAGGCCCTGCAAAAATATTCAGATGTGCACTACTTTCTCTTGTTTGCTACTTTTAAGCTTTATTTTATGATACTTTTTATATTTGTACACATACCTACCTTACGCATATCCAAACAAATATGAGTCAACAAGTGAATAGATAAAGTTCATGAAGAATGATGCAATGATGATTGCATAAATACCTGTATAAGGGGACCTCAAATATTACATAAGTGAATTTTGACAAAAACGGCATAATTGTCTGTGAATATTACCTTTTTTCTTTGAATCACTGAGTTGACTGTAACATTTCCTGGATAAAAACCGTGTTTTGTTTAGGGATTAGTGATCACTCTTTGAATTGGTAAGAAAATGTTTTACAAAGAAGAATAAAGAGCATTTCATGGAATTCAGAGACAAAGAAATGCAAATGCATACAACAGTAAAAGGGTAACAAGCTATTTCAAAGTCTATGTACATCCCAGTGAGAAAAACTGGATCAATAGTGTAAGTTACATCGCAAGGAAAAAGCCAAGGAGATTTCAGTGAAGAGTTATAGAATTCAGTGGTTGAGAGTGGAGTTAACGTGCATCAGCCAACAATATCAACAGCTCTGGATAAGATGGTCCTTTATGAGAGGGTGATAGAAGGAGAAGTCCTTGTTAAAAAAAATGTGTGATGTGAACCCTGCCAATTGCAATATGTGTTGGAGAGACTTTTTATCAACAAGGAAAGAAAGGAAGGAAATCTTGTGAGACCTGAAAAAATATGTATTGGGAATACAGAAAAATACAGCAGTTTTTTTTAGGTCTTCTAAAAAACAAACTTGTAAAGAAATTCAGATTTCAGCAGAACAATGATCTCAAGCATGTGTTCGAACCAACAAAAGAGCAGACCAAGAATAAAAAGTCAGTATCCTCCAGTGAACTCATCCATCCATCTCTGAACCGCTTACTTTGGTCAGGGTCATAGGGGGGCAGGACTGGACTGACCATCTGGCATACTGGGTATTGGATAATGGGTATGTGGACCGGGAAAATTTATTGTGCAAAAATTACCACGGGGGACTGCATAGTCGATGGCTGATTTTCAATCCCAGTCTAGTCCTGCAGGGAAGGCTGCCTGGGCCTATACACTAATCTATCCTGGGCAGAATTAGGCATATGACTGGGGTACACCCTGGATGGGATGCATGTCCATTACAGGGCACACTCACACACTACAGCCAATTCAGCTTCACCTATTAGCCTGATTGTAAGTCTTTTGGGGAGATGCGGGGAGTACATGTAAACTAAACCCAGTGGACAGAGGTGGGATTTCATCCCCCAACTTTGAAGGTGTGAATTAACTTTAGTACCTACTGAGTCTCATTCTAGCTGTACATATCCTTCAGTGGCTCAGCTGAAATCTTCATTTTAGTCGCACTCAAAATTTGTGACCCTATATTAAAATTGTACACAAGTGCCATGCAGCCAACTTGAACTACCTGCAATGAGCTGGGGTGCATCACTAAAAATCTTTGTGAAAATCTTGTTCCTACACCTAAATACTGCAGCAAAAGGATAGTCTACCAAATGTTATTTTTCAATGAATGCATATTTTTTTTCTTTAAATTAACTGATTTAGCTATATTTTGCATAGAACTGTTGAAAAGCTGATACCAAAAAATAAAAAGTAAAAAAACTGCTTCTGCTTTGTGAGGTCTTCAATGTATCCCAGAGAACAAAATAACAATGGAAGTTTTATATTAATCAAACAACACAGTCCATGTTAATCAGCCTCACTAGTAAGGTGATATTAGTACAAAAAAGTTTACACACTTGGTCAATAAGCAAAGCAGCCTGATCTTCCTCCTTCTCCGGAGTCTTGTACATCATACTTTGTATCTGCAGCTGATGCAGGGCCGTGGATAGGCGCTCTCTGTACAGCCCTCTCTCATCCAGACCCAAGGCCTTCTGTAGGTGTTCTACTGCTGACTCGAAATGATCTTCTTCTGCTTCTACTTCACCAACTTCACTGTGAATCTGACAGCGCAACTCCAACAGTGGACTGCAGGATGTGCACAAAGACAAATACACATAAAATGTTGCTGTTGAGCTGTGACATGATCTAGATGTGTAGTGGCATGTAAATTATTATAATTATCAAAAGTGCACAAAGCACAAAAACAAGTCAAATAATTAATATTTCTTGAACAATTTAAAAATGAGAAAGGCAGAAGGCTGTCTCCCCATTGCAATTCTAAATTTCTGTAAACTGATTTTAAAGAGGGATTGTCCTGTTAAGAAACATACCGTAATCTAACAATGAATGTCAGTAAAATAACATTATATTATTAAATGCTGTTCAGTTTCCAGTAAATGGGAACAGTGATTCAGCAGGAAGCAGAGTGGCCTCACACCTAAACAGTAGGTTTCATTCTCGACCTGTATGTGGTTTCCTGTCAAGGAATTATTGGCGTTTTGAAATTGCCCTAAAATGTGTGCCCTGTTAAAACACACAGGCCACACACCAGTGCTTTTCCAATATGGAAAAAAAGATTTCCTGATAAAATACATTGTACTAAATATGGAGGTAATCTAACAATTGTTATTCAAAACCGACAGAGTTACAGTGTTGGGCTCGGTTTCAATGGTTTTTCTTTGCCCTGGTGATTGATCACCACATTAATGCCAGAAGACATTCCCAGGTAATGAAGTCCAGCTGGTTCTCACTGGAACACATTCTTCAAGTGGGATCAGCTGGGACAAGACCAAAAATGAACAAAAATGAATTGAGGGAGCCAGGGGCAACCTTCCATAACATAGTGTTAGCTCCTGCTTTCCTATTTCCTGATTTAATTGCTTTGGTTATTTAAGATGGTTAACTTTGGAACTTTTTATTCTGTGCTGATAGTTTTCATTTAAAAGATTAATATCTAGTTGTTGTTATAATAAAAGGTTTTTCTTTTTTCTAACTGTGCTCTGTTTACAGACTTTTATTCCAAAATATAACTGAATTCCCCTTTGACCTTAGGAAAACCATATGATTTTAGCTGAGGTCCGCCGCCACAGACATTTTGCTATGCGAGCCAATAGCTCAAAAAACCATTTCACAGATATTTTTCAAACTATGCACGAGGCATTTTAATGGTGATCTACTAAACTGGATTAAATTTTGAGACAGATCGAAACTGAAGCAGCGCCACATAGTGAAAAAAAGGGCAGTTTTGATACTTGAGCCCATTAAGACAATAACTCAATAACTGTTTGATGGATCTTTTTCAAACTTTGCTGTGCCATTGTGGGGGGGGGGGGGGGGTTCAATGGAACTGATTAAATTTTGAGACAGATTGGCCCAAAACTGAAGCAGTGCCACATAGTAGATAGCAAAAAACATGCCAGTTTTGACACTTGATCCCATTGAGATGGCGATTTAAAAAGTTTTCAAATTTTGCAGAGGCATTGTATGGGTGCCAAAGTAGAACTGATTAAATTTTGAGAGGGACTGCCCCCAAATTGAAGCAACATCACTTTCTGGCAGAAAAGGGAAGGGTGAAAGCAGATGACATTTTGATCTTATGAACATGATAAGTCAAAAGTTTTTGATGCATATTACTACTTGCTTATATTATTATTCTATCTATAGCAGTGCAGTAGCTGGTGTTAGAAACAAGACTTATTAAACATGTTTAACATTCAAAGCATGATTTCTAAGTGAAAAGGCCATCAGTTAAATATACTTTGATTTGCAAATGCTGCTCATCTTGATTACAGCTAGTCCTTTGTATATACACTACATAAGAACATTAATATTTTTGTTTAGTTTTTCTATCTGTCTTGTATATTTCACAATCGCCTGTATTGAAAAATAAAATGCTAAAGAATGATATGATATTTTTTTCAACAGTTCAACAGATAGAGCACTGTGCCAACAGCCAAAAGCTCAGGTGTTCAAATCCCATGAAGCACATATATATTGTACTTCTTCCTTCAACTGTAATCCTTTTTGAAAAAATCCTCAGTTGAATAATAATAAGTTACATATACATTGTGTGCACAAAAAAAGCTGTGCATGGCACCTCCAGACCTCGTGCTTTGCCATCATATTTTCTCTTAACACTTCTAGCAGCTAGGAATTTCTCCATGGTTCCAAAAATGTGACCATTAACTGAACAATTTACCACCATAAACTTTTGTTATGTTACTAGTCATAACAGTTTGATGTATTCAATATCATATAATGTGTGCAGGGATATGATGTGTACATTTTTTTTTATATTTCTGAAGGTTGCCGTTTTTAAATACACCTACCCTCAGCTCAAACCCCCTCACAGAGTTTGAATACCTCAGGTATATAGGGGTGGATATTGGTAAAATGGAGCACCTTCTTAAATTTTACTTTCTCTCTCACAAATATGACGCTCATTACAAATATTAAAATATAAAAGTATTATTGAAAACTCAAGAACTGAGCTTAACTTAACTTAACTTAACTTAGACCAAAGAGGTATGACGATATAGAGTACCAAATATAAGTGTCCCAGTTTACCCTTTGTCCCACCTAACCAATATTCACCCTTCCATCTGTGTATCTGTTAGAGTTCTTACTTTGATGTCAGAGAAAATTTTAATACAAGTAACCATCTAATTGGTGGGGAATGATTCTGCAAATTGTCATATAAGTGGAATGTGCAATAAAGGAATACAGAAACACATTTATTAACTTTTATATTTTCAGATGATCCATCCAGTCATTCTAGAAATTGGACAAGTTGGTGAGTGTGCTTAGATAGCCGGAACAAATGACGGGGCTGTCCTGACAACACCAAATCTAGTTATATTGTTGTTTTTATCACATACTAAAAACATATACTTGTTTTGTGTTAACATATAGTGGAACCAGCAGCCAACTGTGTTGTTACTGTACTGTATAAGTTGTATGTAGTGGTTGATTTTCAGAATAACTACGTAGTATTTTCTCTTGTTTTCCACTGTGTGACCAGAGGTACAGTACAGGTGCTTAAATATGCTAAAATCAACATGAGATACTAAAGCACTGCTCACACGAGGTCAGTCTTTCGGTTTAAATGTAATTGTATACATATTTATTAGATTAGTACAAGAATTTCTAGACAACTGTTAAGAATTGTTAAGAGGCTAAACATGCATATTTTAAACAATTAATTAACATCATGAAAACATTTCCCCAAGGATAATAATCACCTGTGGATGGCCTCCAGCGTTTGGGCCAATCGAATGAGTTGGCCTCTTATTCTCTTCCTGAGATTGTGCTGAAGAAGAGGCAGGCATATGTTCCATAGCGTAGCACACACAGTCTGTATAACAGAACCGTCACCTTCTCTCACTGCATTCTGCAGGCACTGATCCAGTCTCCATACTATCCTCAAATGGTCCTAAAATATGTATATTAGCATCATCAGGGGCACTGCTACAGATTTTTGGCCCGATAAAAACATACCATATAGTGCACTCAGCCAATACAATTATGTTCCAAATTTATAGGGTCCCTGTCACTCAGGGGTCCTTGGGATCATTCCAATCACCACCCACCCCCCC
>JAAGVU020000061.1:10977365-10997161 GCA_011763525.2 Mormyrus iriodes
GAAATAGAACAGTGTGGAATTAGATGTTTCATTGCACCATTACAAAACTCTGATCACCATCAAGAATTACGAAAACGAATTCTATTACAAACATTGAAATTAACTGACATTTTTCTATTAGACATTTAAAACCTATAAATTCTAGAAATAAGGTCCTGCTTACCTCCGCATCATTTTTAGAGTACTCTTCTAGTTTTGCTCTCCTACTGTGAATATCCAGTTCACTTCTCAAGCATTCAAGCTTAATGAGCCACTTAGTGTTCTTGCATCAAAAGACACAGAAATAAGGGGTTGAACTATTTTTGTTGAGAATAATGACTTCCATTCATTTTACTTTCAGATTGCATAATTACTGTCAGAAATTTTGTTGTTTATTTAAATATAAACGAATTGCCTGCTAACTGACACATAAACCAGTTTCTGGAAGAGAAGAGCACGTTATTGTCCATATACTTGTACTTACAGAAACTTCCCCCATTTCAAGTTCTCTCAGACAGTCAGCAGCCAGATCAGGATATTTCAATTGCAGGGAAAGATAAGCCAACTCCAGAAAAAATACACTTCTAAAACAAATAAAATTTCAAGTTGAAATACAAAAAATACTAGCCAGTTATATATGCTATATTCCTACACTTAGTCGAAAATATGATGCTGGTTATTTGATTGTGAAGAAAATTAAAAAAAAACTTAAAAAAATGAAAACACTAACCCAGCATTTAGTCTTTGTCTTTTTAAAAAGAAACGTTTACCTTAGGCTTTAACCTGTCTTGCCCTTTATTATATTATCATTTTATATTACCTGTTTGCAATATCTTTTAACCATACCGCTAAATGGTTATTTTGTATAGCTTTGTTTTTTTTCTTTCTTTCTTTTTATCCTATATGTAAAGCACTTTGAGCTGCATTTCATGTATGAAAAGCGCTATATAGATAAAAGTTATTATTTTCATTGTGGTTGTTGTTGTTATTATTATTGTTGTTATTATTAACCTTTGAGGTATTATGGCTCATTTGGCTTCAACTCACAGACATCTTTTGGACTGTCTTGATTATGCAACAACAATCGACTTGGTTATTCCAAATTGTAAAAATTCTTTTCAGCTGTTTCATTGTAGATTTATTTATCAGTGTCGTGCTATGAGCTTAATGTCATAGACAGAAACTCTGACATTCTCCTAAAGAGTCTGCAAGAAATTGCACTGCATGCAGCCCTGAAGCTATGCTTCATCGTGCAAGAGCTATCAGAGTCATCCAGATGGTCACTGGCAGACTTGAGAGAGGCAGCAATGTTCTTTCTTGAGTTTGGCAGTTCACCCTATGGTACCCTCCAATGCACACTACTCTTGCTGCTCTGGTTATTTTTGGACCAATATTAGCCAATGCAGAAGAGAACTGAAAACTAGTACATCACTCTAAATATTCAATATTATCAGCATTATTATCAATACCGACAAGTTATTTTATTATCTCCTGAGAAGCATATATCTTGCTCTTATCCTTGGAGAAGAATGGTTTCAATTTGCCCCATTTGCACCCTGTTTACCTGCCACAGACTGGTGAGGGCAGAGTGTATAGTAATGGTGCTCTAATATTTTCTACCCATTTTTATAAGGTCATTGGAAATCTCTTGTTCACAAAAAAGAAATGGGTTCTGAGATGTTAGCAATAAGAGCATCATTGCTGATTTTGCCAACAAAGTTAATGGAAAGTACAACATGACATCTTCTGATTTTCGCACAAAATGATAATTCTAAAATCTTCAAAAACATTCCCTTACCACTAAATTATTTAAACACGTGTTCAATCACTATTGAAAATAATAAATACTGTAGAATACTTAAAGAAAAATGTTTTAGTTACTTGATAATTTGAATGTACTGTTCATATCTGTATGATTTTCTGCTTCATACACACCTGTCTTCTGGAGTGATAGCTAAGATGCTACCTCCAAGGTTTGAGTCTGAATCTTTGGTCATTCCCCTTGAGTGAAGCTTTGTTGAGGGCATTAGAAGCAAGAATATCTCTTTCAGCATCGTAGGATAATCTTTCCGGATTCCTGGGCAATCTATTTCACTGTAGTTACACATAAAAAACATTAACTAACATACAACTAACTCAATGGCCACGTTATGAGGTGGGCATGGCTAGTACTGGATAGAACCCAGAACTGCTTTAAGGGTAAACAAGTCATGTACCAAGAAAAAAAAAATTCTATAAACCACTATTGTACTGAGCAATTATTTTTGCACTTTGTTTTAGGCCACAGATATGTCACCAACTGTGTGTTTTTGCTCATCACAGCATTCAGTAAACCATGGCTACTGTAGCGTGTGAAAACCCCAGGAGGATGGCTGTGTCTGAGATGCTGGAACAGCCATGTCTGGCACCAAAAATCACACCCTGTTCAAAATCAGATCAGCAATCTGAACCATAATAATGTTTAGGTGAAAAGTAAATGAACCTCTTTACGGTGTCTGTGTGTTTTATGTATTCGGTTTGCAGGCACATGATTTGCTGTTTGGAAAAGAAGGCTGTTTGCATTAGCAAGCATCCATATTTAATAATCTAGCCACTAATTTAGCTTCTTAAACTGAATTATTGTCATCCCAGAACAATATTCAGCAACTAATACACATCTTCAGCAGGCAGCAAGGATAATCAGCCATGTGCTTTTTCTTACATGCCAAACACTCCCAAGTACGAGCCCTCGTACCACAACTGCAAGGCATATATTTTTATCATGAAATATAAAAAGCATGCATCATTCAAGTTCTCAAACTGATAACCCCAAGAATGCAATTTATTGTAGATTGCAATTTATTATTCAGAGAGAGACAGGATTTCACAGTATCCTGAGTAACATGTAAAAATACATCACCTACCATTTGAGTTTCTGAATTTTATAAATAATCGTTAATGCCAAGCTTGTCTCAGTTTTCTTGAGGGCTTTGGAAGTTTCTAGAAGTTTGTGCCGTACCTGTAAGGGATAGAAATAGTGAATGTAATACTTTAATAATAATTTTATCCACCCATCCATCTTCAAATCTATATACTGAATATTTGACACAGTACACAGACCTACTGTGCTGTACATATTTCTGAGAAGAGGTTTATTTTTGTATGGTGAAGTTTGTGCATAAGTAGCAAGCTTGTTTAGCAGTTGTTGATATAAACTTGTATTTCTGTGGAAAGTAAATGAGCGTGACTTTGTATATTGAAACTGGATTAAAGAATGTAATCATTTCAAATTTCAAATTAGGAAAAATGGACTGTTCACCAAACAACATGATGTTTCACCTGTAATGAAAAAACCATTGGATAGAGATCAGGTGCATTTGTTTCAATGAAGTCTGAAGTATGCTTGGCAAAGCTGGCAGCTTCTTTTGATTTTCCTGCTTCCACTAGGCACTCTACCAAATGTCTGCAAAAACAGGTAAACACATTCCTATTTATAGTGAAATACTTATAATGCAACAGTTCCTGCTGGATGTCTCACAGACCATTCTGTCAATATGCAAGGCATATTCAATAATGTATATAGAAAAGACAGAAAGATAGAAAAGATTAAATATAGGCTTTTTATATGTATAGAAATAAAATATAAGCATGGAACCCACTTATCCCCACAAGTAAAGGACAATTCCTTCTGAACAAGGAATATAAAACTGTTGTAGGTCTAAAAACTGTAAAATGGTCAGTGCAATAGAATACAGAGGAGCAAGTACAGTTTGAGTATGGTACAATGCACAGTATAATTCAGACTTGTGTGATATATGGAAAAACATTCTGCACCCTCCCATGCCTTGTTTATTCTGTTTTATTTATTGCACGCATGGAGAAAAACGGGCACTAACAACATGAGCTGGGCCCTCCATCTGTGGTCTGCCTCTCCAGTCTCCTCCAGGGCCTTCACAACCTGTGCCAGGCTTGAGACAAGGTGCTGGCGAAAGCCAGGTCTCAGCAACGGCTGGATCCTTTCAAAGTACAGCACGGAGGCGTTGAATACCAAAAAGTGGTATCTACCAAAACAAAGAGAAAGTCTCATTTATTATGTTTACAGTGTTTCTTCTCGGAAATCTGCTTTGCATATCTCAAATTAAAGATAATGCATCTCGCAATTTAGTAGACCAGTACTTTACGTCTGCAAACAACAAGCAGTATCTATTAGCCTTTAAATGCATAACCAAAAAAAAAAACATTTTTTGTTTCGGTTCCTAATTTTCGCACCAGAAAGCTACCAGTAGGAACGGCCAGATTCGATAAAGCCAAGGCAACTGTGACAGCCCTTTGTTTAATCCATGCCTTGAATACTTTCAGGCTGTTCTGTAGATAAAGTGGGGTTAGACCCATACTAGGGCAGAGTACCACACAAAATGATCGCTGAATGTACGTTCTCTTTGGTCTTAACTGAGTTTTTTTTTTTTATGCTAAGATCATATGCATTAACTGAGACCCGTTGATATGGATGGCATGTGACATTCCTCACATCGTGTTGACTTCTAATGGTTTCAGACCAGTTTGCTTACAGACTTCACTTCACCTACTGATCATAATGCCTTTATGTGACAGGTTTATGGCTTGCTTGCAATTGTCATGGTGTCTTTCTTGTACTAAAATAAGCGTAAAGAGAATTTTAAAACAGGGCAGCACAAGTTTTGTGTCATTTTAGTGGGAAAGCCGTAATTGGTGTGCCCAAAACATGCATGAAATGCTCTGTGTTGTAAAACTTTAAAATCTTTGATATATGTATAAGTGCACTTTCCTCTCCCTTGAACATAAAATAAATGCATTCTCTCTTTTCAGTTGAAATTCATTTAACAACACCCAAAGATTTTGCTTCATGTTACAGTAATCAGCAGACGTGGATTTTTTTTTCAAATTATTCATCTTTTCTCCTGCAACAATGAATGTAGTCCGAAGAAAAATTCATATATGAAATAACATACCTGGGTTGTTTCTTTGAAATCTCTATAGCCTTCAAAAAGTATAGCACGGCTTTTTCAATATCTACCTGAAAAGAAATGAAAAATAAGAAAAATGAGAACAAGTAAAAAACCTTAAGATCCTTTTATTTACCATTATGTACTAGAAAAAGAAATACAGCAAAACAGCAGTATTTAAGGAAATATCTCCATAATCATAATGGAAAGCTAAATGGCTAGATAAATTGAATATTCTTTGAATATAAGGCAAATTTCTGAAAACATAATTTTGAAATATATATTAAGGATATTAATTATTTTAAGAATATAGTTATTGCATCCTAAAAAACTTGGGAAAGCTGTATATTTTTATTGTTAAAAATATAGGTTTCAAAATTATTAGAGCCCCTAAAATTATTTAAAATAATACAAAACAAAGTGGTCTCTGTGATGATCTATTATTTTAAGCTGCCTTTCACCAGTTCCTGTGTCCCTGGGGTATAAATATGAGGCTGCACATATATAAAATTCCTTTGTCATCCATCACCATTGGGGGGAACCAAAGATCTCAACATGAAAGAAACTGATACCTGTTGATCCACACAGACCAGGTATAAAAAAATATAAACTGTTGAAAATACCACTAGGCATGAGCAGGGCTATAATTAATTTTCAGAATTCTGCAATAGTTTCAAAATTGAAAACAGGAGAAGGCACACTAAGGAACATGGTGATGGAGTCAAAGAAGAATTCAAGGATTAGAATTTCAAAACTGAACAGTTTAATGGAATCTTTGGATTATTGAGTTTAATATTCTACTATTACACATATTAACTGTTAGACTTTGTACAATGAAAAGCACTGCACCTGAGATCCATAAAGTATAACAAGATCAATGCACACTTTAGAAGAGATTGTGTACCAGTCCTCTGTGCAGAATATTTTAAAGTTTGCACTTCTGGACTACAAAACTGATTTTGTGTTCCCACCTCTATTTCTTTGTTGGTTTTGATTAATGATTGGGGGCATTGTGTTATTCAAAGGTCTAGTAAAATATGGTGGTGGATGCTGGATGCTTTGAAGTTGTTTTGTACAGATCAATGATATTAAGGATTCTCTTGAGTACCAGGATATTGTAACCTGAAACCCAGTTACATCTGCCCAGAAGGTCAGACTTGCAAAAAGGTCCTGTTCATGGAGTACACAGGGGGTGGTTTATGGATTTGAAAATGTGCCTCATCTAATGCTAAAGCAACTTATGGTATACTGCATATAAACAGGCATGCAAGAAACAGAGAATCATTTACCACCATCACAAAGTTTTAAAATGTACAGTGGGCTTACCAGACTTCCAAAAGTCTGTGGAGAGGTCAGCTGACCTTGGCATAGGTACGCCCTGCTCAGAAACTGATTAGCAGTTGGACTTGATTCGAAGTACATCATTAGGCAGTCTTTACTGACCTCTGGGCATCCCAGCTGAAACAGAAATAAGGATGCAAAAAAAAGTATACACCATGAACTCTACAACAAAAATCCATCCAAGATCCAAGAGTTTGCTTATTCACAAAAATGTCGTGGTGGGGCCTGGACAACTCCAGTTTATATCTTTAAATTATTTTAGGGAATTACCAATATAAAACAAAACTATAGTGCATTTAGTGCAGGGGTGGAAAGTTCAAGTTCAGAAAGTAAAAATCCAGACCAAGATTTTGTTTCAACAAGCCAGTTGAGTATAAACAGTCACAGTCACAGAATACTCAACTAGTTGGTTGGAACAAAATCTTGGTCTGTACTTATACTTTCTGGACCTGAACTTTCCGCCTCTGATTTAGTGTCTGTTTTCACTTAAATTTGCTAGAACAGCTTGATATACATCAAGCAAACCACTACAAGTGATTAAGGAATAATAATTAAGTATGAAGACTCCTCATTCAGGGGGCGGCACTGTCACCTCACACCTCTGGGACCAGGGTTCAAGTCTCTGCCCAGGTTCCGTGTGTGGAGTTTGCATGTTCTCCCCGTGACATCGTGGGGTCCCCTCCGGGGACTCTGGCTTCCCCCCACAGTACAAAACACATGCTGAGGCTGATTGGAGTTGCTAGATTGCCCGTAAGTATGCATGTGTGTGTGAATGGTGTGTGAGTGTGCCCAGCGATGGGTTGGCGCCCCATCCTGGATGAATCCTGGATCACCCTGCCTCTGGGATTGGCACCGCACCCCCGCGACCCCAAATGGGATAAGCGGTTACAGAATATGGATTGATGGATGGACTCCTCATTCATTAACACTTCAGATTCACAAAACTAAAGCATTTGTGTGTAAATCACTTGAACCACCATTATTAATAAACTCTTGTGTCACAGCATATGCTGGTGCACAGATAAAGTCACCGCCCATTCAGAAAATAATATTATTAAAAAAAAACATGGTCCAGATCAAAAAGGTAATACAATTTACAATAATTTTAGTTCAATGTCTCAGTTCAAATTTAGAACTGAGACATAAAGCACCAATCTTATCCACTCGTATACACACACACACACACACACACACACACACCGCTGAGATATCCAATTTTCATAATTTCTTTAAAAATAATTCAACATAATTTCAATTCTCTCATAAAAACTGATGAACTTGCAGAGGCAGCATATGGACTTTGTTTGGATGGTCTACTAATATTCTACTGGGAAAACCAATGGAAAAAACACAAACGAAAACAAATCAAGAGTTGGAAAACAAAACAAGAAGACCTCACCAAAGGACCCAGAACAGAATCACACAAAGCATGTGAGACTTCACAAAGAAACCCTGGGAAATGTAAGCATATGTAATCTACGCTGAGATCAATACTTTGGGTAGGTAGAAGGAAGTAGAGCTGACAGCCTCATTGATGTGGGAATGACACGTCAAATCCACAGCCTTCATGACAGATTATATTTTCTCATGGTATCAGCACCACCCACTGAACAGAAATATTTTGCACTAGGCTTGAAATGGAATACAAGAGAAAATGTATTCTACCATCCCTTCCCAAGTGAGGAGCTACATTACCCATTCTTTCTTTGTAATGTCTGATATAGTGATGCAACAGGTGCTATTCACAGAAATTACAACTTAATACAGACTGCTTTTGACCTTTCAGAAAAAGTTATTTTATATCGTAAATGTCTTTTATAAAGAAATATTTAAAGGATCGTACTCCGGTATTTAATGTGGGCGAATTTATTGCAGAAGGTGTCGTTTTATTTGCCTGAAAGGGCAAAATAAGGTAAAACAGGAAAAGCACAACATTATCAAATGAAAAGCAAACCAAAGGCTGTCCTCTAATCTTACCTGGAGCGCTAGTTCGGCACAAACCACATACAGTTCAGGGCAAAGGGACCTTGCATCGGCTGCGCTTTTTCCTTTAGTGCCTTCTTTGATTAAAGTATACGCTGTCTTCAGAGCATCGGTGTCTACGACAATTCAGCCACCACAACAACGGAAAATAAAGTTACTAAAGCTACGAAATTAAGACGCATTTTATATATATCGTATGAACTAGGTAACTGATACAAAACGCATATTGTTGCAAACGGTTTACCTTTAAGTGTTTCTGCCTTAGTCAAATATTGTCGAATTTCAAGGTCCATGTTGTTTACTTTCCTGTAAAATGGTAACAATACTTGCACAAATACATATATTATTAGCTAAGCTAAGCTAACAAGTATAAAATATTCAAGTAAAGAAGTAAAACGCCATTAATGAATTAGCTACATTAACTGTGTCGTTCCAGCCAATCGACAGTCGAAAATGTGTAAGGGACCTCGGTTCTGGTAAACCCAGCAATAAAATGATCTTTTCTTTTAAAACGTCTATCTTACTGTGCTGTACGTTTGCTTACACTAACGCACCGAGGCTGGGTTTGCGTCTTAGCAACGCGTTAGCAACGCTACCGGAAGACTTTTTTTGTGCAACCATCAGTTATATTAATAGAATAATTTCACCATGTTTGCTAGATATTGTTGAATAAAAGTTGGATTTGTGTATATAATTATCAGTATAATGTTGTAGTAAAATACAGCTCTGTAAAAAATTAAGAAACCGCAGCAAAATTTTCAGCTTCATTCATTTCTCAATTTGTAGGTATGCGTCTGTGTAAAATATACATTATTTCTGCAAACTACAGCCTGGCTCTTCCCTGCTTCTCATTAATGAAGGGCTACTTCCTTGTCATCTCTGGCATTAGAAACTTGCATCTGCCATCTATCTGACTGATTTTTGGTCATTGCCAGTGTCTCCTGCCTCACCTGTGTACTGCTGGCTTATAAACTATGAGCCTGGAAGCAGCCTGCCATGCAGTGTAGCCTTCTGGCAGCATAACCAGGATTAAACCAGGATTTATAAATGCAGATTTTTAAAAAATATAGAGTGGTCTCTTACGTTTTTTTCAGAGCTGCATATTATATTTTGGTGACAATGGACAGCTGGCTTGCTATAACCCCAGAGGTAATGCCACTGATGAAGGTAATTTGGCCCTGCCTATTACTGCTGCTGAGCAGGAGATTAATTTATCCGCTATTTACCTTCCCATCTGTTGCTAAATAGAAAGGAGAGTCTGCTCTGCTTGTTTCCTTAGTTATTGAACATGACTGTACTCACAAAATCTGACACTCTGCTCAGTAACTGACTTACAACACACACAACACTTTTTCCTCTTCTCTCCATCGCATTCTTTCTTGATTTTTACAAAGCACACTTCCTTAGTCTGATGAAATTACAGGGTGCCATTGATGACTGAAGCTAGACCACATAGGTTTCCTTATTGCTTCTCATTTTCATTAATTTACCAACTACTGTGCGGAAAAGCCTAGGTGGCCGGATGAATAAAATCATGCTACACCAGGGTCTCAGTGCAAAGTAGACTAATTCCCATTCCAGGGCTTTAAGGAGAGTAGGGGAATAAGGAAACTGCTTAACATTGTTCTTTATTTAGAAAAAGAAATGTCTTCCATTACAGGAAACAACCCATCCTCCAGAATTAATTCTGGTTAAGATCATGGGGTTGGAGCCTGTCCCAGGCAGATCGACGCTTACCTCAGGGAGCACAGAACACAAGGCAGGGATACACTTTAGGCAGGGTGCCAGTCTATCACAGGACACACACTCACACACTATGGCCAATTTGGAGGTGTCAATTAATCCCGCTGGTTATCTCTGAAAAGCTTGAGGAAACTGGAGTTCTTCCTCTGTTGCAGAGACAGAGGATTAGCCAATGGTGAGGGTAGGGGTTTTACTGCCCTTCCCCCTCCAAAATCTGATTGCCCCCCCTCCCTTTTTCAAGACATTATAGCCATATTTATTGGGCAATTTGAGGAAATATGGTGCTTTATTTTGTGGACACAACACAAAGAAATTAATATTGTCTTCAGATGGTCTTCTTTTTTCATATACACTAGTGGCCAAAATTTTGAAAACGTAGCATTTTTGGCATTTCGGATCAGAGCAGCTGGACAAGGCCAAGGGGACGCCCACGTAACACCTGGATAGATGGGTATTTTCGGAGGGTGGGACTGGACTGCTTGTCATCCTGGGAGGTCATCGACCAGGATCACAAGGTGCTTCATCATGTGGTGGGCAAGACAACGCATTGTACCAGTGCATGCTCATCACCCTGACTTGACCTGTGCAATGCACTTGAACCATAGAAACAGCCAATGGCACTACATTGCAACAGATTTTAGGAGCCAAAGTCCTACAACTTTCCATCTATCCCTAGAAATAAATTTATTAAAACCTAAAGTAACATATACAACAATTAATTTACATCTTTAAAATAAAAACTTATGAAACCACACCTAAAATTAAATTAGATTTCAAATGGAAATAAAATGACGCTAATATAAAACCTAAAGTAATATAAAAACTAAATTAAAAAAATCTAAGAAATAATAACACTGACACAAAATTACACATGGGTATACGGTGTTACAGTACAAACGTATTTTATTTTTGTTTGTAGCAATCTTTGCGTTTTTACGATCCTGTAGTGAGGAGTCATATAAATGCAGGTATTTCTGGACTTTCTCAGTCAACCATTCTTCAAATCCACTAGCCATTTTTGCTATCATTCTGATTACAGATTGTAGAAAAGGAGTTTTTGTACAGTCCCTTCTGCATCGCGATTTTCCCTATCGCGGTTTCGATATATCGCGAGGTTGGCATAAGCAATGTAATGTGATTTTTTTAGGAGTTTTACATGAGCCGCAAATGACACTTGAAGGTCAGCAGATGACACACAAAAACTCATAACTCATAAATGCATAAAATATATGTACAGGGCTGATTTGAAGGACACTGAGCATCATTACTGCACCCTCTCGCGTGATATCATGCAGTAATCTTTTTATCTTGTGTTTCTCTTATCTTTGTGTGCAGTTTTTGTGCCCTAAATGGTGCTTAAAACCGAAACAGTTTGATTTACTGAAATGCTCACTTTGCTCACCATGGGGACCAAAAAATTGTATGTGGATTCTAGATTGCGGGGGGTCTGTGCCCGCAACCATCGCAATGAGGGAGGGCCAACAACAATGTTTTGGTCCAACTACTTTCTGACTTCCTGCTACTTTTCCCCTGGCCAATGAACAATCAAGGTTCGCTTGTGTTACTCAGGACAACCTCCATATTGTGATAATTGTTGAGTGTTTCGAGAAAAGGTCAGGAAAGAAATTGTAGCTGGGAAATCTTCACAAAAGTGCCTTTGTGTTATGTCCAGAGGCACTCTGAAAGGAGTCCATGCCCATGTCAAACATACTACTTGTTGTTATTAAGTCTTACTTACAGCCAATATGTTGTTACTTTGCAATTTTGTTAAGAAAGGTCCTAACCATTGCAAAACTGTGTTGGCAGTATATTGCCTGTTAAGGAATGAATGACTCTCTATACCCCTGTGCCAAATGTTTAGTATTTAGTGCAATTTTTGTTAACATAACTTAAGAGTGAATTTTATTTGGTTTTGTTTTTGGTTGTGGTTATATTTATTTAGGATATTTTAACATTCCAATACCATTGTCTTAATTATGAAAAAAAGATTTATTAAGATACAAGATTAAGAAGGTCTATATGCCATCTCAGGCCTTGACACAGGGCAGCTGCGTCAGCCACTGAAAGTGTGTATTGATTCAGACCCACAGGTAAAGTTTATAAGGAGTATACTATAAATTCTTGTGTGCTTTTCTATGAGCCCCAGAGTCTAAAACAAAGCAATGGCTGCTTGAAAAGAACATTGCCCCAAACACATATAGAACTTTGGCTTTCTATACATAAATTACATGCATTTCCCTTGCTTTCTGTATTCTGCGTATTTTGTGACCTCATAGTGAACTACATTTTTGTGTCTACATTTTCCTAGTCTTTGTATTATAAATCACCTTGTTTTGAGCCATAGCCATAACAGGAAGAGTATTAATAAGAAAGAAGCAGTAAAGTTAGGGTGGGTAGTGGCTCAGTGGGTTTCACTATTGCCTCCCACCTCAGGAGACGGAGATTTGAAACCCTTTCTTGTTCTCTCTGTGGACTTAGCCTCATTCTCTCTGTTTTCATGGGTTTCCTTCAGCTGTCTAAATATATGCAACTAGGTGAGTTAGTGCTTCTGAGCTGTCCATTGTGAGTATGGGTGTTCCCAATGAAGGACCTGTATGCTGCCCATGGTGAATCCCAGCCTTTTTTGGATATTCTTTCCATGTTGCGTACATTTCCAACTCCAGTTCAAAGACACACAGTTAGTAAACTAGTGTTTCTAAATTGCAGTTGTGTTTGTGTCCCGTGATATAGACTGGTGCCCTGTCTGGGAGAACTACTGCCTCTAACTATTGGGAAAATGCAACTAACGACGAGATATTATAATTTTCTTCTATCAAAAGCATTAATACTTTTACGTAATCAGCACTGAAAAAAGAGTTCTGGACCTTTGTGGCTAGAAGGTCTGACCTTCATTGTGTTGTAGAGATTACACAAACAATTTAATGTTTATTGCATTCATTATCATTTTTATGCTTTGATGATGCAGTGTTCATCTGCAGCGTCATTGGATTTATTTCTAGTTTTGAAATATACATGAAATAACTTTGAAGGCCTTAGGAAGGGTGAGCTTAAATGCTTGCGTGCTGTTCAGTCTCGAATGCTTACAGATATTTAGGCTTATAGCAATTTTATTTTTATTTATTTTTTAACCACCCATCATGCCTGTAAGAAATTGCAAAATGTTTTTCATGTAACCCCTGTACCTTATAATTTAATACCAAAAAAGTGTGTAGAAAAAAGTGGTCATCTTAATCATACTAGGATCACTGATGGAAAAACATCTATGAAAATGTAGCCTCTGGAGTAAACTGGATTTGCATGATACAGAATTTTGGGAGCATCATGGAACATTATAATGTTTTTAAAATTTAATCACGGAGCTCAAGACCTTAATAAAAAATAACTTGTTAGCATTCTCTTCTTGAAAACTACATTCATGTGAAATGCCAGTATATGCAATTTTAATAATTTGACTTTTGTTCTGGAACATGTCCAGTAAGTCAATAGTTCTCTTGTGAGTTTTTGTAACCTTGATACAAAATACAACAGTTTACAGTGCAAAATAAATAAAAAAAAAACACAGCTCCATTGCTACAGGTCTTTAACGACAATAATCTTCTTCAGGAAAAGCGCAAACAGTGTAATCAACCTAGATAATACATTTGCATGGTAAATCCATTTATGGTTTTCTTGTGCTTAGCCGTGCTAATGGAATTCATTAGTCTCATGGGTATGCTAATCAGCTGGTTATGCTCTTGCAGACATCCTACAGCAACAGTAAGGAAAGCATTAACTGACATTAAAGCTAGTGGGCACCGAATGAACACACAGCTAGCCTGGTTTAACAATGTTTGTTAATTTTAAAAACACAGTTTGACAGACTAACAGTACAATTCCAGCAAAAAAACAATTCCCACTTCCCTGACATGTACTTTGGACAAAAGTTGCTAAATAAAAAAATGTCATGAAAATCAAATAAGCAGCATAGCATATTTAAATGTATCTGACAAGAAAAAAATAACCAAAGTATGGCATTTTAATAAGATTTAATTAATTGTACAAGAAAAAAATACTTTAAATACAAGTTCAAATGCATACCAGCACTTACTCGATACAGAAAATTTGATATCCAATATTGACTTTTAAGGTGTTTCTAGCAGGAATGACATATCATTTTTGCCCCATAACATAGAGGCACAATTCTAAAAGCAAAGTAATATGTAATGATGAATATACTAGTTGATAATCGTTATAAAATATGTTTCTTAATTAGATTAATCCTAGATAATAAATTTGTTGACTGTTAAATAAAATTGAATATTATTTGAGGTTCCTGACTGAAATGGGTTAGTTAAATTAATATTAATATTTGTTTCTGTAGACTGGGCCATAAAGATGGACCCAGCAGAGTCCAAGCAGCTCAAGGCAGTCGCGGTCAAGCAGAAGGTCTATATCAGCAGAAAGCAGTAGCTGTAATTTCTCAGAGACTGTCATAGATCTTACTGAAAGCATTTGGAAACTGCAGGCTCCTGCTGCTGGGAGAGCCACCCTGAGGATGTCACACTATCCCTGGTCAAGCCTCAAGGTTCTGGAAAGTCACAAGAGCTCAGTCAGAGAGTGTGGCAAAGACTTAGATGGCATGCAAGGCTGGACCAAGCCATGGAACGTGTCATGGTTACATAAACCATAAGGGTTGATAAAGGAGGATCAAACCAGGACATATGAGTTAAAATAAGGTGAGGATGAGAAGCCTGGGATCAAGAACCAAAAAACATTCACCTAGATGAAAAGTCTAGATAATTGTCAGCACTTCCATGATGTTGGGTCATAGGTTTTAGAAGACATACCCAACAACCACCACCATCCAAACCTTGCCTCTCCTGGCATAACAGATGGACATTACAAAACAAATAGGACGTGGGGTAACACTTAAAGCAGTCATCTTAATGCATTATATATACCTTCATAATGCATTATAAGGCATTCATTAAGTATTATAAACATGGATAATCCTATTTATAAAAAAAGGCATAACACATTATAGCCATGTTTATTATGCATTATGAATGCTCTATGAAGCTCCCATATATAATGCAATATAGATACTTTCATAATGCATTATAATGGGGGGGAGGTTTCATTGGTACATTGGAACATTACATTTATATGCAATGACCTATGCTTTTTCTTTGAAGTTCTTTTTTCCCCCCAGAAACAATGGGCAATGCTACATTAAAATAGACCTTATTTCATCCTCTCTTTCTGCTTCCCAGGCTTATTCATTATTGAACCAGCTCAGGATATCTCGCAATACAAGTAATACACCAGAGAAAGTTGAAAGACCTTAAAATTAGTTACTTTTCATTTATCTAACAGACCATCCTTTTAATATCCTTCGGCACTTCACAAATGTGTTCCATGAAGATGAAAATAATTAAAATGTTAAAATAATTCCTTTTTTGTCTTAATCTTTTTGGCCATAGGGTTATTTTGCTTTTGGACAATTTAAGTTAAATGACTCCTAAATTTTCTTTAAGTACAATAAAGCATACATTTATATATTAAAAAATTTCCCCTACTGCTTTTCACACATACATGTTCTTTGTATTACAGTAGTCAATTAATATCTGTGATTTTATGAGACTAGAAGATTTGTTTTTATGTCAAAAATGATCAGAGAAATATGTTTGAACATACAGGTATCTGTGATATAATATATTACACTGGTCAACAAATTTTAACTTTCTTTTTATTTCACAAATCAAAACAGGTGAATCCTACAGTATTGTTTGTGCTTAATTCAAATATCTAAACAGAATTTACCCATCATGCAAGGATTTTGAGTGACAAACGATTAAACCTTATGCTATATGTATATTTACAGTATATGAAAATGGTGAAAGTGACATCTACAACGTAGAAATGTATGATTTTCTGCTGTTCTTGGACACAGGAACATCTCACTTAAGGGTCCAGCAGAATTCAACCAGCATACTGGGACTCCACTTGCCTTGATAACATTTTCCATATCATGTCTCAACACGTTCAAACATGGTACAACCTGTGAACTCTGGCAAAACACTTTTCGGCCTTCTTTAAAGTCCTAGGAATGTTCAGAAATATAATTAAAATATTTTTTACTAATTTACTCTGAAACATGCCCACACATTCTTCATAAGGAATTATATACAATCAATATTGCCTAAAAATTACATCACTGAAAAACAATGTGTGAAAGCAAAATTCTAAGTGCATTAAAGAAGCATTAAAAAGTTCATAAAAGACAAACCTTAGTTGTTTTATACACAGATTTCTGTTGACAAGTGTTATGCAAAATAACTGTGTTTTACACAGCTTACAATAATTATAACGAAATTGGCCCTTTCTCAAAAACCTTATGTGATGTGAAAATTTAGAAGGTAAATATTTCTGGCACAACAACAATTATAAAGGAAACAGAATCCTTGTAAATCAGTGTTATAAGAGGTACAGTCTGTGCCACTATGTCCCATAAATAAATATGTAATGTTTATCGTCAGTCAGTAGTCCCTGCAGCCACACCCAACAAGACCACGGCCCACCTCCACTCACACCTATTTCACTTTCCTTGATTAACCAAAGGGAGATATATGGAGCTTTTCTGAATGAGGCTCTGTGAGGTATTGAGCCTGCTTATTACAGAATGGTCGAATTGTCATGCTTCTGATTGTCTGCTGTTAGTTCTTAAACTCTTGCGTTTTTTTTTTAACCTTTTGCAGGGCATCATTTGAATTTCACATTTTTTTTTTGCTTTCTGGGTATTTAATCTAATCTGAAATGTCTAAATGCCACCTAGTATATTTAACATGCTTTATAATATGAGATAATATGAGACAGTGCCATCAAGTAACATGAAAGAAAGCAAAAACTGGATGATGACATGGGAATAGCGATGTTTGTTGAGGAGAGCTAATTAAATTATCTCCAGCAAGGTTTTATTAAGGGAAGTTTTCTGGAAATCATTTTTTTTGTCAGACGATAGAAGGGATATTCTAGTTTGAAAGATGGATCTCCTCCACTAAATGGTGCCATTCTTGAATTTCAGATTAATTAAAGTACTTTCATAGCATGCATAAATGTTCCCTGTGATCATCCATCAAATCATTCAGCCTGTAACAGCTGCTGATGAAATGGTGTAAAATGGCAGTGTTTATATTTGTAAGTGTGACTGTCTTCCTTGTTTATATATCAAAATACCTTTTTTTTTATTTTAATAAGCTGAGCGATAAGTTCTATCAGCCCATTGTTAAATGATGTACGACGATGTAATGGTTTAGCACAAAAAGAACTGATTAAACAAATGGTTTTATGTTGCTTTTAAAAACGCATCTTCATTGCAAGAAGCCACACTGTATAATTACTTTCGTTATAATCAAACCTTCTGTATTGAAGATTGAGTTTCATTGACTTGCCTCAGTCATTATATTTAATTTTGTTTACAAAGACTTGCAATTATTATAATCGATAACCTTGGTCATACACATGTTTTGTTATTAAAATATCAAACTTTGCACTTTGCATTTTACAAATAGGTTTACAGTGGCTTTAGTCAACCAACATTTTAAATAACTATTTAAAAAAGAAATGTACATATTAGGTAAAGGGCATTTTAAACAGCAAAACTCATACTTATTACCCTGGCCGCATACCGAAAACTCCTTACCTTGTACATATGTTTCTAGTTAATCCTATTTAATTAAATCTCATAACCATGTCAGTTCAATGAAGATCAGTTACTGATTACAGGAAAACATCCCTAACTAGACAGATTATCTTTGGAGTAAATTGGAATGTAGAAGGCCTTGTACCAACTGCAAGAACATAGCAGATTTTTTTAGCAACGCCTTTGAACAGTCATAGGCCAGAGGCGACCTATCATGCAACCAATATCAATAATTTTTTATTCAGCACTGGAAGCTGGTCAATTAGCTCTTACACTCTCTGCATGGATGCTGTTAAATATTGCTTGGCGAGGGAATAGGCAAAGGATGATGGTGTGCTCTTAAGTAGCAAGCTTTAAGTAGTTTGTGAAGTGCCTGCGGAATGTAGTGATATTAATACATGTGAAAATGGTGTTATTGCAGAAAAACAGACATCCATGCATTTTTTATGTGGAAGAATGTTTTTTTTAAGTCCAGTCCATGGAATCCAAGTGACTAAACCTTAACCATTCATGATTGAAATAATTAAGAGACTGACTGTTAATTAGTCAGATCGGCTGTGTTAGTGCCAACCTATGCCCTACTGAATGGCGACAGGTGATTTTTCACTGGCACGCAATCCTGCTTGGTATGCAAACGCTATGCAATTTTACTCCTATTTTGACTGTTTCCATTTGTTCTCTATAATATCAGTGCGCCTGTGAGATCATTAGAGATGTTTTGTGTATGCAAGACCGATATTTCAATGAGGCTTTAGGAAAAAGTTGAACCATATTAGTCCCCAAAATACAAAAATGTAAGCATGTCATTAAAGACTGTTAAAGGGATGTTGCAGACCTCATGCATAAGCCAAGTTTGTAAATTCACGTTGTTTGTCCATTATATATGTCATCTTTGCCTTAACATGAGACTGGGGATACATACGCACAACATTCTTTTCATGCTTACTCTGCTTGTTTGTGTGTTCCATCATGCCTCGAGGCCATATAGGGCTGCCCCAGGCCACCATGATCATACCATCATTCATGAATTCATTTTATTTCTTTGCAGCTGTGATTCTTGGATCAAGTTATAGAATTTGAGTCATTATGATTAAAAAAGTAGTGTAAAATATACAGATCCATGCTTAATAACAGGAAATTGGCATTAAATATGGTACCAGCAATTTTATGTGACTGAAAAGGTATGCAGTCAAGTGAACTGGTCTCTACAGACCCTATTTCAGTGATCTAAAGTGATGGGTCTGAAACACATATCGCAAGGTCTTTTAGCCAGCTGTGTCTGACTTATGCTAGCAAAGATACTTGTGTTGTGCCAAGTGCCGCTTTGCACCAGGTGGGATATAGGGCCCAAAATTGCCAATAGTGTGTGTACTAGTGTGTGTCCTATGATGGAATGACTTGTCATAACCCTGTACTGAATAATTATAGAGTCATACTGAGGCAAAAAAATCTGAACAATAAAAACCTATTGTTGTAGCTTTAATCTTTTATTGGAGCCACCTACCTTTACCTTTTCTCTCAGGGTCTTCTTCTCTTGTGCCTTTGAGCAATTGCAGTGAAATTGCCCATTTATAACTGGCATTAAGGCCAGCCCACCTTATCAGTATTGCACTGAAGATGATGTGCACAGTCTGAAAATGATGGCATGAGGCTGGATTTAGCCCCTACCCTAACTAATTCTGCTTTTACAGAAGATGTATACCAACCTCAATCTATATCAGCATTTTGCAAGAATATTTATACTATATACAGAATGTAACATAAAAAATTATAAACTCCGAATATATTTCAGTGAAACTAAAACATTAAATTGTTGATTTGTGATGCAACTTCAGTTTGAAGTTTAAGCATAATGTCAAACTTCTGCATTCATTCATTCATTCATTACCAGTGAGGAAAATCACATAAAAAAAATTGAAATTTTTAGTTGACACAGCCTTACTATTGCTTTTGGTGATGCTTAGTCATAATTTTGTTGGCTACCTTATAAAGTTGTGGCGAAATGTTTTGAGAATGGCACAAATACTGGTGTTCACAAAGTTTGCTGCTTCAGTGTTTTTAGATATTTTTGTCAGTTGTTTCTGTGGTGTATTGAAGTATAATTACAA
>JAAGVU020000061.1:11006122-11020786 GCA_011763525.2 Mormyrus iriodes
GAAAAAACTCACAAAGTGTAAAACCTCCCCCCCCCCCCCCCCCAAAAAAAAAATATATATATATATATATATATATATATATATATATATATGATGAACCACTGAGTGGTTTAAAATTTACACAAACAAAATGTATTGCTCCTGTTAGATTTTTAAAAATGAATGTAACTTAAAATAAACAAAGAAAGAAATTCTTCTTCTTCTTCTTCTTCTTCATCATCATCATCATTACTACTGCTACTTCTTAAAGATCACAGTATAGAATACTTCTGCGGATCTGGGCAGTATTGCTTTTAGCTCAAAAGGTGACATTCTTTTTCTGCTGATTAGCCGTTAATTACTGTAGCAATGAGATACTCATTGTGCTGGTGTTTAAATGGGAAAAACACAGATGTGGATAATGGACATGACCATTACATCAGGGGATCAGGGTGTTGTAAACAGCATAAAAACATACTAACCGGACCCCAGGTCAGTCAGAGAAGGGTAAAGATAATATATTGATTTATGCAAGAAAATCAATCCGCATAACCAACAACACTAGTATTTGTCCTGCTCTGAGGTCATTTTGCTTAGTTATCCTTTTAGATTCTTTTAGCAAGTAATATTTTGCTTGTTTGCTGCACTTGATAAATTATTCAGTTGGGGTAGATGATTTTATTTACCTCATGCAAGATCACTGAGTGCAATCCTGTAAAACTGTACAGCATTTTAGCTCAATTCAGGAAGCATTACTTGTGCTAATAATGTATATTGCAGAAAATAGAATATTGATATGAAAATATACATCTTTCACTACATAAATGTGTAATTTATCATACAGTATATGTATATCACAACACACCCATGTAAAGCGCTTTCAGGAGACTCTGTTGTGAAAGGCGTTATACAAAAATACGTATGATCTGAGCAATATGTAAGAAATATGTATGATCTGAGCAATATGTAAGAAATATGTATGATCTGAGCATTAAAAAAACACATTATGGAGAGTGATATGAGTGAAAGAACTGAATATCTCAAATAAACAAACAGATAGATAGATAGATAAATAGAGAAGATAAGACTGTATCAACAAATGAATGTAAAATTATGTCTTGTGGCAACTGTGGCACATTTTGTTTCTTTGGGGTAGGTTTGGAACTCGATTGATTGAATCAGCAGTTACTTAAAACTAATGCTTGGAAATGTCTGATTCAATAATATATTTCTTTATTTTAGTTCAACTTTATTTTTTGAGAACTTTCACTAGATGATTAACTTAATGTGGTTGTAAATATTTTGATCGTAGGAACAAAAAGACTCATAAACTAATATGAACTAGGTACAGCTTCTCATGGCTCATGAGAGGTGCAGTGCACAAAAAGGGAGTTACCTTTATGGACTGAGACAGCTTTTATGAACTGAATGAGGTGTCCACATTAAGTTCATTTCACCACTGTTGCATCCTCTGCATCTGATTGGACAGGAGTTCCCTCCCTGCCATGATGCAATGCCTTTGTTGATGTTGTCTGGTTTCTCACTGGTTTTGTGTCGCTGACATTTCCCATTCTCTTTCAGTATGAGAACCACTTGGGTCTTTTCTTCCCTCCCCTGCCGAGTCAAAGAAACATTCTTACATACTTTTTTACCAGGCAATCGACTGTAAATATGAATATTTTCATGCAGTTTAATTGAATTATATTTTTATGTACATTAAGAATATTAGGGAAATTTATTAAGAAAATATTAGGGAACATTAGGGAAATTTATTTCGAAAAAAAGTTTGATGTCTACGTTTAGATTTATACATATTCTTGGCTGCCAGCATGGATTTATCACCTGTTGCTTTGCTAAGAAAAACAAATATCTACATGCAATGCTGGGCATAAGGCTTTATTACTAATGGGATGCAGATTGCCATATTTGAACAGGCACGTCTGCATCAGTGCTACATCTTATTCAGCTGACAGTATGGCATGCAGTGGAATGGCTTGTGCAATAATAGCTGAATCATTGAGCCGATGTATGATATAATGCAATGATACTGTAGAAGCTCTTACACTGTAGGTTTGTGGAACCTGAACCCCTTTTATCAGCACTGGGCCTGTAGTTGTTTGAGTGGAAAGGAGTCTATAAATTTATGAAAAAGAATCTTTCATTATCACATCTCCTGCCTGCCCTTTCAGAAAAAAAGGGTCCAGCTCTGCTACAGTTTTGTTCTCCCAGGTAGAAACAGTATTAATGTACCCCCAATCATACAAAAATATTCCTCGGAGTCAATATCTGTAGTTTTAAAGGTAAATTTACCTACAGCTAGGGTATAACTGGCAGACCTTTGAGGGTACAGCACCAGTGACAAGTTATTTTACCCTCAAAGGTACAAATGCGTACTTTTTTATAAAGAATATGGCATTCTTTGGGAGTGGGGGTGCGGACAGCTGAGGCTGATAAATACACCTCAGCAAATTGGACAGATGAAATTGGGTCCAGGTAAAAAATGAGGCAGTGGTTCAAAATAATATCCTCTAATTTTACGTTTCTGTGTCTGTGTTCTGTCAACTGTGAAAGATAACACATTGTCAAGTTATACATCCAGGCCCTGCCTTCTGACTGCAACATCTGTGAATATATAATTATTCAACATGCTTCAGGAAAAACCAGGAAGACGATAAGTCAAGGCAAAGATAAATAAATCTTTATAGTAAATATGAGAAATTTAACACCCAGGTTTAGTCGATCATATCATGACTGATTATTTTTATGGAGTTTTTTTTAAGAGTTAAACAAACCATAAGTTTTCTTGTTGTGCAGAGAATGGATTTACTATTAAATACACATTTATAGACCCTATTTAAAGAGCTATTGTACACCTTTGTAGCACCTGTATACCTGCTTATTCATGCGGTTATCTAATTAGCCAATCATGCAGCAGCAGTGCATGAAACCATGCAAGTCGGGAGCCTTAGATAATGTTCATACACCAGAATGGAGAAAAAAACTGTGATCTCAGTGATTTTGATCTGCTGGGATTTCCACACACAACAGTCTAAAGTGTTTGGTTAGAATTATGCGAAAACAAAAAGTATCCAATGAGTGGCACTCCTGCTGATGGAAATGCCATGTTGATGACAGGCATGGGAGAATGGCTAGACAGGTTTGAGCTAACAGAAAGGCTATGGTAAGTCAGATAAACACTTTGGATAACTGTGCTGAGCAAAAATGCATTTCAGAATGCACAACACGTGGAACCTGGAAGCGGATGGGCATGGACAACACCGGGCGCCACTCCTGTAGGCTAAGATCAGGAAACTGAAGATAGAGTAAGCACAGGCCCAAAATTTGACAGTGGAAGATTGGAAAAACATTGCCTGGTCTGATGAATCCTGATTTCTGCTGAGACATACAGATGAAAGGGTCAGAATCTGGCATGAACAGCATGAATCCATGAACCTAACCTGCCTTGTGTTAACAGTCAATGCTGGTGGTGGTGTGAGAAATGTTTTCTTGGAATGCTTTGGATCAGTTAATACCAATTGATCATCGCTCGAATGCCACAGCCTATCTGAGTATTGTTGCTGACCATGTGCATCGCATGTCCATCTATTAAGGGCTAGTTCCAGCACAATAATGCACCATGTCAGAAAGCAAAAGGCCTCACAAATTGGTTTCATAATCCTGACAATGAATTCAGTGTTCTTCAGTGACCTTCCCTGTCATCGGATCTGGATCCAATAGAACACCTATGGGATGTGGTAGAACAGGAGATTCACAAAATGGATGTGCAGTAGAAATTCTGAATAATGCAATCATGTCAGTATGGAGTAGAATCTCAAAGGAATGTTACCAATATTTTGTGGAATCTATGCCGCGAAGAATTTAAGATGTTCTGAGAGGCAGGCCCTACCCAGTATTTAGTATTGTGTCCCTAATACAGTGCTCAGTGAGTGTATATAAAATATATAAAATTTCAGAATGCTTCATATTGACTCCATGCTGCTTTTGGAATCTTCCGGAAGATTAATAATGAAGTTGCTAATAAAGACTGACAAGAGAACTAATTCACAAGCTGCTTCCCAGTTGTCATGTATACATAAAAACAGTTGTGGAAAAAAGATGAAATCTGGCCAGAGATGAAAGATGAATGGTTTTTACATCTCTCCCCCAGCATGGCAACGTTTGACCTTCCTTTCCCCCGTTTTTGTGTTTCACTTATGGATCTTTTTTACATGCTGTGACCTCATTATCCAAGAATTTGTCAAGATATGCAAGTTGTTATTTTGTGCCTGTGTGTTGAGAACAAAATAATGGAAACTATCTGTCAAATACAGGGAAGAAGGTTAATCAGACAAATGCAGCTGTGTGCAGATAAACTCTAATGATCGCTAACAAAATGAAGTAAGGTAGGAATATTTAATCCAGAAGTTAGTGGTTAGACATTTCAGTTTCAGAAATGTATTATTTTGAATTGTTTTTTTTAAGCTATGATGATGTTCAGGGGTCATATAAATTGTTTTATATTGCCAAGTCTACCCAAGTGTGAAAATGTAAATAAATTATCTGAATAATATCTGAAAACAATAATAATATTCCTGTATAAATAGCAGAGGAAACCTTGGCTGTACATAAAACTTTTTATTGTAAAATATGATTTATATGGCACAGGTTCACAGGTTGAAGCCAGTCATCAGTGAATGCATCATTAATGTATCATTTGTCTAGTGCAATTGTATCCAGAGATCTTCAAGGATTATAAGCAAAGTTTTTATTGTGGCATTTTTATTATAGTATGAACTGTTTAACAAAGAAAATACACGTGTGTTTCTGTTTTAGATAAACACCACTGGCCTGTTGAACTCCCAAGACAATGTCTTTCTTTAAATCTGGAGGGATCATCTTCACCTTTGTCTTCATGATCAGCAGGTATGTCAAGTTATGGTCAGAAAACAAGAGGGATTTTTTAAACCATCATATCATGAACAGAATAACATAGTTATTGGCTGAAATGCTTACAATGACAACTTTGGAAAAGATTTTTTTTATTTTATAAACTTTTGCGATGCATTATTAAGAGCTTTAGAGACATTTCCATTATATAGAGGTGGCTTAAGTGGTCCTTCGAAGATAATTTCTCTACAGAATGAGCATCAATTGCAATCTTTTCATGGTTGGACTAAATATTTTGACTTTATTTTCGTTTTCATAGAGCGTTGTTTGCAAGGTATTGATTAACCATGTGATCAGAATTTGTGTTACTTATTTTAACTATTATTTGATCATTAGTTCAGCTGTTTATTTTCTTGTGTTCCATTCACCTGCCTTTGAAAATAATTGTATGTTACTTTGAGCTTAAGTTTTCAAATTTTATTTAATTTTAGAGGCTTGATTTCTTCATTTTCTTATTGGCATCCAATCAGTTTCAAGTCCAAGATCATACAACAAGGCACTCTTTTGGGATTTTTTGCTTCCTGAGATGAAAAGATCATGAGGCTTAGGAATCATATCTGGATTTTGCCATCTGTGATGAACAGGTGGCATAACATCAGTGTCCTCAAGAGATAAAAGACCATCTTAGGCTACTGCGTCCTGGAAACATAACCTTTAGATCTGAGCATCACAGACACTCCTATCTGGATGTGTTGAGAGAGGTATACTTTGCACTTTGAGGAATAACATCTGAATTATTGTCAAAGAAGGATGAACAGCAGTTCAAAATGGATTTTGTGTTTGCAAAAACAAACAAACAAAAAAAAAACGTGTTATTTCAACCAACTCAGTGAGTATAACTCTTTATACTCAACTGGTTGGTTGAAACAAAATCTTTTTTTTACTTTTATGATTTTTACTTTCTGGACCTAAACTATACACCTTTGGCGATTAATTGTTGTCTAATGGCAGGCGTCACGTGCAGCACACAGATAAATAATTGTGAAATATCAAAAGATTCACTGGTAATTCTGGATGATTCTGGTAACGTAAAAACAAATCGCATACACAAAATGTTTAATATCTTTCATTAGTTAGTATAGAAATCGCCTAATTCTAATATATAGGAGTGCAATACATTTATTGTACGAACTCAGTATTTATTTAACACTTAGGTTTAGTTTTACCTGTTACCTTATGCTTTTTCTTTTTTAAGAATTATTTTAAGATGCAAAAACTTGCATTCCACTTAAAAGATTCATAATATCATGATGTTACAATGAATGTAAACAAATCAGTTATCACATTACATTATTAATGATGCATTACTGTCACACTAACTAACTAAAAGCAGTGAGATAGTTTATTCAGTCTTATTCAGCCACCATTATCCAATGATTTGGGTGTTTTATACAATACAGCGCATATGTCTCGGTAATATTTTAATGTATTGCATGTCTTGTTACACATTTAAATTATGAGGTATCTTTTAAAGAACCTAAAAATAAGAAACTGCTGCAGAAAGAAAAATAAAACTAATAAAATAAAATAGCAAGACTAATGAGCTGGGTTGGGGTCCAAGTGCAGGATCTACACTATTTTGCCAAAAGTATTGGGACACCCCTCCAAATCATTGCAATCAGGTGTTCCAATCACTTCCATGGCCACAGGTATACAAGTGATATTAATTAACCAGTTCTCTGGAATCTGTGGACTTAATTCTGGATCTGGACACTGTTGTAATAACAGTCATGACAGACAAATTCTATCTGAAAAAAATTATACTGTTTTATACAAGTATGTTCTTGTTTCCTGTACTTACTGAAGTTTAACTAGATTTTCACCACAGGCCTCATCTGATCACTATCTGGGGGATGACTAGTCAATGACAAAAGGTTTATCCAAATGGGAGGAAAATCTCACACCATGCCAGGATATATATCTTCAAAAATGCCTGGCTTTGGGATTTTCGTTCTCTCAGATTCTCAGACCCTTGCTGTTTGGCACTTAAATTTTAAAGTATTGCAAGTCTTTCTTATAAACCCTATTCTTTCTGAGAATATGTTTTGACAGGTCTTTGTTCTTTCTCCGTTTCATATTTCACAAACTCGCCCTCTGTGACGCAACAAAACCATGACAATTGTCTGTTTCAGTATTATCTTCTTTCACGTTCTAGGCCTCTCTGGTAATTCTAGGTTCTTTTTGATTGTATGAACTGATTGCATGAAAACCATTATGGGAGGAAGGTCATGCATAGGAGAATATCTTGTTCATTGATGATTTCCCTCGGCTTAAAAGTTAATTAAAATAAAATATTAAGACTTTTTTGGTGCAGATGATGATTTAGGTGGTTGGCGGATTACGTAATTCTTCCCAATTTGTATTGCAGCTAACAGAGTAAATATACGTAGTCTAAAATTACAGGCAGTAGAGCTCAGGGCAGCTGGCACTGTGATCTTGTTTGCCCTCTCACCCCTAAACCTCTCTCCTCCGCAGTCTTTCTGAACCAAATTGCAGTGGCTCTCTGGAACATTTGCAAAAACAACACAAAGTTCTATGCATAATAGAAGTATATGTCTAGGCACCAGGCCTTATTTTCTGCACCGTTATTTTATGTCATCATTATTGCACCAGAAAACAAATGCTACTCCTGTTTTGTATCATCATTAATGGAAACTGTCACTGCAAATGCAATGCTTATTTTAAACTTACCTGTATAAAATTGCACCAATGGAAATAGGCAGGGCTTCTTTAAACAATGTCCAAAGAATTTTATGGGTATTTTTATTAAGTAACGAACTAAATTTTGAATTATGCAAATTAATGTATACATTTAATCCTAATGACACATGGATTTCCTCTGGGTACACTGACTGAAGTCTCCAAAAATGGCCATATATGCATGTGTGTACCCTGCAATGTACTGGAAAGGCTGTACCCCAGTCTTGTGCCATGTGCTGCCTGGAATAGCAAACCTTTGAATATTATATCATCTCACATTCATACATACATGTCACTAAATCAGCCTGCATCCTTCTGCACACACATAGGGTACATCTGTCTCTTTGCCCTGGGGTGAGGTGGTCTGCCATCCCCTTTGGGGAACAAGGAAATGTGGGACTAAGACAGGAGCAAGAAGATGATATGAAGGTACCGTGAAGAATGGTGGCGAGGGGCTGACTGCAGGGCAGAATAATCTGTTATGATGTGGTACTGCTGACACCTTGTCTTCAGAGGATGAAGCAGACAGCCCCAGGCAGGCTTCAACTCAGAGGCTTAGTATTAATAAACACAGGTACCTGGGCAAAGGAAGCTTTCATAAGACCTGCAGACATTATGCATCAGCTGGCTGCATAGCAACCGCTCTCCAAAAACAGGGCCAATTAATAGCAGTCACAGGTGCTATTTATAGAGGAAAAACTTCATTCCCTTAAAGCACTGGTCAACAAGACATCTTTTCCTTGCCAGTGTTCTCTTTGATCTTTTTTTTGCCATTTCACCAGAGGATACAGTCTATTGCGCTTTTTGTGAAAGGTTTTTGTCATCTGAACTTCAATGTAGTTTTGCTTCCCCTAGCCGGAAGATTTACATTTCAGTTCGCAGTTACTGTCAGCTGCAATGCATAAGAAGACCATTTAATCAGAGTTAATTAAACTAATTGGAGATCATTCACAGCTGTGTTCATTAATATACAAGCGCTGGTAGTTTATTCTTTATTAACACTGGCTTTAGGGAGAATAAGGCATCATTGACTCTTCCTCATGGTATATTGTCATTGTGAAACTCATGGAGTGAATGTTAGTGTGCTATAAAAAATGACGTTGAAACAAATCAAAAGTTTTGGTTTTCTAAGCTGGACACATGAGTCTTCCGTGTTTTAAACGAGTGGGAATCCAGACATGGAATTTATTGTCAAAATTACAAATCCTGTAATCAAATAATCAGAGTTGGTACAGTTCCATGAGACAGACTTAGGTCATTGCAATGAAGAGTGATCCAAAGTGGGGCACAGTGGTGCAGTAGTTAGCACTGCTGCCTCACCTCTCTGGGTCCTGGGTTTGAGTCACTGCTGGGTTCCCGTGTGTGGAGTGTGCATGTTCTCCCCGTGTCATTGTGAGGTTTCCTCTAGGTACTCTAGTTTCCCTCTGCCATACAAAAACATGTTGAGGTTAGAGTTACCAAACTGTGAGTGTTCCATGAGATGGCACCCCATCCTGGGCTGTTCTCTGCCTTGTGCCCAGAGCCTATGGGGTAGTCTCCAGACCCCTTAGGACCCTGAACTGGACAAGCAGTTACAGAAAATAGATATATAAAAGTTATAGGCTGAATATACAGGATGTAAGTCATATCAATGAATTGGAACTAATGCTCAAATAAGTCCACAGCTAACATATTAAGAAGCATCATGACTTCACATCTAACATAAATGCTTAATAATAATAAATGGTTTAAATATCCATATGGTTAATGTGACACAGGTGTAAGCAATGAGTAGAAATAGGATAGTCCATTCACTATTCTGGCAAGGGGGGCTGATAGTGTATGGGCAAGGTGTGGTGGTGAAAGGATGTGAAAACTTTTTTGATCCCTGCCTGGCAATTGGGGCAGTAAGACATTAGTGGATTAATTACTGTTGCTTGGTATAATGTGCTATTTGCTGTGATGCAGGCTCAGGTTGATGATAACCTTATTAAACGGAAACAATCTTTTTAGTCAACTTTTGCATCAACCTGTAAAGCAAGACGTGTAGAGCAAAGGACCCAAGCATGCAGAAAGTGCATCAACATTCTCATTCATAGAAATAGGACTCAGGGTAAAAGGGTGTTAGTAAATTACTGCCACATTTGGCCCATCTATCCATCCATCCATCCATCCATCTATCCTTTTTCTATAACTTACTTATACAGTACCTACAGTATAATGTGGTTAATGGTTAGCCTGAAATCTATCCAAGGAAGCACAAGGTACAAGTCAGGACTGGGATGCTGGGATGCACACATTCTAGCATAGTTGCTCTAAGTGCTTAAAAATATCTAGCCTCAAAAACAGCATCATAGATGTACATAACAGCATTTAAAGATATACAGTTGAAACCTAATTTTTTTTGCTTTCCTTCACAAGGTCTCTTAGTATAGTAGCATTTTTGTTATTTTTTGTATTATGACACCATTACTAGTTCCAAGGAATTCAAAAGAATGTTTCATTACTGAACAGTGCATAATCGACCCTACACACAGAGTGTGACATACACTCGAGTAGACTTTTACATGCCATCTAAAATTGCGCATTTAAATATATCTGTTTTTCATGAAATTGCCATGCAGCAAGTGACCACCTAGACTAAGATTCCAGCTTGCACTTTTATGAATTATTTCTATATTAATAAAAAGACACTTCAGCACAAGTCAGTTGTGGTGGATCACCAAGCATGATGACAAAATAAGTGGTACATTTTGCAATTTTTTATAATGGGATAGACCAGGGTGTCTGATCAAGATAAGCTTCTTAGTGATGTCTCATTGTTCACAAAAGGCTCCTGGGCTGCTGTTATGTTCCATTCTCTTGATAAGATTTATGTTTATTTGAACATGCTCTGTTATGGTCCACTTGCCATCTCCACCTGGCTTGTGGGCTCTATATATATTGTATACATGTTCTTCATTGTTCAACATTACACCACTTCTCCTGGTGAGGATCTCAGTAGAGGCATGTTGACTAGGTTGGATCTCTTATAGCTTTTCCTGTTAATGGTGAAATTACAGTGTTTCTTGTCCCACTCAGTTCTGCATATTTCATTATTGTGTTCAATGCACATAGAGCCCCTAATGAAAAAGAACCACTTCATATATCAGGATTACCGTCATACCACTTGGGTGTAGTGATGAATGAGAGAATAGTAGCGGTCACAGCACCAGGACCTGACAAGCTGGTGATGTTCATGTGGGGGTATCTACTCTGAGGGAGTGATCTGGGAATGAAACCCAGTATTTAGTCGCTGGAGCAACTGAAACATTCTTTTCCTGACACTTTAGTTGCGACTCCAGTTCCATGAGACCCATTATATGTAAAATATTCTGTGTAACACTATACTTGAGGGGGCACAATGGTAACACTTTACAATATGGTTCGTTAGTAACTTAGTAGTAAGTTAGTACTAGTGCTTAGAAGTAGTAGAAGTTACTACTCAAGTAAAAATCATGAACAAGTATAGTTTGTGGTTAATTAATATGTTAAGTAAGAGTTAGTTCATGATTCATTAAGAGTATAATAGTATTTGTACCCCCTAAAGTAAAGTGATACCGTATTCTGTAAATATGAGACAAGACATTTTTTCGTATTAAATGACAGCTAGAACAACTGGGGTCAGAAACAACTTAGTGTGGGAAAAAACTCATTATGCATGTGATTCACGTCTCTTGCAGGATCATGGAGAACTCATTACTCAGCGCAGAAGTAAAAGAGGGAGAGATCCTTCCGCCCACTATTCAGAAGCTGATGAAAGGATACAACAAATACCTTCGTCCATTCTTTGATAGTAAGGAGATGCATGTCACTAGAAAGTCAGACAACTCTGGAATATCTCTTGTCTATGTTTCCAGAAACTGGACAGCCTGCTCTTTTGCAAGATGTAAATTTTACTTCAAAATGAGTGAATAAATAATTTGCTTTTTTATTTGCATGGCATATAATAACAACACTGAAATATTTTGCTTATAAGCTTACATACATTGCCAAATAGCTTTGTAATAATAATAAAATGAGGTTAATACTTTTTAGTATGAACTATGATTTGTTTCATTGTGCCTTTGACAAAGAAAAGAACCTTATCTCTGTGTAGCCTTTGAAGCAAATTTCAGCATAGTCACATAAATCCTGGAAAATTACTGTTCTTTTCCTCTTGTATTCATAGTCTGTCTAAACCTGATTACGCCTTGTAAAAACATCATTCACTATTTGCCGTTCCATTATAAAGTCACTAAAAAGCATAAAAGCTTCTGGGTACAAAATATAACAGAAAATGTATTGAGAGCTGTTATGCATATACTCTGGAGACATTCCAGACATCTCTTACTTGCCATTGGTACAGTGATTTAGGAAAGATTATTCCAAGAAGGTAAATGAACTATTTAAAGATGTTGTTTTGGCCGTTTCTACCTTCTTTTCCTGCTTGGATATCTTACTTAACTTTCACTTTGAAATTTCTTTTAGTTTACTTTTTTTTTCTCTTCAGAAATTAACTGTCTAATTCCCTTTGGTGTTGGTATCTCTAATTTGTTAAAAACAATTTTCTTTAAGCTTTCTCATCCTGGTTTATGCATGCTGTATAATTTCCATTCATCTTTCTTGAAATGTAACAGTGTCACTTACTGTGTTGTCCTCAGATGGGCCTGTGACAGTGGGCATGAGTTTGGATATTGCAAGTATTGATACTATATCAGAAATAAACATGGTGAGACACCTCAGACTTCACCCATATACCATCGTAGAATCCATAGATGTTAATAATTGCAAATTTCTAAAAATCTGTAATTCTCACTAATGTGTCCTTTCAATATCAATATATCTAATACCTTCTGGTAAATCCTGTTAAATTAAAACATCTGTGTGTTTTAGGAATTCACTGTTATATATGTATTGCTTAAGCTACGACTCCTGAGGTATTATAGCTCATTAATATATTGTTATGCAACAGTACTCCCTCTGGGTTTCTGCAGGACTACACAGCCACTATATTCCTGAGACAGCGCTGGACAGATGAACGCCTGTGTTTTGATGGAAACAAGAGCCTAAGTTTGGATGGACGGCTGGTGGAGCTTCTGTGGGTCCCAGACACTTTCATTGTTGACTCAAAGAAATCCTTCCTCCACGACATCACAGTGGAGAACAGACTCATCAGGATATTTCCCAACGGGACAGTTCTTTATGCACTAAGGTGTGTCAATTCTTACTGACAGATCGTTATATGATGTCATATAAAGCTCAATTACTACTAGGCAGGCTGCATAAAGTACCTGACTTTTGATTAAAGTAGTGGTATCTTTATTCATTTTTAACGTATAAAATGTATAAAATATATTTTTTTATTTACAAAATAAATATTTATGATAGAACTTGTGATAAACATTTTACCATCACAAAGTCTATTGTTTGTTTACATTCACTTAAGTATTTTACACACTAAATGAATGTTAGAACAAATATCTTTGTGGATTAATCCTAATATTAAATAATGTAGTAAGTGGACTTACATCTGATGCCTTTATGTTGACAGCTCGGCAATAGGAGGTAAAAATCTTTAGCGCTATAAACAAATCATGCTGAACAGAAATAAAAATGTGTAAAGTCAACATGTAAGGAAAAATAAACAGAAAAAAAATAATACCAAGGGTAAGAACTTCTACATGCATATATATGCATGCAAGAGGGAGAGCAAATAAACAGGACTGGGTATGGATTTATATTAAAACAAGCTACATTTAGTGCAAGTTAAGCAATATTAACACAGATATGTTGCTGTAATTTTTTTGCATAGATATAAATATATAAAAATGTTAAGGATTAGTGTCTGTTAATCCTTAGATAAAATCTGTTATTTGCCAATGTCTGCTTTTTATTTTAGGATCACCACAACTGTGGCCTGCAATATGGACCTAACCAAATACCCTATGGACAAGCAGACCTGCATGCTGCAGCTCGAAAGCTGTAAGGACAGGTTACATCATGTGCAAAGCCGAGCCGTATTCCTGCCTTCATGATTTAAAGTGACGAATATGTTTTTGGATCTTGTGGTTGCTGGAAAATATGAAGTGACTCCACGAGATTACACAGCATTGCTCAGCTCCCAGCGATCTCTACATTGTTCACTTCTTAGGAAACTCTATTATCATTTTATGTTGGACACATGACTCATTATTACAGCTGCATATTTATGTGTTCCAAAATATAACATTGTTTACGGGTATTTACACAGCTCTATCAACTACTTGGGTCATTAGTCAAGTTTTTATCCTCTACACTATTTAGACGCGTAACCACAAATCAGGTAATAGTAACAAATATGGAGTATTAGATTGGTTAAAGATTTTTGAGTGACTCACATTTGTAGTCAGAGTTTAAATCAAAATCACTTCATAATGTAATCCAATACTTTTCAAAAAAGGAAACGTGTTAATGAGACATTTAGAAACGTTCATCTACGTTCATCGTGTCTGGAGAAAAAAAATGCGTTATGAATTGCTCTGGTGCCCCATAAAATCCAAGAAAAAAGTGATTGTGTGGCACCCTCTAGAGGACAGAAGTCACATGTCTCACCTCTTTGACTGCAGTTGCTCTTTATTCAGACATCCGTCCATCTTCTATATCAGTACAGTAGCAGTGGCTTATTCCATGCTATTTACTTAAACTAGATGTAAGTATTCTATCAAGATACCCTTCATTTGCTGCCCATTTTACCAGTTACTTGAAAGCTGGATAACATTTTTAAAAAAACTATTCTTTTCCACTGTTGTGTTGCTATACCATACCATTCTATGATATTTTAATATTCAAAAAGACTGTGTAGGTCTTTACATAGTGGGAACCAAGAATTTACTGTGCCAGCATGTGGCTTCATATAGTGTATGTTCTGTTACAACAGAAATATGGTTACAATTATTAATGTAACATCCTGTGAATTAAAAGCATCTATCTATCTATCTATCTATCTATCTATCTATCTATCTATCTGTTTTGCAGGGGGCTATAATGTCAATGATGTGA
>JAAGVU020000061.1:11020886-11031128 GCA_011763525.2 Mormyrus iriodes
ATCTATCTATCTATCTATCTATCTATCTATCTATCTATCTATCTGTTTTGCAGGGGGCTATAATGTCAATGATGTGATGTTTTATTGGACCAGAGGCAACGAATCTGTTAGTGGAATAGACTCTCTCCGCCTGGCCCAGTATACTGTCGAGGATCACTACACCTCTGTGTCAGAGGCTATTTATGAAACAGGTACTGCTCTGGTCCAGCACTTGGCATTTCAGTGGTGAAATCTACACTACACTCTGTAGTCCATGCAGAGCTGTGGACCAGGTGTAGGGGTGCTGGAGGATACCCCTGTGTCTCCTTATTTGAAGGGCATCTCACCTTATTAGCCGCTCTCTTGTTGAGAATCTGCAGTCTGAAGTCTTTTTTTCTAATTTTAAATACTGTTTCAGTATTTTTATTGCCAATTTGATATTCAAAATGTGTGCAAGTAAAAAAAATTCAAATTATAAATTATAAATTATTATTAAATTGTATTAAAATTATAATTTAAAGTTAAAGCATGTAACTGGATTGGTGCTTTCTATTTTACTTTATATACTGTAGGCAATTATCCCAAACTCATCTTCCACTTTGAACTGAAGAGGAGCATTCTCTATTTTATATTGGAGACTTATGTTCCCTCCAGCCTGCTGGTGGTCTTATCATGGGTGTCTTTCTGGATCAGCCAATCTTCTGTTCCTGCTCGCATTTGCATAGGTACCCCGTCATACTATACCTCAGTATACATTTGGACAAGTATTACAATCATTCAATACCTTTGCACTAAGAACTGCACTTCGGATATTTCAAGATGTGCTTCCAAACACACCTGTACTGCGCACTATTAATTATTAAAACTATTAATCTGGGAAGTAAGTCTATATATGCTCAGCACAAAAAACACAACTAAGCATTAGAACACATGCAAAATAAGAGTAATACAATAAAAACCAGTAAGAATTTCCTTTGTTCTCCATAAATATTACTGATATATTGGATGGCTATATGACTAGCACTTCAGTTCCCAAACCTCAGCCAATCCATGTTTTCATTAATATTTCAAAACCAGCGTATTTAATTAATTAATTAAATTTGTGGAAAAAGTCATTGAGGCATAGATTAGCCATACAAGGTAGGGTAGGTGGTCAAGTCAAAAAATACATGGGCGTATTGGATGATTGCTGATGGTTTTTAAATAGTTAAGCTAACACCTTGACAGACATATCATAGTTTTACACCGATATGAAAATCATTTAAGCATCATTTTCATTGATGGCCTAAGACTTTTGCACAGTAATGTATATGTATAGCGAATATGTGCTTTTGTTTGGTGTCCAACCCTACCCTAGGACTAACATGAGGGTAATGTATGGCGTGAATAAGTCAGATGTGGTGAACTTATTACACAGCATATTATATGAGAGCTGCTTTCTTCCAAAGGGGTGACCACAGTTTTGACCATGACCACTCTGATGATGGGGGCCCGAACCTCCTTGCCCAACGCCAACTGCTTCATCAAAGCCATCGACGTGTACCTGGGAATCTGCTTCAGCTTCATCTTCGGAGCACTGATAGAGTATGCTGTTGCCCACTTCTGTACCCTGCAGCACCCCAGTGCCCAAAATGCACTCACGGTGAGGCCTTGCCACCATCATCTCCGAGGGTCATTACCATCATCAGCATCATCAACCTTGTCTACATAGTATGTATCTCCAAAATATAATGGTGAAACTCATTCTTACTGTATGACCATAATTCTCATATATAAACAATACAATACAACACAGGGGTGGTACAGTGACACAGTGGTTAGCACTGTTGCCCTACACCACTGGGACTGGCGTTTGAGTCTCCTCCCTGGCTATACCTGTGTGTTTTGAGTTTGCATGTTCTCCCTGTTTTCATAATGGGATTTCTTCTGTGTTCCCTGTAGTCCAAGGCATGCTATGGTGAACTGGAGTTGCCAAATTGTCCATAGATGAATGGTGTGTGTGCCCTGTGATGGGTTGGCATCTCATCCTGGGTTATTCTCTGTGCTGCACCAGTAGCATCTGGAGTAGTCAATGGATGGACAATACAGCATAGCATAACATTGTCCACTGCTGTTATTTAGATTACTAATACAATGAAAGGGCCAAGCCACATATCAGGAAGACTTTGGAAAGCCAGCCAAGGCAAGCTATCAGTGAAGACATTTTGTATGCTATCTTTTGCAATTTTATAATACCCTAATCAAAGCTAGCAAGCTCTATGTTGGACATATAGTCCAGGTCTCTGACTGTAGGGTTTTCTCCCCACCTTCACAGCAGTGTAGACATGGCATGCAGGACTGTGATCATGATGTGAACGGCATCATCATGACCATTGCCAGCGAATCTCACCGCGCCAAGCGAAGTCCATCTGGATCCGAGAACAAGGATGAGGTGCAGGGCTGCTGCAGGAGATCCCTGTCTCTCCTCAAGAAGGCAGCACAGCTCATTAGCTGCTGTCGTGTTGAGAATCCGCACTACATAGATAACTACTCCCGCATTTCCTTCCCTTTGTCCTTCATCCTCGTCAACCTGCTCTACTGGACTTACTACCTGTACTTCTAACATCTGGATGTATGCGTTTGTCCAATAACTGCTTATGGATAGGGACTTTATTTAAGAAAAAAACACCCCGCCCCCCAACACTAGCATCACTCCGGTGACCCCCAGCGCGCTGCGAGCATCACGACCCTCAGTGGATCTTCAAAATGCATGCGATAATGCTGACAGCCAGACATTAGCGACGACTGCTACAGCCAATCTAGAATGGGCTTATGAATGAGAAGCACAAGTGTGTTTTTTCAATTATTGAAAGTAGTTCAATATATATATATATATATATAATTTGTGCCAGTGGGACAGATTGTGGTACACAATTATCTGAAGCTTATACATTTTAAATATCCAGTGTTGCCCTAAAAATGAGCTAAAAGATATTACTTGACCAAAGATATTAATTTTGAACTGCAATGCAAATTCGTCACATTACTGATTTGACACCTTGAATTTAGTTATGAGGAAGAGACACTAAAAGGAACACAGTTTATCCAAAACAGTGGGAGTATAATACTCCTTTGCTGTTTATTCTATGCATGATAAAGTACAGTTGAAATACAGTATTTAAAGTGAATTCACATGAGTTAAATTAAAGTTTCTGTTTCGTTGTGCATTATAGATATATTTTTTAACTGCCACTGTTATGGAGACTGGTAGTATAGCAGATATGGAGACACCTCTAGGTTCTAGGCTGGCTCTAATGAGAACACGGTCACTTCTTAGTGTCCCTAATTGCTTATCTCTGCAACGCATGCTTCTTTATCTTTTCTATATATTTGTTCTTTAGGCAGTCTTTTCTGCTTAATGAAATGACATTATTATTCCGAGTTACCACATACATAATTTTTTCTTCTTCTTGTTTATTCTTGTTTAAATTTTAGTTTAAAAAATATTATACAACATATATAAAACAGTGGAAAAATACTCCAAATGGTCAGTTATATTCTGATTTATCTGTTTGTTTTCAGGTATGATATTGTAAGCTTGTCAAACAAATTTCCCACAATTATAAAAATGTAAAATAATTTATGATAATCTTGCCTATACACAATAACATAATGCATTTTAAAATCTATATTTGTATACGACAGCTGCATCTTGCATAAATTTTATAGATCATCTAGCAAAGATATTTTCTTGCTGCATGGAAACTTAAAATCTGTATTTATGTTTGAGCTTCAACTTACATTTTACCGTGAAATAAAATTAGAACATGTTACATGTAGATTTTTATGAATTGGGTAATGTTTATTGATAAGTGATTAACATATAAAAACATAAAAAATGGAGCTTTTATTCCTTTTAAGCCATAAAATAAGGCTTATTGAAATAAAAATAAAGTATGTGGGAGTTTCTAAGCTTCTGAGTTTTACCATTCGTTCATTGCTGTTTTTCCAACTATGCCTCTTGAGTAAAATACAATGGTATACCAAAAAAAACAGTAGTATAACTATCTGACAATAATTATACCTTGAAGGTGAGCTTGGTGACCGCTGTTTGTCAGTTTAGACTAAAACTAAGATAACATTAATTGAACAGAATGGGTATTTTTCAGGTTAGCATTTAAAAAGTAATAAAATATCTATTCCTCCATTCTTGGGACTACCAAATTATTGCACGCATTTTTGTCTATATAAAATTGCTTTTAAATATATTGCAAAATTTTGCATGCTTATTTGTTGTTTGACTATTAAATATGATAAAAAATACTAATTTATGTCTGGGTGATTGTGTGTGAAATGGAAAAAAAAACAACCAAATAATATGTAATGGAAACTAATTAGGGAATATATAGCTTACGCAATGAAATAAATAAATGGTATAGCAATATAATGGATATAAATACATCACTGCTTAATGAGTTCAATAATAAAATAAGTTAGAAAGCTTAATCACTGCATTAGATGGTGAGTGGTCAAATGTCATAGATCCTACCTGTAAAATGATACGAGCAATAGTGTAGAAGATCAGTAGGGCTGGAAGTAGGGGTGCCGAGGGTGCTTCAGCTCCCCCTCTGGTTGTTCAAGGTAATGAAGTGTCAGAATGGTGTAGGGTGGCGTCTGTGTTTACGGTTTTCATCAAGGAAAAATGTAGCTTTACACAGTGGTACAGTGGTACTCCATTTTCCCCCCATAGTCTACAAACATACTGAGGTTAACTACCTTTATGGTGCGTCACTGTACCACCCCTGTGTTGTACTGTATTGTTTATATATGAGAATTATGGTCATACAGTAAGAAACAAGAGTTTCACCATTATTATAATTACCAAATTGCCCGCTAGTATGAGGCTGTGTCTTTATGATTATTTCTCCAACAGACTGTCTTTGTTAGCTGTTGATAGCTACCAATGATACAAAAGAACTTCAGTAATGGCGATTGGTCATTCTGACTTTCAGCACTTAGCTCGAAACGTATTCCCACACCAAGGTACAAAATCATTCATTTGGAATGGCAAGTAAATTACTTGGTTTCTTTACCAACAACAAAAAAATACATCTCGATTCTTTATGATACTTGCTCTTCTAATTTTCTACTACCTATACTACATCCTCAACCAAACACATCAGGAGAGCATTAATCACAAATCCAGATTTATTGTATTTAAAAATGCAAGAATTAAATAAGTAAATAAGTTCATACTTTATCACAGCATGCTGCCTGCAGATGAACAAGTAATGCCCAACCTGACATATGTGTACTTATTATGAACTATGCAACTGGAATTCACAATGAACAATGATTCCCACTCACGGATTGACTTCATGATGAAAGAGCTGAAAATCCCCAGCACAGATTGTAGAAGCTGAATACACAGTGGTATGATTTGAGCTGGCATGAATAATGTGATAGGGCACAGTAGCAGAGGAACTGTTACTGTGTTAAAGGGCTTTTATAACACCTCTGCATGAAACTCTGTAGGAGTGGCAGTAAAACTGAGGGTGCTTTTGGCAGGTTAGGATAGTGCACAATTATGAAGAACACATGGTTGATTCTTAAAATGCTATTAGTGCAAAGATTAATCATATGGCCTAAACATGATGAACCCAAGAATAATGTATAATTATCTTCGCAGACCATGGATTATGAATACTGGCTTAATCAAATATTACATATCTCATGGGGAAAGACTGCATAATTTCATTCTCAATAGACATAAAATTTCGTTTGTAATTTTTAAGACATACATTGCTTATCTCATTGTAGTATTAACTGTTTCAACTGTAAATGCTTACTTTACATAAAAGCTTTTTTTTATTTGTTCATGTAATTACAAAATAGTTGGAAAACGTCTATAGACATAAATGGCGTCTGAATTTTTATAATATCTTTCTATATGTGCTTTGGTGATTAATATAAATTGAGAGGCTTGCAATAAACAGGAGTGAGTAAGGTGTGGAAAAATTAAGAATGGATGTATATAGGTATGATTGTGAAGAAATTTGGGATTTAGGAATGAGAGTGTTGGGATGGTAAGTATTTCTGTGTCTGTGTGTGGGCCATTTCTGGGATGGTATGAATCTGTGTTGTTACATTCGGGATGTGACAAGGATTGTATAGTGCTCTGGGGATATGGAAAGGCTTTAGATACCACAGAATAATGTCAGTTTGATGAGATTCAGAGTGGTATGGAGAGCTGTAGGCATGTCTGCTGTGAGTATATTGTGTCAGAATGCATGATTGGAATGAATATAATGTTTTCAAATTAATTAAAGAGGAAAATAACAGAAAAAACATATCATGATTACAGTTGAAGCTAGATGTAGAAGTTACAGTAACATTTTGTAGCTGCAGATTTTAACCTTCATGTATTTCATGTAGATACTATATTTGTTCATGATTTGTCCTTGCGTAGCAACTGAAACACTAAGTTACTTGTGCCCCTTCAAGTAAAGTTTTACTGTAATGTTTCCTTCAATTGGACTTACACCAGTCACAAGCTTGTGAAAAAGGAAACAGGTCACCAACTTTGGCATGACAGCTGTATGTGACAGTTTTAGAATCTTGTAAATAGTCTGCAGGGTTTGCAAACTATCCCACGGCTTCTGATGTAGCTAATTTTAGGTTTATAATAAAATAACATAGATTTGGCATAGGAGTTCTTGCCTGAGCGTGAGAGTCTGAAAGCGTGAGTGTCACGCCAGATACGTGAGAGCTGGCAACCTGCAACTAGTGATGGGAAGTTCGGTTCAATGTACAGAACCGATTCTATCGAACTGTTCCTTTACATGAATCGAAAGTTCAGTTCAAAGAATCCGTTTGGGGGGGGGGCTGTACTTTGTTGAATTACTTTTATTGAAACTGCATGTTTATTAAAATCTTATTCACATTAAAATATTGATAATCTCTGAGTCTTCTTGCACATCAATCGCTTCAGGTCTAATTAAAATGAAAAAACAGTCACATAAACAGACTTTAGCTTTTTAAATATAAACGAAGTCAGCTTCCAAAAGCCTGATGAAGTCTCGAGTACCTTAAGAACTTTGCAAACATATTATCTAATATTCTTTAATTAGGGGATAAAACCCAACACCAAAGCCACAGCATACAGAATACAATACTCACTGTTCGCAAAGGCTATTGGTTGAACCGCTTGAACCGGACACACCAAAATACCGAACTACTCAGCCAGTCAGCGAACTGCTTCACCCAAACGTGCCGCTCTTGATGACATGTCAATCGCCGGAGTCGGGAGTTGATGAGCCACAGCCACCATGCAGCTGGGCATGAACACAGCGACACTGAAGGCAAGATAGCTAAGGAGAGTCTACGAAAAGCAAATATAAGCAAATTTACAAAGGCTGTTTATATATGTTAATGTGTGAAATAGTTTAGATATTTTAGAATCTAAGACTTGTACCTGTATAATGCGTGGATCAATTAAAAGTTCGATTCTTTGAGATTTGAAAACCGGTTTGACCGATTCAACAGAGGGGGGCAAATAAAAAAAAATGGGTTGAATTCGAGGGCCAAACCAGATCAATATTTATTGGAAAAGTGTTACATTGTCCATGTTTAGTCAGATGTATTATGACAAATTATTCATACAGAAATATAAACTTAATTTCTCCCAAGACATCTTAGAATTCAGAACAAACCAAGCTTATACATTAAGGAAACAAATGAGAGATCACATTTAAAAAAGAAACACCATCAGTGGTGACACCCAAAAGTTAGTAATCTGTATGAATTCGGCGCATCTTTATGTTTATTAAATTAGGTTAGTGGAGCACGACGCATACTGCTATTTTGGTAATTCATGGAAGCCATGAGCACTGAAGTGGTTGTGAAGAAAGGGACAGTTCAGCAACAATAACATCTTTTGAAATAGGAGATATTGTGGATAAAGTAAAGAGACATTGGTGAGGTGGCGGTACTTTTTGAAATTTAAAGTCCCACACATTTATTAAACATAAGGATATGTTGAATTTTTGCAGATTACTAATATTTTACGCCCACTACTAATCTGCTTATCAAATTGTGGGCGTAAGTAAACGTCATTAAAGTACTGAAAAGCAGGCGTTCGGAAAAATGTTCTGGGGGTCATCTAAAGCCCTGGCGATGTGCCGTATAATTGCACACATGCCTTATAATCGCGAGTACATCGCAACGTGATATCGTGCAGCCCTACCTTGATTGACGTGCTAACGCGCCAGCTATCACTGTGCAATCTGAGATTTGTCAGTGATGTGTGTATGTCCTAGGGGGGCAGTTCTAATAGACATAAGATATTATCACGCAGGTCGGATACAATTGTAGCATATTTTGGATAATTTCCTAAGTGAAGTAAGTCAGTGGATTCAGTAAGCTGCTTTTGTGGAAATGTAAACATTGAGGCTCTTAATTTTCCAACAAAAACAATTCCAACCATGGTCGTCCATGCTGGAATCAATCATATAAAGTGCCAGTGACTCATGGTTTTAAATTAGAGATTCATGTCAACATGTAAAAATGCTGAGATAAAAAGTTAGAACTTTTCTGGTCCTTTATCAATATTCTGTAGAGGGGATGTACCCTACAATAGGCTGTACTCCATAAACCTCTAGCTAGAGACTTGGTTTGCATGAAAAAGCATAGCCTTTATTACCATCTCTTTACAGGATCTTTACAAAAGGCCCTGCTATAAATTTCACAATCATTTTGATGGTAGTATAATTGAGTACCACCTGGATTATATGTCAGAAGTTCCACTAGAGAGGGTTTCTGTAAAAATGTAATTACCATTACCCAGTCAAACAAAAGCTCCTAATTAAGTTAATGTGTATTGCTCACTATTAAGTGTTCGCTCCTTGGGTAATAAAGCTGTGTGAGTAATGACAACTGCTCTGACCTCTCTGCCTGCTGATAGAAATCTTGTACAGACCAACAGATTTCATACCTTAGTTGAAGCCTCACCAGATGGATTTACTTATTTATACAAAGCCTATCAGACTATATGTATTCTCCATTCCAGTGTTTCTCGAACCAGTCCTTGGGAATCTCCAGATGGTCCACATTTTTGCTATCTCCTAATTTCCTGGAAGCTGGGAGAGTGCAAAAATGTAGGCTGTCTGGAGGTCTCCGAGGACTGGTTAGGGAAACATTTCTCTATACAGAGCTCTGGGTCTTAATTGGGTTTGCTGAGTTCCTACTACAATATAGTTGTCGATCCGGACCTGAATAATATAGTGCCTCTAAATTTTAGCATAAATGGAGAATAGGTGCTGGTGTTCCAGTCAGTTTGGTCTTACGGTCTTGCATAATACAAGAAAGCTCTCTGTACTACTCGTTCAACCTGATATAATCCAATTAATAATCCAAGTAATCCATCCTTCCTTTTTAGAACAATAGTTAACCTAATGAAGCTGTTTGATTTGTTTGATACAATGTCTTCTAATTTTAGAAGGGTGTGTAATAAATATATATAACAAGAAACTCCAAATCCAAACAATAAATCTCAGCTCGCAAATCAGTTTGAATCTTGAAAAATTGTCTGTTTACATTTCCAGCAGTTGGTCAATGAACAAGAATTTGAAATTGCAATTCATAAAACAAAGCGCACGATGTATTTACACAATATTACTTAAAGCACCATTCAAAGTACTCATATGACCAATACTTAAATTACATGGCTAGCTTCAAATCGTCTCAGTTTAAAATGATCTCTTTAATGTTCCTGTTATCAGACTACTACTCAAGACTACTTAGACTGGCTACTTAGACTCACTGGCCACTTTATTTGACTACACCTGTTCAATTGCTCATTGAAGCTAATTTTTCATGAGACAATGATATTCCAGCAGCACAATGTATAAAATCATGCAGAGAAAGGTCAGGAGTTAATCAGTCAGTTAATCTTCACGTCGAACACTAGAATAGGGTTTTAAGAAAGGTGATTTAAGTGACTTAAATGGTTGTTGGTGCAAGGCAGGCTGGTATGAGTATTTCAGTAAGTACTGGGAATTCCATGCATACCCATCTCTAGGATTTACAGGGAATATGCCAAAAAAGATAAAACCTTGATTGGGTGGTGGTTCTCTGGGCGAAAATGCCTTGTTGATGGCAGAGGTCAGAGAAGAATGGCCAGACAGGTTCAAGCTGACAGAACAGTAACCCAAATAACCACTCGTTAGAACCAAGGCATGCATAAGAGCATCTCTGAACACACAACACTTGGAATCTTGAAGCAGA
>JAAGVU020000061.1:11033144-11068944 GCA_011763525.2 Mormyrus iriodes
GCATACGAGTTAAAACACTTTTAAAATAAAAGCACAAGTAACACTGTGACGGCACATAAAATATTGGTGAAATTTAAGTAGCTAGTGGTCATCATTCCAAAAATGTTCAGCAACTTATACTACAATCATTGATTTTTCTGTTCAAAGAATGCAGACACAGGCAAAGCAAAGCAGATGATTATGCTCATATGGTTCAGAAATAAGAAACATATTAGGAACATAAGCAGATTTATAAATTTACTGTATATTATCCATTCTGATTTATCAACGCCGTACTCTCTAGTGGAGTACATCAGACATGTATATGTTCTCAAATCATATTTTTCTCAGTGACCTCTGAGGAGGATTCTCTCTGGGGCTACATATCCAAACTGTTCAGCAAGGTAAAGCCAACACAGCCTTTAACCACATTCCAAAGTCAAATATCATAAATGCCCTTGTATGACTCCCAATTCACAACAGAAAAAAAATGGCGCAAGAGTCTGCAACTACACTTCTGTTCAAGGTAACGCCTTCGATAGCTTGACAAGAGATGTAAGTGCCTTCCAACTTGTTGAAGACAATTGACTGGCTTTATTCCATATTGTTACAATAATGGTACTTAATTGTCTTAGGGCTGATATTATTTCAGCACAATAAAACATAGCAAGTTATATGGATTTTTTCACTTTGCCCATTTATCGGAAGCAAAAAAGAGTGTAATGCCTAGTATATTATTCTGTTTGCCACCATTACTAAATATATTACCCTTAACCCCTGTGTTATTATTGGGGTTGAAGTTACCCCAGGATAAATGAGGATAAATTCTATAGATTCTAGAATTTAGAACAGAAGAAGTAAAATACACAAGGGTTAAAAGTATTATCATTTTCATAACTTCAATAGCAAAGTCTACCGTATAAAAAGGACTTTTGGGAACCAAACTGTGATCCACAAGAGAAACATTCCCCGTTCAATCAGAGCCTATGGACAAATGTAGGCATTGAGCTGGGGGGTGGATTTGGAGGAGTCTTTCAGACAAAACCCCTCCATAGTGTCATCCTCAGTGCATTCTGGTTATAATGTGTCTTTGAAAAAAAACAACACTACATTTGAAGACCCTTTTATAATTAATGAATGAAGCCGAACTACCAAATACAAAATAATACAGCAGAATACATCAATTACTCTTTAGGTTACACAGAAATATTTTCCCTTGGTGTAATTGTTTGAATTCTTTTCCCACTGTAGCTTTTTCTTTTGATTAGAAAGCCGTGCAAATCCTGATCTCATTACTTGAGTGACGGTTTGCCATCACTTCATCTGTGCCTGTTCGTTCTACATGACAGGTAATGTTCCTAAGACTGTAGGGGTTGGTGATGTTTTTGAACATGCAGATGTTCACTCCCCAGCTTATAAGGAAGACTCATGGCTGCTGAGCTTCTGGATCAGGGAAGCTTCTCCTTCAAATCTCTCTGAGCCACAAATAGTGACAGCCCAATTCTCCCCTCTCTGCCAGATACACCAGCATGTGCGATGGGCAGCACTCCAAAACAGATCACAGAACGAGCTGCCGATATTGCAACTCCTGCTTCATTTGCAGCTAAAGCTTTTGCCCTTTGTGAAAGACATTTTGTGTCTTAAATGACCTGCAGTTTGCAGTGATTGGTCTCTCTCTTCCCCTCTGTATGTTTGGGCTCAGGCCAGCTCTCATTTAAATCCAATTGAAAGGCTCTTGCTGGAACTGCTGAAGTGATTCTTAATCTCCCCCGAAATCGGTGTTGTTCTATGCCTTCTAAATAGGCATATAATTGGACTGGAATGAGAAACAGGCATATTTCTGTTTATGTAACTGTATTTTGGAGCCATGACAGTATAACTATTCCTGGTGGAGATGAATGGGCACTGAAACACCAGTCTTCTACTCTGGTGGTGACCTAGTGTTTAGGAAGCAACGCATCACCTTAGCAAATACTTCTGCGTGAAGGAACATGCTTCAATTTTTCTAGCAATTCTTCACTTATGATAGGTAATTTTAAAGAAACAAACTATCACCCTGATAGAAAGTGCACTACAGTTTTGCCACAAAAATTTCCAAAAAATTTCCAAGTGCCAAAAGGGATTGAATCTGAGCCAAATAAAAAAAAAAACCCTCCAGAATCCCATATAGCATGAAAAATCTGCTGAGCACTATCTACTTTGCTCTTCCAGAAAAGCTCAGTCTTGGACTTCAGAATTTGAAATAGTTCTTACCACTGACTCCAGGGCATGGTATTGCTGTTTCATTACAGGTTTGTGATGCATGAAATTAGCAGGTGTTCAGCTAACCCAAACCTGCCAACCTAGAACTTGGATCTAAATTAAACAGTTTGTTTATTACATCCAAAATGTGTGCATGGCAGATTATGCTGAATCCTGTGACTGACTCGCAAGGCACTCAACAGGCCCTGACCGCCATCTATTCCAAGGAGACCCTAATGACTCATCCACCAAGAGGAAGATGGTACTTGCGTTTTTGAGTCAGGAATACATTACAGATTAAATACATTAGAGTTTAAACGGGGCTGGGTTATCATTAACAGAGTGCAGAGAAGCATTATGCAAAGAAATGAAGTTGTACCTTCCTATTAACTGGCAGGAAAAATGCATAATGAATTAAAAAGACAAATGGCAATATGCGCATAGATATTCCAAGCTATTGGTTGTATGTTTCCAGGACCATTATTTAATTAGCTGCCCATCTCAGTAAAAATGGCAGATCCCTCCCCTGATAAAGACGACAGTTTCACACAGCCATGGGAATCACCTGCAAAATGTATTGTTTATGCTATGAATGACAGCACAGTGCTAGCTTTTGGACCAGGAGCTTCCCATAGGACCATTTTTGTTTTGTCTCTTTAAAATAATTCCAAATTTACTGCTTACATTACAACCCAATGCCCAAAGCACAGTAATAAGCATCCATTAATTAAATCATGGGAAAAGGGAATCAATGAAGCATTGTTTTGGTTATTATGTCTGTCTTTGTATGTCCTTGACAAAAATGAAAATAAAAAAAGATTATAAAGATTAGTTTTTTTTTGAAGATTTATTTAAGGAAGACACTTGTGATTAATTTGTAAGCAAATCCGGTTGCTTTGTTTGTGAGAACATGAGGACAGAGATAGAAAGTTCAAGATTCAGAAAGTACAAATCCGGACCAAGATTTTGTTTCAACCAACCAGTTGTGTGCTTTGTGACTGTGACACTTCATACAGAACTGGCTGGTTGAAACAAAACATTGGTCGGGATTTGTACTTTCTGAACCTGAACTTTCCACCTCTGCATGTGGTATTCTGGGATAAAAAAGGGGGCAGGGGCCTAGCTGTAAATTCTGGGACCCATGAAAATATGTCACCTTGGGCCCCCCACTTGGGTTGCCACTTGAAATGTGAATAAATGTGGGTCCCCTCACAGTCGGTAGAATTTGCTGAGTGAGGTGGGGGTCCCATACCCATGCTAAAATTTGCAGAGCTGAGGTAAAACATTTCCTGAGCAAATAAATGATCATTTTTTATATTCATATAAAGCGCTGTGGCCCCTGAGTCTGCAGGGTATGCATGCCCCTCCGGCCCCCCCGGGAGGGAGTATAATGCATTTTAGGTTTTAGTCAGTTAATGCAAATAATTTCAAACTTTTCCTTCCTGATAATCAGTTTTATATACCTGGTAGCTAATAGGCACGGCCTTGCTTATTCAAAAGTAAAACCTTGAAATAGGCTCTTGATATAAATATTTAGGCAAACATTCTGATTTAACACAGTCCTTTGGATGTTTATAGAAGATGATTAAAATGCTATTCAGGAGCATTTGTCTGCATGCTGAAACTCCATTTGGCAATGTTCAGGTGTTTTGTCTATGGAATTGTTTAAGTGAAACATTGCCACGGACACAGTTTATAACAAAAGACATCCTCTTTTTCATGTCAGGTAAATGTATAATTCAACAGTAATATACTGTAAAGAAAGAAAAGAAAGAAAGTAAATAAGAAAGAAAGAAAGTTAGGGTTTAACCCTTTCAAGCATGGTGACACCTTGTTGGACAAACTAAAGCACATTTCAGGATGGCCTCATGTAAAGGAGCTTGGACAATACTGTGTATAAAAGCCAGTATGATTTAGGAAAACAGCACCTAAGACATGATGTCTAGTCAAATATTAATTATAGCTATTTAACTTTGTACCTGGTCAGATGAGGTCAGGTCACAGGGAAATTCTTTCACTTTAACCGTACCTTATTATCAATAACATACAGTTGCGTTCCTGTGCAGACCTTGGTGCCTGATCTCATACTAGTCTCTTCCATACTCACAATCTTCACAGACTTCTGTGTTTATTCCTCTTCATCCTTCTCTGTTCCTGCACCCAATAAAGTCCCCATTTCATCCTCCCATGCCTATATCAGGTGGTTTTGTTTGTGGTCTTGCCTGGAGCAAATCTTGGATATTCAATATACATAGATATATTTTTCACACGTAGAAGATGGATGGATGGAAATCTATGAAATATGATTTACAATATTGGTAATTACTGACCCATCTAAGTAACGAGTTTGTTATTTAGTTCTTAAAGCTGCTAAATGGTACAACATCAATGTAAAATTTAGCCCTTCTATGCTGGGAGTGCAATTAGCTTAACCATGCTGATTTTAACCCTTGTTTGGTTTATGTATGCCATAAGCATAACGCAGCTACTAAAGTATAGCTGTCACCTCCCAGAGTAATAATGTATGATGTTTGTACAGCAGCAGGTCATCAATGAAGACTATCAATAAAAGTAGTACAATCTGTTTTATTCCACACTGAAACAGCCAGACAAGACTTTTAAAATGTTAAAAGCTGACCTCAATATCATCAGGCAAAGCAGGTTTTAGAATCCTTTTGTTTTCCAAAGTAAATACAACTTTTCTATTTCTGTATCTACAGGAGATGTTTTATTGAAGTCGTTAAGCATATTTGAAGAAAGATTACACTAGCTCGGTATGTAATCTAAATACAGTAAAATAACCACAAATGACAAAGCATATTGGTTTGGCAACAGGTGAACGTTCCAATTACTACTTATTTTTCCAAAGAAGGAAGTTTAATGTACTTCCATCCATCCATCCATCCTTCCATCCATCCATCCATCCATCCGTCCATCCATCCATTATCTGCTGCTTATTCGTGGTTGGCAGCAGTCTAAAAAGGAAGCTTAATACACTTAAGTAAAAAAAATGTATGACGAATGTGCATATAACAACAATTAAAAAGAGTCAAAAATGGTTAAAAATGCTGCTGAGCAACAGGAACAACAAGAAATGCTTATTATGCATTGGCCCTATTAATCTAAAGATACATGTTTTACACATCACCTCACTACAGTTCCACTTTCATTCCATCAACAAGCAGAACGCCAGGGAAGCCTCTCAGGGATGACTCACATCTAGATATGCTTCTTGTTACTTAGAGCCTTTATCTAAGACCATGAGCTGAGGGGCTGAAGAAAACAAACTCCAACAAAATCGCTTTATATGTGAAGAGTGCTCAGAGCTTATCCGATAGAGTGTGAGCAGAAAGTCCCTGCATCTGCTGTCTATTGCAGAAAGATATGAGTAAGAAATGTCTAAATTAATAACCCTATCACCGGTCATGCAGCACTTTCAGACTGATCATTTTGTAAAAACTCAGTTTGTTAAACATGCTGTTATTAATAGATTTTCCTATAAAGCACAAATCTATCTAAATATACACTGTAAATCATTAATGGTGAATGTCTGGCTTTTCCAGGTAAAAATAAATTGACAACAGAGAATTTTTTGGTTATAGAATACCGGTGAAGAATAGTTCCATCCATCCATCGATCCATCCATCCATCCATTTTCTGTCCCCGCTTGTCCTATTCAGGGTCACAGGGGGTCTGAAACCAATTCTGGAAGCTATGAGCACAAGACGGAACAATCCAGGGCAGGGCACCAATCCATCGCAGGTGAAGAGTAGTTAAAATTATATGAAATAAAACACCCTCATAAAAGGTTTTACTGACACACGGTGCAGGAATAAATTAGTTAAAGGCAGATATTGGCGAAGAAACAGTATTGCGTTCAACAATATTACAAGATACAATTAAAGGCACACACGTAGGACTGTGCTATCTCAAATCAGACTGGGTGTAATACTTATGGTTTGGACTGCATTTAGGATACACTTAGGATGCATCCAAAATAGAATACTTGTTTGCTATGTAGTAGGCAAAATATACTGTTGTCATGTATACATATACCATGTACGGCATTAACAATGGAGTGGTAAGCTTCTGACTAAATTCAGTACCTACTGTGTAAGTTTGCGATTTCGGACATACCATTATTGTAGGGATCAGGCTGGGTATAAGCCATAGTTAACTGGCTTTGTAGAATCATTAAGATGCGGAGTCATTTAAGCCCCAAGGATTTCATGAATATTCATCACCTACATTTCAAGGGAGCTGATTTAAACAAATTAAAAATATCCAACAGAGGTTACAGAATTACAACTGAACAATCGAGTCTTGGCTGTTTGAATAACTTGAGCAAAACTATATTTCAGACCTTGACCTCAACTTCGAGTGTAAAGCACTATTTAATGAGATTATATCCACAGGAATGTGGGGAAAATTTATAGTATTTAATGTATGTACAATGCAATGTTTATTGCATTTTTTCCCCGAACATTTACAAAGGCTTCATCCCAAATCAAGAGGTCAACAGGATATTCTTGCTTTCCAGACCTCTGAGGTCAAGGAGTCTTAGTGACCTTCCTATGTACCTTAGTGGTATCCAACATTCATAAAATACATAAGCAAGGTACAAGAAAACTTTGATCAACATTTTTATCTGGTGCTTATTGTTTTTTTTTTATTTAATTTGTATCATTATTTTCAATGTACTACAGAACAATCCACAGCAATTTAAGTCACCATACTTATTATTTAATTATAGATATTCTAAAGATCATCAAATACATTGCGACTACAGGAACAGGACCTGTTCTCAGTATGTGTCAGGCCACTAGGCAGCCATTATTTCTGAGGTTGGTTCTGGAACCTTTTCTGATACAGCCATTCTAGCTAATGAAAAGGTACAGAAGCATTACCAGATGGATGATAATTTGAAGTCATTAACTATTAGACCATGCTGGCACAAACCCTCCATCTTATTTATCATTGCCGCTACAATGTTTAGAGCCTTGTTCAAAGGACATAGGAAACTATGAAACATTTAAGGCTTTTCTTTAAATAAAGGGATACACTGATTGATTGCTTGTTTCACAGTCATGATCCCATTGGTGCTTGCCTTGCCCACCACTTGTACAGCTGAGTAGAAGCAGTCGTTTTTCTGGTCTCCATGCACCGGCTTTCTCACAAACATTTAACAGACACTCTAAACAACTGCAAGAGAGCACAATGACCATGGACGTGTTCTCCGCAGAACTATGAAGCTGGCCATGCTGTGGAATCGAGGTCAGCGCTTTGCCTGGCAAGTTTCCAATTCAAGAAGTTGGAAAAAAGCCAAAAAGAAAAAAAAAAACAACAGGAAGATGGCAGTATTTCTAACTGGAGGTTTATACAAAAGAACATGTCTACATGATTAAAATTTAAAATAATTTATTAAGGGTCTAAGCACCAGCAGCTCTGGATGCCTATTGTTTTATGAATTATATTTTGTCCCTTTTCATTCTTTGTTTCTAGGTCAAAAAGTAAGGAAAATCACATGGCTGTCTGAGGTCCCCAAAGAGCCTTTAAGGTAAAATACAGTTGTCAAGACTACGACACTGAATTTCAAATGATATACAAAACAACTTTTAGATTTTTATTCTATTATCACTATCATTATCATGTCTTTATTAGAGGTGCCTGAAGGAGGCATATACATTTGACTGGAGCTGGAACTGCTGGCAGGGAAAGTCAGGTTCAGTGCTTTGTGCCGCTGGTGTTGATTCAGCTGGAGTCCACACAGTCCTGACAGGCAATTGACAGCCTCTGTCAGTAACTGCAGGGTTATAATCATGACTCAATAAAGCCAGGAAATCGGTTGAAACAGAAAACACACATTCTGCCTGAATGACACTGAGTGGAGCAGAGTTAGGCCCTGGGAGGCTTGCCTAGAGGCTGATTTATGGTTAAGGAGTCCAGTCACTCTGGGCATTAAAGAGAAATGTGCAAATGCATTTGGAGTGTGTTAACTTGAAACAGAAGCTCCACATGCAGACATGCTGGGAGTGGGAGGGGCAGATAGAGTATTAGAACATTAAGTACACTGTTAAAGTGTTCTCCTCCTCATTAAGTACACTGTTAAAGTGTTCTCCTCCTCATTAAGCCGGGGTAGCCGAGGGAGTGCTGTGTGAAAAGAACCTGTTGTTTCCTTGCACAGAACTCTGTACTAAGCCTGGTGTTTGTGTTCATCTGTACAAGCTTAACTCTTTCAGGTTGTTGAGGATCGCAAGGACCTTATTAAGGAACAAAGTCATAAGTTATGAGTCTCCTTCCAACCCATGCACGCTACTTCATGCCCCCTCCAGTGTGTACAACGTTTGTGGTTCACTTTGAACGGCAGGAAAAACCGCATCAGACGCAAAATATTTCTAAAGCATTATCTTCAAACCTTATCAAATTAAAAGAATAGTTTAATGGGGAAAACAGCATTGCAGAGTAAAGTCCCGTAATTACAGAAAAGAGTGCTAGTAAAAATAATTATGCAGAGAACCCAAAGTACATGCCCCAATCTAGAAACAAAAAAAAGTACACAACTCGCCCTATACAAAGGTTAAGTGTCGGCAAGTTAGTTGTATGTGAGAAAAGCAACTGCACAATTTTATTTGAACTTTAAGTCATAAACTTGTATGACTCTGTGTGTAAAATCCTAAGTAAACAATTCCAGATGTATTCCTCAGAAATAGGAAGCAAAAAGAACAAACATTCTAAATGTTCGTGTTCTCATCTCATTTACCTTGTTGTAAGGAATCCCAGTAGTGAGATACTGTAAAAATATGTCTCATGAAAAAGAGCATACAGTAATGCATCTTTGTTTATGTCCTGGCAGTCACAGTCTGGGGGCAGTTGGATGCTTTTTCGACCTGTGGGAGAATGCGGTGTGTGTATCCATGGCTGAAACCAGTCATGGGGGTGCCTTTGTGTGGGCCCTGCCCTTTCCCAGCCTTTCTCAACAGCAGGAGTGACTGAAGAGCTGGGGTTAAGAGGCCGCAGGCTGGCTGGAAGGGGGCTCAGATGACAACTCATAGGACAAATATAGGGCAGCAGGAAAATGCTCTTCTGCCATGGAAAACAAATGTTCCCATGGGCACCAGTCCTCTGTTCATTTGGAAATTCCTCTTGCAATCTGGATTCAGTCCATGAGACATGAATGCCCTGAATTGTGAATGATTATAATGCTGAATTTAATAACTATTGTCAAGCTAAAAAGGAGATTAATTTTTGCAGGTTGAAACTGAAAAACACTAGAATCTATACAAATCTTAGATCTTAGGTTATTAAAGATAGAATGTTATTATAATAGAAATAACATATGGCTAAAATCATATTTTTGCAGAACCCCCCATAAATCCTAAATAAAGCAATGAGACATAAAGGTATATGAATAGAATACGTAATATTGAAATGCAATTTTTCAGCATAAGTCATCATAACCTGGATGTTTAATGATAAATTAGATGGCGGGTTAATCTTTACTAAAGAAATATATAAATATATTTCTTTTTAAATTAAGATGCTCTTGTGGAGGATCTACACTGATGGGTGTATTGTAAATTCTTTATAAGGGAGAGAAAAATAAAAAAGTGTCTTCTATTACTTAATAGATACTTCTTATGTTTAGCTGGTTTAAAATTCTAATCATCACATGACCTTAACAGTATATAGTATGGTCAGAGATTGAAATATCAATCAATGGATTTACAGATGCTGACTGGTTGTAAACAAGCTTCTGTTTCAATATAGGGCCCTAACAGAGTATGGATCACAAGATAGCTGTTAAGGGCTAAATTCTTACTTATAGTGAAGATTACAGCCATGTAGGTCTAAATGATTCTTTAGTGAGCAATTACGTTTCTAACATCAGTAACTGTACAGACCATTACTAGTAAAGACTACTAGATTTTCATTGCAATAATATTTCTAGGGGTGATACAATCATCAATACAACTGTAGTGTTCCTGTGTGTGACAAAGTATAACATGACAAATTAGTACCTGCTTGAATAAGTGTTAATTCCACTAATACAACTATCTTTCAGCGATTTCAGTGACCCCGTGTTACCTTGCGTTTGTTGTCTGTCATGTTCCCCTTCACCAGTGTCAGTCTTGGCACCCAGCTCTACTCCTAGAACATGTTAAACAGAAACACTCAGGTTCCTTTTGGCACTTGCCACCTCGTTCCCTCTTCTCCAGTGCTCTGCCTTATCAAAGGCACTCTCAGCTCAAGCCTCTTCATATTTTGAAGCATTTATGCGGCAAAGCTCTTGCTGTTTCTCTGTGCCAGGCTCACCTGTAACCACTATGGTCAGCCTCTGGATGATGTTCTACACTGATGTTCTACACAAAAAAGCTGTCATGCATTTTAGTTAGGAAATCAGCTTAGCACAAATTAGAAAAGAAGAGCCAACCTGACCAGCAAAGGGCTTCAAAATCAGTAACAAAATTTTTCCAAAATAAGGCCTTTGCCATACAGTTATTTATTTATTTTTTGGCTATGATGGCTATTTTGTGTGTTATGCAAACCCGTTCTAAGACATTATGTTCCAATACGCTGTAGTTCAGTGGCCTTGTGGTTAAAGGGTCCACCCTCACACCAAAAAGCTATGGGTTCAATTCCAGGCCAAGTAAAACCATCGGTTTTAAAAGCAGTACCCATTTACTTCCCTTTGGCACTAACCAGGATGGATTAAGGAAATGGCATGGAAAGAGCTTATTTTTACTTCAAATTAAACCATTTCACACCACAGAAATCAGGTTAAGTCTGGACTCAATGAGACATACAGGGTTAGTTAAAGATTCAGGTTTCTACTTTGCGTTTAAAGTGCGTATTGCTAGCTTAGAGATGAAACTGTAGTTTATAATTTATTAAAATATATTTTGTATAGTCTAACACTGTAAATTCACATTGGCAGCCCATTCTGTGATATGTAGAACATACTATAAATAAATAAAGTAAAAATCTGTTTAAGTTGTACAAATAACAGTCTTTAATTATGCAATTTTATGCAATAAGAAGTTTTCTGTAATTTATGAAGACTGTATATATGGATGTAAATGGGAAAGACATCAGTGGAAGAAAGATGTAGTGGGACACTAGTTACTGCTGATACATCATAATGAGGGCGCAGACCTCACTGGATAATTTATTTATCAGTTTTAAGAAAGGAAAACCTCAAAGGAACTGTTGCTTTATGCCCTTTTGAGTGCGCACACATAAATATTTTGCAGAAATAATGGTCTCCCTGCAGCTATGGTATATTAATCTGTATTATGAAAGAACTGTGCAGTTATTCACATTATGTGAACATCGGGCTGACATAGTGACTAGAGAGACATAAAAAACAGTTTGTACCTTAACTGAATTACACTTTTAATAAAATAAAAAGATTTTTACAGTAATAGTTGCTTTTCACAATAGATTTGTTCACACATAAATGCAACAAACCGGTTCCAATTAAAATCAGATATACATGCATATGGGTTTATTTCATATACGCATATTATATGTAATATGTAAAAATGAGGTGTTATGTAACTCATTTATCTGTGTAAATGGCAGTTGCAGGAGTTGCTCCTAAAATTAAACCATGTTTAAAATGTTTTATTGCATCTCACTATGTCTGAATGTGAAAATCTGATTCTTTGCCACTAAAGAAATGACTAAATATGGAGTCAGCGAAGGCTCTGTTTTCCATTAGGGTGATGTGAGCAGCCAAGTAAGCATCCATGGGCAGGATACAAAAACATCCCTGTCTCTGGCTAAATTGAAGATTTATCTTTTCTAAAGATGAAGTCAACTAACCGAGCTTATTTCTTAAGTGACTAAGGGGTTGGTTCCCAGAACGATGACCTGTTTTTGAAATAAATGTTAAGTACTGTACATCTGTGTAAACCAAAAAAAAAAAAAGATTACATGTATGGAAACATGGTGTCTGGGTATGTTTGTTCGACTCCTCTGAAAGAAAAATGGAAATATACATTTGGCCATATGGTCCTGTGTTAGCCATGCTTGCCTGTAACAGTTACGAATGATAAACACTGCATATTTGGCAGGTCGAGAAACAGTGTTAAATTCTCTTTTGTGCTCCAGTTCCCTTCTGAGACTGGGCAGTTAATAAGAATGGAATTCAACATGGGAAGCACAGTCAGAAAGTGCCTCAGCCTTTTTCCAGAGCTGCCTGCTTCCATTACTTGTGCAGTTGAATATGTTGCTATAGCCACATGACCACATGACATGCACAAAAAATATCATACGTATGTACAGCACACCAGTTCATTCATATAATATATGTGTCCAGGGACTTTAAAAAGTGTTCATATTTGGTTTCCTTACAAATGCTTGGACTGTTCTGTCTTTTTCCTCCCAGCTGGCCCTATTTCCCCCTGATAGATGAATCTATCCCATCAGGCTCATCTGGTTTAAGTTCGATAACGCAAGGTCTGCACAGGGCTAGCTTTACTATAATGGCATAAAATCCCCTAGTTCCCACCCCAGGTAAAGTACATTATATAAAACAAGAGTGTTAACACTTCATTTTGGAAAACCTCAACCTAGGCAGCCTTATGTACATATTACGTTTTTTTTCTTTCTCTGACTGCTTCAGATCTTTAACTGCATGCATTTTAATCCACCTTCAAACCTGGAAGTTTAAGGCAACAGTATTACTCAATGAGTCACTGTGCTGCCCCAATGTAATGATGCTAATAAAATGTGCAGAAAATTACATAAAAAAGCTAAGTTTAACGAGTTATTCTTTTAAAAAGTTATATGCTCTGTAATACTTAAAATGTTTATGAATATAAAAGATATTGGAGGCTAATGGCAGCAGTACATTAATAAAATCAGGGTGACACAAAGAAGCAGGAAAAAGAAAAAAAGTAAACGTACATTGCTGGCACAATGCGTGGAAACATTCTGTATGCTGGTGATTAGCCCAGGAACGTCAAGAAAATGACTTGCCACTTTATAACTTTTTAGGCTCACCATGAGATCACTACAAGCTAAAGACACTTGTTTCGGAAAGTTGCCACTAATAATATTTGTATAAGTCTTGATCGTGCAGCAGAATAGCTCGACACAAAGCCAGCCTCAGTAGTGAAATCTACATCTAGTGCATTTCCACATTTGGCAATGGTTTCTACCAGGAAGGAACACTTCACACCATACAAATACAGCATAAATGCTCTCATGACTCTTAAAACACTTTATTTAAAAAGCAAAAAATGCACAAGATTCTAAATGTGTCACAGGTTAATAACTTTTTAATCAATATTATGCATTAATTAGTTTGTACTGCAGCAAATAATTAATACCTATCAATAGCTTGACAAAATCATTTTACAAATTTATCTCCAAGACCTTATGTTATCCTTTTCACCCAAATTTACATTTTTTCTTTTTAGTGTAATTCCATGCAAAGGTCCGTTTGATGTCACATCCATAACGTTGATAAAATGCTGTGTATTTCTAACATGTACACTAATGCATGACTTCTGAGTATTTGTCTATATTCAGCCCAAGGTGTTACATTAAAAATATGCAAATTAACTCACTGATACTAAGTTTCTCCGTGCTCTGAGGCATTTTCTTTGCCAATGAGCCTTGTAAATATCACATCAATAACGCTGGAATTGCCTATATGCTATTCTATACCTTTTGCACATCGCCCATACATTTTCATATCGTTTTCAGTGTTACATATTGCAAACTTCGAAAACATTTTTTTGCCTGGACAGCATATATGAGTAACAGTGGTATTGTCAACGAATTTTATAAAGCAAATCAGTTTATTTCGGCGTGAATTGAGCGTGGCAAGCGTCAATTCGTTTTCATAATACAAACTGTACCAAGGATACTGAATTACACGTACACGAAAATGATTTTCCCTTACAGTTTATATAAACACCAAAAGAAATACATTCAAAAATACCACGTACATCTGACTCGGCCAGTCTGCAAAATTTTACGACAATCAATTCACAAGGCACGTGGATAGTTTTAAACCAATAAAAATCAGCGGAGTGCTTGGAGGGGCGTGGCAGAGAAAGCCGCATCTGCTCAATCTGACACAGCCTGAACTTGAGTGCGCTTAGGTACACGCGCTGTATCTCGCGTAACCTGTTGCATTCCTGTCCGTACATAGTGAGCGCTTGGTTACAGATTACAGAAAATACACGTTTCTCTTCTCTGAGAAGTGCAAAGAAGCAAAAAACGGCTGAGAAGACTCTTTAAATTCCTTTATTTAGAGACACTGGAGAAAAAAAGTGTTTTGCCGTTTGAAAACTCTGTTCAAAGCATAGAGATAGCGACAGAATGCTTCGCAGAGAATACGCGTTTGATACCTTGCGTTGATATTCCTATTTCTCTTTTGTTGTTTAACACTAAGTACATGCGGCTAAAAGTACGATAAGATAAAGTCAGAGGACAGAGTTAACTGGTGGGAAGGTCCTTTTTCTCCACATCTTACTTTACCTGAGAAGAGCACCTTTGTTAATCTACGTAACATAGATGTGAGATGGTATTTTCCTATTTTCCGTGTTGGGAAGGGATCACTTAGGCAAAAGTCGTTTCAGGATGAGACTGCCAGTTTTGCTGTGCGTGGCCGGCTTGTGGAGGATACTGTTAGCGAACAGGAGCTGTCCGGACCTCATCTTTGACAGCTGTCGCTGCACATCGGAGAGATCTAAAGAGCTGAGTCGGCAGCACGTCCGTGTAAAGGTGATGTGCAACGGCATGGAGCTACTGGAGACCCTGCAGCCGAGCTTCCTTCCGAACCGGACCGTGTCGCTGTGAGTACTGCGCCGCATCCGGGCTCAGCACGCCAAGTGACAGGTGGCATTTCTGGGGAAACATGCCTGCCGGGCGTTTAACTTCTGATCGCAAAATGAAAATTAATTAAAGCATGCTAAATTCATACGTCCTATTTGTAAAGTCGCTGCAGTATTAGAACAATTTCCCGGACTAAAGAAGTGAAGAAGTGTCTTTATTATAAACTTCACGCATCAGTATATTCAGTATATTATTATGTTTTGGCTATGTGAGATATTCATTTCAGGTTCTGAATTATGTTAATTTACTATGCATTTTTGTCGTTAGTTTTGTCCCTTCGGGTAATTGCCAAGTCTCTGTGGGCAGTAAAGTTATATCTGTTCCTAAAATCTTACAAATTTTGTAATGCCCATTGATGTGCATTTTCTTTTTAGATATATGGAAAAAAATGCATGCTTCTTAAGCCTTAATAACAATGTTGTAATGTATTCATTAGTATGACAGGGTAGTCACTAGTATGGCTGTGTTTTGTGTGGTCAGGCATTGCGCTGGTAAGTAGGTTTGGCCAGCAGAACTTTATGGGTATTACTTGTAATTCATCGCTTTTGTTAAATATTCAGATTAGAGGTGACATATGCCAATGTGTTGATATCATCCTAAAATAATGTATGCATGTCACATGCTTTCAAGAAGCTGATGTATACCTTATATTGTATATTAAGTTTTAACAGCTGCCCTTGTATTTAGGGCCACAGGTTGTAAGCGTGTACCGTGACTGCCCCAGACACAGGCATATACTAACACTCCCCAGGTCACCTGAACTGAAATAGGAAACCAGTCAAAATCGAGACAAACACGGACACAAACCCACATAGCCAAATTTGAACCTGCATGATATGTAGCCATATGATTTTAGAAACATGAAATATTTGCACAGTCATGCTACTGTGCACTTGGACATTGTACATAAACTGCTTCATTAACAAAATATTCAATATTCTGCATGGCAGGGGGTTCCTAAGTATAATTTCCCTATTCAGATTTTTTTTTTGTCATTTACAATGCATATGCATTATGTATTTGACTTATTAATACCTTCTTTTCCACCATAAAGATAAATTTAATAATAATAAAATATATCTGTCTTCAGTCATATATTTGTGCATGATTTATTAAATACAGTAACAATAAGTGTAATACTTCTATGTGCTTATTTGTGAAATTTGTGAAACAATGCTGAAAAAATATATCTTATGTATGTTGATATATAGAGGGGGTTGTTGTGTCGATCATATTGTAGTGACTACACCTAAACTGCAGCCTAACCCACATGCTCAACCTCAGTTACATAATAGTTCAACCACTGTTCATTGTCTACTCAGAAATGTATAGTATAGTATAATATGATATATGTGCATGAAAATTGATCTTAGTATTGAAACAAAGAACAAACTGACCATGCACATAAGATATGGCTATTTCTTAACAGTTAAGGACATTGAGGTTGTCTGTGAACCATACAGTGTTTGGCTAATACAAATTCATTGCATTAATTGGTATACAGAAAACAATGTGTCAAATAGCTGTGGTAATAGTTTCAAAGTATAGCAGAATCATGACTAATGATTTTAATTATGACATAGTCATAAGTAATAGAATTTTCCTGTTTTGTGTCCAGGCATGTAGATTGCATGTTTACTTAATATAAAATATTGACATAAAGTCCAGCCTTGAAGGTCCGTAAAGATATACAACTCCTGAAAAAATGCAAATTATGGGTGGGACACTCTTTTTACTCCCTGTGCCAAAGTGGTTAAATTTAACATGTCAAGAATTTCTGCTCATCACCTTCGAAAGTCAACAGCTGACTGGAGGGTGGGGCTGTCAGGAAATGATTTATCTACAAAAAATGTATGGTTATTTTCAATTAAATAAAACAATTTAATGGTCTGCTTGAGTGCCAGGACACAGAAAATCTGGAGTCTATGCATCCTTCAAAGGGCATGATTGGCAGGGTTCTGTGTCATGGAATGTTACATAGCTGATACGCATTTCGATAGGTAGTGATAAATAGTGAATGGGATAACATAGGATCAAGATAACATTGTATTCACATATAGAAATGAAATTAGTACTACTGAGGCATAGTAATATTCGTGCCTTTTTAGTGAAGTTTAATTTACAGGTTATCACAGGCCGATGCATTTGATTTGTAGGTTCTGTGCCTTGTAGTTGAATATTGTTTTTCCTGTAATAGAAGGAGTTTAATGTTCTTTTATGGGAGCATCACCTTGGATTCCAGCTTTAAGGTTTTGGGCATCTTTTGTGGGTGTGTTATGAAATGAAATGAATTCTTTAATCTTACTACTTCAGCCCCCAGAACTGTGAGGGAAACATGAGCTTTAGTTAAAAGAATGCCCATAGAGAGACATGCCTTGCTATTAAAATGTTTATCATTTTAAAATTTATACAGCTCAGTTCTTGTTTGAGAATACTCTGTTTTGTTTTAGGCTCCAACTGTGTCCACAATCTCTTTCCCCGGCCATTCAAAAGTTCTGAATTTTGCTTTGTTGCTGGAAGTCTAATTTGGCAACGAGCCTTTCCTGTATTAGGAAATGTGACCTTTAGCAGGCTGAAGTGTCTTTCCTCTTCTCACTTTTGTTTTCATATGCAATGAAAATAAACTGATTAGAAGAAAACGTATTTGTGTATAATTTTACTAAGTGCGATTCAAGAGGATTTACTTAACATTTCCCCTTGGACTATGTGTATGTGTGTGTTTTTTTCCTTTAATATATTCAACTATATATTGTGCGACTTCTCTTTATGAAATTTTAGTTTGAAGCAGATTTTGATTCAAGTCTAGTGTAGCGTGTTTCTAATAGAGATAAAATCAGATTTGGGAAGGTGAAAAACAAGTGATTTTTGAGATCTTTATAGGGACAGAATTTGCTGTCATAAAATAGGAGGCATATTCAGTTACTTCTCTAGCAGTTATCAAGGCAGCCTTTGTCAAAACTGATTTATTTTGCTTTTTCAATGCATCAGCAACCCACTCGACGTTGACCTTCCCATAGATTTTGTTTACCTCAGTCGGCCCTGGTGCTGTGCTGGGATGACTTTTCTGTGTTTTAGTATGCTCCCTTTCTCGCAATGAGAAGTAGCAGTGACGATCGTACCTGACACCTGTGGCGGTCGCTGTTGAGGGACGATCGTTATTTAGTGAGGTTGGAGGGACCCCTTGGCATTATGGCCAAGAATGAGCTGTCCCTCTGTCAGTACAGTTCAAACGGCACAGGGGAAAAGGAACTTTTTGCATACATATATTTCATGCAACAGGAACCATGCTCGTCACGTAATGGGATGTGAATATTAATGGAAGTGTTCTAATGCACAGCTTCTCAGGGTGTTAAAATAATTAGCAGTTTAATTATATATATTACTGTAAATAGTATAGCATGAGGTGCAATGAATACTAATATGGTCCTAAAATTAATAAAGCAAAAAAAATATTTATATGGCAATAAAACCTTTAATGCATCTAGAAAAAAACGTGGGACAGATCCTGTCCAGGGTACCTCCTACCTTGTTCCCTGTGCTACTTGTGATTGGCTTCAAGGTCACATAACCCTGTGTTGTACAAACAGTTATGGAAAATCAATGGAAAGCTGTATTTAATCACAGAATTATGCTTTCGCTTGGGCAGGGCAGTAGGTAGCACTGTCACCTTTCACCTCCAGGGTTGGGGGTTTACATCCCACATCAGGTCTAAGTATGTGTGGAGCTTGCATGTTCTCATTCTCAGCCACGGTTTCCTACTGGTACTCTGGTTTCCAAAGACATGTGGGCATGCTATTCTATCTGCTATCTGTTCTCCCTGGGTCTGCAGGTTTCCCCCAGGCCACAAGCTTTCTTTCGGCAGTCTAAAGACATGCAGTTAGGGAGCCTCTGTATTGCCCGTAGGGTATGATTGTGCATGTACCCTGTGATGGACTGCCATCCTTGCCCCAGCCTTGTTCCCTGTGTTGCCTGGGATAAGCTCCTGGCCCCAGGATGACCCTGACCAGGATAAGTGGCTGAATGATGGATGGATGCTCTTTAAAATTTTATAAAAGAAACTCTTATAGCTCATAAAAATAAAACTAGTCTAAATGTTATCACACATTTTCTAATGTCACTTTCGGAAATATCAGATTTTTCATTTCACTGAACTTTATGCTCCAGTCGGTATAAATCATAACAGCTTAAATACTGCTGTTGCATTATGTGAAATATTATTATTATTAATAATAAAAACTGTTATTGCTCTGCTTCTCTTGTCAGTGATACTGTCTCCAGTGTCTTTCACTGCTTGCTGTTCCAAGAATGCTGTAGCAGCACATGAATCTGTCAGGGCCGTATTGATGTGGCTGGTGGCCCTTTGCAGTGCATTATCACTGTGAAGGGCCTGCTTGGAGGAGAAGGAAGGCTTACTGTGAGAAATGGGCTCTGCTCAGGTCATAAGCACTGATCCCTTTTTGACTGAAATAAGTTAATCAACTAATTTTCAATAATTTATATGTTTTTATATAAACCATGTTCATGTGAAAACTTACAATGTTTAACAGTGAAATCTTTATTACCATAGTCATTAAAGTGTAAACAGCAATCAAAATGCTTCTTAATCTTATGTACGTCTCAGAATCAGCCCTGAAATCATGTCAATTATCTCTGACAGTCATGGTCAACCCTGTTTAAACACAGAACATGTACCATTTGCCAACGATATCTGTCAGTTGTTTACTATTATACACAAAAATGTTAGACTTGGAGATTTTATAAAGGAAAGGATTATTTCAAAAGTGATCTCATATTGCTTTCAGTTAATTTCAGTTAATTTCGCTTGTTAATGACTATCAGTTCAATCAAATATTTGTGGGAAATGTCAAACTTTAGCATTTACTCCAACCTGGTAAAGTAGATCTATTAATCAGTTTCATTTCATCATTTCAGTAATAGATGTAAACATCATTACCACTTGCTGTGTTTTAAGAGAAACGTGTTACTTGTGGTATTTAACTACGGTATTGTAATTTACTACTTTCGGAACTAATAAGAAAACATCCATGTAATGAATGCATGAAAGTCAAATGAATCTTATAACTTTTTTTAAATAGTCTAAAGTTCTATTAGGAAACTGAATAATAATTATACAGGACAGCATTACAGTAACAGTATAGATAACAGCCTATATTCATTTCCAATGTCTGGTTTCATCTTTTGAAGTTTTTTTAATGTCTCGGAAATGTTTTCCAGGTTAGAAATACATAAGAAATATTTGATTCATTAAGGATCCTACAATGAAACCACCAATTAATTTATGATCAATTGTATATCATTCTTGCCTTACAAAACCCAAGAACACATCTGAATATGTTCAAACATCTGCCATCTAAAAATATTAAGAAAGACAAACACAGCGGGAGCCAAGGATACTTTTCCGGTCCGTCATTTCTGCCTCCCCCTCCTGAACAAATACAGGGGTTATTTAAGCTGTCATAAGTCTGGTGTCATACCAGAAGCAGAAGCGTTTGTGTTTTCTTTTTCTAAACCATTGTGATACAGGGTAATAAAAACCAGCCACGTGTTTTTTCTCCTTTCGGGGTGTTAATGTGAATGACAGGCTTCATTTTGTGTGCTACTAAAGCTCCTGGATACCGAAGGATATCAATAGTTAATCAGACTTGCATATTTTTGAATTTATTAAAATAATTTTCACATAAATCAAACATACTTGCTTTATAATTTTTGCCCGGCTTTTGTATATATTTGGTATATTAATGTATACTCAGATATCTTGCTCTTACCCTGTTGTTCCCCATCAGATTTGAAATTCACTGCATGAGTAACAGGATGCGTCTTACTATCTAAAGCACTGTATAGAGCGCTAGATGCCATGTCAGCTGCAACTTATTTGTGTATGAATGCGCTTTATAAATGATCTGATTCGAAGAAGCTCATTCACATTTGTAAAGCGTACTGTACTAGAGAAGCCAAATGCTTCTCCATGGCTAACCTGCTGTCGTTCCATGTCCAGTCAGGTAGTGGGATATGCACAGCTGTCCCGCTCATTGCTGAGGCCTAATTGAAGCCCTTCTAATACCAACCTGAACTCCAGAATTCCCTCTGTTTTGTGTCCAAGGTCAATGTTAGTCGATATGAAATATGTTATTTTGGTTAGCTGAGCCTAGCAACCTAATATTATAGAATAACAGAGCTTGGACATGTGAAGGGAAAATGGCTAGAAACCATTGGGATGTTTGCAATAGTTAAAATTGTAATCTTTACCCTACTTGGTCTCAGAGATGGTGTCTTTGCATATGGCTGTTGAAGTTATTTCTGTTCCTGCTATTTTATAGTAATAAAGCTGAAAGCAGTGATAATGATTGCTTTTCTGAATGTGGACCTCACAGAAGAAACCCAGCTGTGCTGAGAGCAAAATTTGAGAAAGAGAACAATGAGGACTGAGTTCTTGATGTTGTCTGACATCTTGAGCTTATGTCATTTGTCTTCAGTTCATGAGAGAGAGAGAGAGCGAGAGAGAGAGAGAGAGAGAGAGAGAGAGAGAGAGAGAGAGAGAGAAAGAGAGAGTAATCATAACATTATACCAGTAGCTGATGCTAACTAAGAAATCTAGTTGAAGTTCTGATTTAAGTTCTCATCCTTTCCCCCCAGATTTTCCTTTATATAATATGTTTACTACACTGGTTTTTGAAACTTCTCTGTATATTTGCCCATATATGTATGTAGTGTACATTTACTTCTTTAACCTCACCCCTCCCACTTTGAGCTAATCAGCAGAACACAAAGCCGTAATATGGAACATTTGCTGGTTCCCCACGAGACGGTATTTAATTTGTTCGTTTTACTGGGAGCCGCTTATGCTTGGAGAACATAATTGATATTGTAAATAGAATGTTGGAAGGAGAGTCTAGAATTTAGTTCTGCATTGTTTACATAATGTACAATTATGTTTGGCTTCAGACTTCCTGGAGGTTGCGCAGAAGCATGAAGTGGGCTGAAAAAACACACCCGGGTTGTGAAGCAACTGCTTTCTGTTACATAAACAGCACGGGCACGGCTGAGTTTGTACAAACAGAGGCTGCCTTTCTTTCAGAGGTCACTTGTGCACAGGGAGAATTAGTCCACCAAGAGAAATTTTGGGGGACTGTGGGGGCTGGACGTCTAAACCAGATGAACCACGCTAATGCAACACATATAGTATCCCAGTAATGTAGCAAAAATACATTTTTTGTTTGAGTAGGATGATTAATAAAATAACTGCTGTTGTGCGTCACAGAAGATGTTTATACAGTCATCTGCACCATGTAAAACTACTCTCCAGAACACACTGTAAAATATTTAAAAGGAAAACATTGGTTAAGTATTTTTGTTTGTGTGTTTTCTAATTCAGGAAATGTTGTTGTTACTGAAATGACCCTTTTGTGGTGATGGTAGCATAGCAACAGCTGTTTTAAATGAAGGTTATGCCTTTCATAACAGATATGTTTTATCCACTACAGATTGTTACATGCAGTTGTTTCCTACATGCTATAGTAGCTCTCAGAAAAGCATTAGCCAAACATGCTCAGCCAAACAAGTTGCACTAATGAAATAAAATACTTCTTCAACTGTTCTGCAGATTTTTTCCCCCTTTTCGCTCTTCATTTCATTGACCCTTACGTAGGTATCACTGATCTTTACAGTAGATATACTTTAATGATTTTCTTTCTTCTATATGCAGTATATAGCTGAATAATTTGTTTGTGTATGCACATCATTGCATATAAAGATATGTATATAAACATATGGGGTGGTCTTGTATATAGTTTTTAGTTTAATATTACTGCATTTTTGAACACTACTGGAATCTGTTGTACATATAAAGATCTGCATTCTGCAGGAATTGGCTTCTTACCACATTCATAATGACAAATGACGGTGGAAAGTGAACAAATCAGGTCTCCTGTGTAGACCTGTCTAACATGAATCTTTGTTTCAGCCATGGAAAGAATTTGCTCCCAAGTGTTAAGTCCACTGGGTCTGACTTCATTATTGCCGTCTGGCTTTCTTTCCCCTGACACACACACACGCACACACATTGCAACTGAACTACCTTAACTTTTTTCATGTTCATGTATTTTCTGTCATAGCACCTTGGTGTATATAAAGAAGGTTTCTTAATTTTTTTTTACTTTTCAAGTTCTCTGTACGAAATACATTGCATGTTTTTGAATGATGACATTGGTGGGAAACTCATGCAATTCGGTGGCTGGGGGTCTACAAAAACAGCCCATATGTGGGATTATGTGGAAAACATTTCTTTTGGGATGGTGTCTGGCTCTCAGGGTTAGGGCTCTTTGCTTATGAGCTGAAGGTTGCTCTTTCAAGTCCTGAGGTTGGCAGAGCGATGTCACCACTGGGCCCTTGAGCAAGGCACTAAACCCCACTTGCTCTTGGGACTGACTAACTGCTTTGTCAATTGTATGTTACTTTTGATAAGAGGGTCTGCTAAATACATAAATTTAAAAGTATATGTATATACATATATCATGTAAAGAAGTATTCAATTGGATAGTATCAGCCTTACATCTGCTTTCAAATTAGACCCATCACATCCAAACTGTGTCATTCTTTCACTCATGATATGCTGTTGTTCTTCTTGGGCTGAGTATGACAGGACTTGAATGATGCGCTCAGGGAACCTTCCCAGCCAAAGAGACATATTTGACAGATGTGGCTCAGACTCAGACTTTGATGATCCATTAATAGGATCCTTGTTGTTTTCAGCAATATTACTTTTGAATGTGTCAGTGACATATTATTGGGAAGATTGATTTGTCGCACTTTTATTTCATTTTAACATCAATGACACTTTTAGGTTTAATTCTCACGCCTGAATTTACGTGTGCTGCTTGTGTTTGTACAGGCTTCCTATCACAGTACATAAACATGTGGTTTGGTGATTTTGTGTCTCTCAGTAGCCCTTCGGGTGCGTGACATATACTCTGCGACTGACCGGCATCCAGTCTAAGGTTGTGCCTTATGCTTGCTGTGTCTAGACTCACCTGGATAAGCTGTTAGGAAAGATGCATGTGTAATGAAACTTGTACGTCCATAAAATGGTAACAAAATAAGACAGTTTGTAGTATACCACGGCTATTGGGGAATACATAAGGTTTTAACACCAGTCTGTCAATGCCACTGTCTCCACCACTACCACAGACACTTTGGCATGCGAGGCAAAAACTGAAAAACAATTCGACAGATTTTTTCTAAATTTTGCACAGGAATTATGGGTGAAGATCAGCTCAAAATTGAAGCTGCCCCGCATAGTGATAGTAAAAAAACTTCAGACACTTCCTCCTTAAGATGATAACTCAAATGTTTTTTTCATTTTTAAACTTTGCCGAGGTGTTGTATGGGTCCCGTACTAGTACTGGTCAAATTTTGAGACAGATCACCCCAAAACTGAAGCGATGCCGCTTAATGGCAGCGAAGGAAAGTGTGAAGGTCCTATTTTAATGATCTGAATCCCGCAATCTGAAGTGTCCGGTGCAAGTGCTTTTAGAGTGTGGCCAACCCATATTTGCTAGTTAAATGGCAGAAAAATAGCCGCGGTGCCAGGGTTGTACTAAATCTCGTAGTTAGTCATGGGTGTGTTAGGGACAGAACATGCTATAAACCAATCAGTGTCTTCTCTCTTTTCCTTTAAGAGCCAAGTGTGCTTGCACCCTGATGGATTGCTATTATAATTAGCAATTTGCCAGGTAGTAGAAAAGAACACTTCACTGCAGAGGAAATGGATCTGCTCGTGCGTGGAGTAAAAGCACACGAGCAGACCATCTACAACACCAGCAGGATTCCACCAAAGTACATGTCTGCATTTCCGCGGGACCCATGTCAGTAGAGTGCGATGAGGGACAAATTTTCAGTTTTGAATGTGGGAGTGGGAAGAAATGCTTTTCATTATTTTGTCAGACTTTTATTTATATTTGTGAGTGAATAGAAAGTTACATTAAAATTTCACCAAATAAAAGAAGAATAGGCTACTAAGCCTAACTTTTACACAGCCAGCCCGGAACTTCCGGAAGGATGTTAGCATTTTTAAAGTCCCTCGTGAGCACCCGGCTTATGGTGGCAGAGCCAGCATGAAGATCTTTAATGCCCGAGGATATGCCAGCTTCAGGAAAGGTGACTATAAAACTATATAACTACTTAATGTCAAACTGAGTAAAGGGAAATCTGATATTTGGCAGTGCTTTTTATTGTAAGCGACCACAATGGGAACCACTTGCCTTTTGCCCATTGTGACAAATGCAACAAAATGCCAACAAACACTGGGCACAAGTTTGGCACTTCAGGACCATGTGTATTCAGTTTCCAAGGGCCAGTCTACACTGACATTCACTGCAAAGATGTGTGGATTTTGTTTGTGCAGATCTACAACCGGTTATTACAAACATTGTAGGCAAAACATGCCTATATGTATGACTAGCCTGCTATTATATGAAAATGTTTTATCGTAGCCTATTTGTTGTACAGGTTTGTCTTTATTTTTTACCTGAAAATAAGCATAGTCAAACGAAACATACTGTATTTCTTTTCTGCAGGTGGGAATGGGACGAAACTTATAAGATGCAGGCGAGAGCAGAACAAAACATTTTACCAAATTCTTAGTTATTTAATTTTAAGCACCTGCAACAAAGCCGTACAATAAATGAACCATAAATGTCATGCAGCTCCGCTAGCTGAAGATCTAGAGACTGACCAATATGACATAGATTTCTTAAAATATTTTAACATGCACATTAATGATCGTTCACATCTTTTTATTTTAAATCTTTCGCATGTTTTTCTGCTGCTGCACCTCCCTGTGTGTCAAATAAGCAGTATAAGCACTCTATGGACATGCCTATTTAGGGGCACGCTACTATTTTGAAAGTGCACCCAATGAAATACTGTGCCATTGACTTTAGACCAGATTTCTTTTGGTCAAAAGCACAATTGCTTTCCGCTGCCTCAGAGTAGCAATGTGCCAATGATGCACCTGACTAATTTGAAGACCAACGAGCCCATGGTTGCTCAGATGGGTGGAGAAACATATGCTAGTTAAATGATGTGGGTGCTGGGTGAGAAAATACCAGCCGCGTTCGACTCATGCTAGCAAAGACACTCTGGTGCCACTTTGCGCTGGATGCAAAATAGGGTCCTGAAAGTCAAAGGGTATTTGATGAATGTTATTATTGCTTCACAAAAACATTATATGGATGAAGATCTACACCAGGTTTTATTTTCCAACAGATTGCCTCAAAAATGAAGCAGCAGCCCTGTGTCAGCAAAGAAACAAAACGGCAGCTGTAGGAGACACTTGGGGGGTATTCCACGAAGAGGATTTCTTGCTTAGCTGGTTAACTTGACAAATTTAAGGTAGTCTGAGGTAAACATAAGGGAACAAAGATAAAGTTCATTTAGTCCAGACTACCTTAAATTCAACAAGTTATCCGGATAAGCAAGAAATCCTGCTTCATGGTCTTGTGAACACAGTAGCTCTAAAAGTATTGTACTTTTTCAAACTTTGTAGGCATATTGTAGGAATGACAAACTGCAAGTGATCAAATCTTGAGACAGATCATCCTAAAACTGAAGCAGTGCCTCATAGTGATAGCTATATATATATATATGTGTGTTGTTATTATTATTATTATTCTTATTATTATTATTATTATTATTATTATTATTATTGTTGTTGTTGTTGTTGTTGTTGTCATCATTATTATGCATGCCCCACAGTTTGAATACCTCTGGCATACAGCCTGCCATCAGTGTATCTGTGTATATGTTACAGTTCTTCTTTTGATGTGACAAAAAAATTGGTCATAGTGCAAAAGAAAAATAAATAGAATGCAAATGTTTAAAGATATAAAAAATATAAATAATAGAAACAAATGACAATTTCAAACATGGACATTAAAACATGCACAAAAGAATGCAACTAACCATGTAACTGATGAGGAAATATTCTGAAAATTATCATATATGTAGAATAAATAAGTGCATATAAGTCATATAAGTGCAATAAATTAATAAGTATATTTCAGACCTACGTATAACTACCAGGACTCACAGCATTCAGGTAAAAACACATTTATTTACCTTTACATTCCCAGGTGATCCATCCAGTTATTCTAGACATTGCACTTTACATTGAGTCAAATTGTGTATCTCACTTTTGCCTAAATTACACAGCATGGCAGCATATGTTTGTTAATTATTGCATGGTGTTCAAAACATGACAGTTACATTGCAATATGCATTTGCTTGTCGTAATGCGTACTTAGCCAATGACCCTTGGGGGCCGACCAGGTGGCATTATTATAAGATGACCTCAGCTGACTTTTCTCAAACTGAAGAAATAGCAGCTCTATTACTTGGTCGCTTCAGATCTCCATACTCCTCATCTTAACCTCAGTTCATTTCCACAGGTGACGATAGGGATGTAAATTGGCTGGTATGGTGATTTAACTCCTGCTTCACCACCATGTACCTCCACAGTGCTTGCAAAACTACAGTGGCTGAACTGATCTCCCTGTCAACCTCACATTCCCTCTGACCATCACTGCTTCACAAGATCCCATGGTATTTGAACTCCATCACTCTCCCCCCTACAACTGAAACAAGCATTAAACTCTTTTCTGGGAGAGTACCATAGCCTCGGATTTGTAGGTGTTGATTGGAGGTGTACTCAGCATGCTGGAGGTGCTGATTGGATGAGGCCAAAGGCATGACATCATCTGCAGATAGCAGGGATGGTATTTCAAATATTGTTCGCCCTTCCAGCTATGGCTGCTCTTTGATATCCTGTCTATAAAAATCATAAACGGTCTTGGAGAATTAACACACCCTGGTCTACATTTTTTGTAGTCTTTATTTTATCTTCAGGCTAGTTGTTCTAAATTTGCATTTTTTCTTGCATTTAGGTTAAACTGTAATTTTGCATGATATTACAATGATGGCAGTGTACCAGCTCAGCAAAGCCTCGGTTGCGTTACAGAGCATGTCATAGTTTCAGATTTTTTCAGAACTTGCGATCAGTCTCGCAACTGAAGGTTTTGACCATGTTAAGAAGAAATAGCAGAGGGAGGGATCTGACCTTCAGCACCTTGGGAATAGTGCAGCACAGGAAGGAGATGGACAGGCCCCTGCATGCAAAACAGGTTTCCACACTGATTCACCTGCAGCATCTGCTCTGTGATTGCAGCCCTTCTGCAGACAGAATGATATAATGTCTCACATGACAGATCAATATTTCAACAAATACGAAATCCAAAAATGCCATTTTGAAAAGCATTTGAAATAATGCGGAGCTTGGCAAGAATAAATGTCTTATTAATCACTGGCAGTTTGTACCTTTTAGCTCACAGTTCTATGGTCCTGGAAGGACAGCGTTTCCTTTCCAGAGTTAAAATAATTAAATAAATACAATAATTGGTTATTCAATCACTTACGGAATCGATGACTGAGTTTTTCTCATTCAAAGTCTCACCCACTGTTAACTGTGCCAGATATGTCCCATTTGATTGAAAGTTTCTGCAATAAGCAATTTGGAATCTATATATGAAATTAGTAATATTTTACTACAGTTTGATTATGGTCTTTTCCAGTACTGGAACTGGCTAGTCCAGTTTGGGTTTGGTTTGTCCGGAAGAGTGAAAGTATTTCCCACAAGTATTATGTTTGTGTAAAATGTCTAAATCATATATTAATTAGTCTTCATACAAATAACTTTTTCTATACTGGTATACATTTATATATTGGTATAATTTTAGTATAGTTTGTGGCTCAGTATCTTTCTCTGCTTTTTCTCTCCACAGGATCCTGAGTAATAACAAGATCTCCATGTTGAAAAATGATTCTTTCTTTGGTCTTTCACATCTTGAGAGACTGTGAGTAATTGATCATTTCTCCTTAATTGTGTTGCACACCATCTACCTCTTACATTTCTCTGAAGGAAAAAAGTAATTCCTACTGTTACATATACAGTTGCAGGAATAATTACTGATCCTTCCATGGGAGTTAGTGGGGAATCAATACCCTCATATCTGATGAGGATGACGCTGTGATGGCCTGCCTTAACTCAAAAACATATTACATTTTGTCCCGCATTTAAACAAGCTATTTTTTTCTTTTGTTTTAGTCACACTCACTCTTTCCCTTATCCATCCATCCATCCACCCATCCACCCATCTTCTAACCACTTATCCTGGAAAAAGTTGCAAGGGAGCCTATAGCCTATCCCTGGCCTCACAAGGCATGAAGCAGGGCTACACCCTGAATGGGATGGCCTTTGTTTAGCATTTTGGATCTTCTGTTAAAAACATCTCTGAAAAGCCTTGAACTGATTTGTCTTATGTCACATTACCAGAACCAAAGTATTTTCCCTTCTTATGGTGTAACGTAAATTAAAATTAAAGTAAGAAGTTATGCTTTGTATTTGTGTATTAGGCCATGATGTGCCGTCATTTTCAGTTAGCATCAGCTATTTTTTTCTCGTCAGATTATTTTTATGATCGTAAAGTCTTCACAATAAATTTTATTGTAATATTTTGAGTTTTAAGATGTCTGTAAATTCCTCATAGAGTATGATTGTGTATGAGTGTATGTGCCCTGCAATCAACTGGTGCCCCATCTGGGCTATACCCCAGCCTTATGCCCTGTCATGGATTGGCATCCCATTTGGGCTATACTCCAGCCTTGTACCCTGTACTACTCAAGCCCCCTACACCCTCCCCCCATGATCCTAACCAGGATAATCAGTTAGAAAAAGGATAGATGGATGGATATTTCATAAAAAAAAAACTACTAGTATTAAGTCTATGGTTATTGTTGCAAAATTTGCAATTGTTGGAAACAAACTATAAAGCAGCCGCTCATCCGTCCAGGAATGGGGGCTTTTGGTGGATTCTAGCAGACCTCTTCTGGCCACCACTTAATGACGCAAACTCTATTGAGGGGTCAGGACTGAGTATGACCTCCTACTGCATAAATTGTGATTGCACGCGAACCAATTGCCCAAGCCAATTTTGTGTAGTTGCTGTTTAAGGAAATTCATTCTTATTACCTGAAAAAAAAAACTATTTGAAGAATGTATGGAAAGTCAGCTGGTTATGTGCCTATTATCTAAAACTTCAGATCTCGTCCCATGGTAATCCATGTCGATGAAATAGAGGGTTCCATCATGAATACATTTACATTTATTCATTTACCAGAAGCTTTTATCCAAAGCGACGTCCGTTTGAGAAAGCAGGGCCAGACATTCCCTGGAGTAATTAAGGGGTTAAGGGCCTTGGCCGAGGGCCTGATGGTAAAGTCACTCTGTCAACCAAAGGATTTGAACCGGCACCCTTCTGATCACAGGCACAGCCACACACCACCAAAAACCAATCAAAGAACTAACTTTGAAGTCTAAATTGCTTTGGTTTTGTATTTTGTGCAGTGAAATTAGGTTTTTTTTTTAATGTTTTTATGATTCAGGTTAATGTTTTTCAGCAAATGGCATATTTCAATACTGAATACTGATACATCTAGGGTGGAGTTCCTCTGTGTGCCTGTTAATGCTTGTGCATGAGTATTTGTGGATAAATAGAAAATGATGATGATAATCATAAGGTAGTTTACAACAGGAATAGAGGAGAGTCCATGTAAGAAGAGTCATCTAAGCATCTTGATTATGTATCAGTGAGGCACATGTCAGATTAGGGGGATCATTTGTCAACTTGTCAGCTTTAAACTGAACTTACATTTAGCCTGACCACATTTATAGTTGGTGGTTTATGTGAAAGACATTTTATTGTTCAATGTATTTACTTAGCTTTGTTTTATAGAGTGCTAAAAGTTAGTTCCAGTTAATTTATATTAAATTAATAAGAAGCTTTTTCTGACATTCAGCATATTTTCTTTATTTTCACTCTTAATATAGACAGGCCGGTTTTAGCAATCTACCAATCTTCTGATCACTGATCAGTTTGATGGGGGGGCTGTAGCCTGTCCAAGTTAGCCTAGGCCACTAGGCTGGGTTATACTCTGGATGGGTTGCTCAACTGGGCCCAAAAAAAGATAATTAAGGACAAATGTTTGAAACCTGGTTAAAATTAAAATAAACAAATAAATAAATAAATAAATAAATAACAGCTGCTATCCAATTTTAAAGTAATTACCTTCGGCCATTACTTTGGAATGAAATTGTCACATGTTCTAGACTCACAACTTGATGATCAAAATAAATTCCTGAAGACTTGTGGGAGTAAGCTGTTAGGACGGATAAAGGGTTACAAAGTCATTTGAGAAATCTATAGCCAGAGCAAATGAAGAACATTATGGCAAGTATTGAATCTGCCCATGAACGTCTATCCTTCCAATATCCTTTGCAAAAACAAGGTGTGAAATTGCCCAGGGAGCTGCAAAGAGTAGCATCTAGGAACCTGTACGTCTCTCTTACCTCTGCTGTGGTCAGTGTTCCTGACACCACAATTATAAGAATTTGCTCTTTGGATTGATAAAGTGTGTCTTATCTTATTTTAAAATGACACCTGACAAACACAGGACACCTGACAGAATAGTGAAGCACCAACCTCTACTCCCTAAGAAGAACACAAAGACTCATGCGTGTTAGCCAAAAACCACCTGTATGATCCACTGGTGATGTATGATAAGTTGTAGAACAGTGCTCTATGACCAGATAAGCCAAACATGGAATTTTTTTAGCTACCAAAGGCTTTTTTTATGTCTGGCCAAGTACTACATCGCATTCCACACCAAGAAAATCATGCCATCAGTCAGCTATGGTGGTACTGTCATGGGTTTTAAGGATGCTTTGCAACAGCAAGACCAGGATGACTTGCCATTGAAGGGATCATAAATCAAATATTCTGTACCAGTTCTGCAATGGAATGCTCTCTGTTATATGATGATGCCAATTTAAGCTGAAACGCTATTGACTTACCCAGCAAGACAAAGATCTCAAACAGCCAGCAAAGCTATACCAGCATGGTTAAAAAACAGTAAAGTTAATGGTTTGTATTTTGTGGTAAAACCTCAAATAAATAGCTCATGCTTATAAAGTTGAATTTAAATGGCTTTCATAGAAGAGTGGGTCAAAAATTGCCTAACATTTGGTTACAGTGCTAACTGCTAAATGTGTCATAAGCAATTACTAAATTAGACCGCACATGTATACACACATGCTGAGAAACCACATTATCTTTCACACCTATGACCCCCTTTTGAATACAGAACAGCCTGAATTCTTCGAAGCAGTGATTCAAGATACTGGCAGCTGTCTTTATGGGGTTTGATCTATGACATTTTTGTCCTTCCTGTTGGCTTTAACAAGTCTAGCCATTCCCCTCTGACCACTTTCAATAACAAGGTGCTTTTCCTATCAGAATTGCCACTGTCTGGATGTTTATCGCATTACCGTCTGTAGAAACAGTGCTTTGTGAAACAGTACTTTGTCCTTCGAGATGCTGGATCGACAAATCCTAGATTGTGGCTGCTGAGTGTGTGTGTGTGTGTATGTACACATATTGTGTATATATAAACTGTATTTACAGGTATATCTCTTTAAGTTTGTCTGATAATATTTTCTGTGAAATATATACAGACATTGTCCCGTATTTTTTTCTCATTTGTCCCATATCGTATATAGAAATATCACTTCCTAAGTAGTTTAAGCTAGATTACATATGTATATAATATGTGTAATATTATATATGTGTGTCTGTGTGTGTCTGTATTATAGATAAGTGCTCCTTCAAAATGGTATGCTGCCTTGTCTTTCATTCAGTAATGTCTCAGTTGGTGTTTCACAAGCAAGCAAGTTTATGACACCTTTGCAGAGGGAATATAAAAGCTAAAAAGTCTGTATTGGGGATGCTAGTGAAAACCCTAACCCCTTACATCTCAAAGATAGCCATGAATAAGGAAATAGCGGGGTCACTTGAATTCAGCAAATAGCCAGACAGATAATTATTGGAAACTGAAAGACAATGCAAATGAATGTGTGAATATTTAATGCAAACGGTTATGTTATTTTAAAATGTTTTAATTATGGAAACTGTGGCAAAGTTAGCATGGTCTGGTGATCCAGCTTTAGTGTGGGGCTTTCCTTTAGAAGCTATGACGTTTGTTTTAGGAATGCATGCACCTGAGAGAATTTCTGGAAGTAAATAATAAATGGGTTATTACTCTTCTTTACATTCTTTACATTCATTTACTGTATTAACAGTGGTATAGGAGAGGAACAGTGAGCAAAATAACAATTTGGGGAAATGATGTCTAATACATAATAACCAGAATTGCATTTGGTGTATATCAAGCATACACTAAAATCATACATGTTATGAATGTATTATTTTCACTCCAACAAAGATGCAAAATATTTTGATATCTGGTTAGATATCAGGCCATGTTAAGGATAGTGTCATGACCGCGGGACCGACGGCGAGGCATGACGCAGGCACAGAGGAAATATTCCGGTGCCGGGGCTTTATTTCAACAGGGCATAAGATTACATTATCAATGACCCGGACGTGGTCAGATAGGGTGTTGAAATGACACATGATGTGTTTTTTTCCTGAGTCTTCTTTCATTTTTTCCCTTTAGATTTTTAGAGGTTTATAATTTCTGAAAATCAGGTGGGAGTTTTATTGGTTCAATTACTTTAGAAAATGTACAATCATGTTTAATCAACAGCTGCTCGTTTAAGTATAATGAGCATCTGTTGAAAAGCCCATTTTAATTCATCTTGCTGTGGTCCTTGAACAAAAAAATAAAAGGATGCCGTCAAGTTCATGTGGATGTGTTTAATTTAAAACCTAGAAGGGAATAAAAATTCTTTGCGTCTTTCATAACCATTATTGCACCAGCAATGAGGGTATTAATCAGCAAGTCATACTTCTTGTCAAGAGGCTGTTATTCAAGTATGACTGTTGGTCCCAGTGTGCATTTTTTTCTGATGTGTAAATATTCTTGATAAAACTCCAGTGTAGTCTGTTGCCGTGGTAATGGTTTTGACTTACTTCAACTTCAGAATTGTTCTGGAAACTTTGGATCAACATCATAGTGGGGTTGATACTAAAGCATTCTCACCCATAGATGCATAATATCATGGAATATCATGGTTATCTTACTGTAACACTATAGCTGTATGAACTTACTGTGCCACTATTTTTTCTGTGTAGTTCTTGGTCAGCTCAACAACTTTCTTACATTATCAAATCTAAAAACAATAAAATGATGAAAAACTGAAAACATCTGTTCCCTCAAAGTAAATACAGTGTTTTTTCTAACCACCTGACCACACTGAAAACATACTTTAAGGATCTGTTGGAAAGAGTCATGTAAAACCATTGCTGAGTGTTTTGGGAATGTAATATCATTATTCTTCCAGGGAAATCATAATATCTCATACAAGATAGTTATTGGGTTTAACATTCTGTGATCAAGGTTTTCAGCTTGGATGACCCCTAAGTTTTGAATGTATCCATGCATGATTATATTACAATCTAATGTTGAATGAGAAATAATATTTGAACCGATATATTCAGTTTTAATTTACAATAGACTGAGCCTAAAATAGTCAACCAAAACTTTGGAGAACAATGTAACTATTTAATGTTTTTGACCGGTTGAAGGATTAATGTGTATTTGGTATTTCTGCCATTAAGAGTTCTGTACTCTTATATTTTCAAGATTTAATCACATAACAGTGTGGCACAAAACAAAGCTACTGTTAGAGCAGCACTTGGTAATAATTTTAGACTTGGACTCATTACTCCTAAAATCATGGTTCTAATTCTGATCAAGGTACTGAAAATGTGCAAAAAAAAATTAATATAATAAGGTAAATTAACAAACAAGCTTGTTCAGTTGGTGTATTCGGTAGTATTTTTAACTGGCAGATTGCAGAAAATGCGTAATATAATGACTCAATTTTGAGCTTTATTTGAATAATACCATCTGACCTATAGGTTGCCTCAATTTTTTAGGCAAAGCAGGCTGAAGCTGCTGTCTTTTGGGTGGCTTTTGCACCATCGTCACTCCCTCCAGTGACTCACAAAGCAAGTTAATGTTCTTTACCCTTTATCCCAGGAGAAGGATGACTCAGTCAACATTAAAATGCGGGCTCAGTTAGGGCGGCCCACACTGCCTAATTCATTGCTCCTTCTTCTGCTCCGCTTCCTCTGTCTAGAGCATCGGTGGCTTGTGGTGGCAACATGAAACACTGAACATGAAACACTGGTCTTAGAAAAGGCTAATGGAGCCAAAAGGTTAGATGAGTTATTTACATGTGAGCAACACCATTGAGAAGGGAGAGGGAGTCATATGGCCCCCATATAATCTCTTATTACCTCCCCAAAGGCTAACAGTCAGCCGCAACTGGAGAGGAGCCCAGGAGAAGCATGGTGTGCAGCTTTAGTGATACAACATTTGTGACTCTAAAGGCAATCAAAATATAGCAAAGATTTTTGTTTTTTTTTTATCATCTTGCGTAATTTGTCATAACTAAGGACTTCAACTGAACTTATCTCTGTATCTGGCATTTACACATTTTTGTGAAGCTCTTATTTTACTTTTTTCTCAAACTGCTATATTTCAGCAATTTGTGGTACTGTGTAGAATGAGTAAAATGCAAAAATGATACAATTTTGGCTCTCTGCTGAATGGATTCAGAGTCGATTTTTTTTTT
>JAAGVU020000061.1:11084306-11104119 GCA_011763525.2 Mormyrus iriodes
GCCCCCTGTCCTGCGTGCGGGGGCCCCGCTGTTGGTGGCGGGGGGGTGGGGGGGGGGGGGGGGGGGGGGGGGGGGGGGGGGGGGGTGTTGGTTGTATGTTGGGGGTGCCGGAGTAGTTGAAGATGAGGTGTCCATTTTGCTACAGCCCGCTGCCGTGCTTGTCGGTTGTGCATGCAGCCAATTTCTATTTGATGGGCCACTGTATCTGTAAGGAGGTGGCTTGTGGCCATGGACACAGCTGTGTGAGCCAGAAAATCCATACAATGCAGGGATCATGGTTGTTGGCCAGTGATACCTTTTGCTCTCTGGTCTGTCCTGCCAGCATGATGCTGAAACACTACTTTCCTTTCATCGGTGCACGTGTACTAGTGACAGAAGTGAACCAGACTTCCATCATTTCCCACCTCGGCTGATTGGTGCTTTGGAGGATGAGGGTGACTATGGACCACTAAGGCTAGGTATTGGGTGCCCTCCATGAGGCAGTCCATGTGAAGGCCCAGCCAGCGCTTCTGATGAGACAAACATGAGGGCTCTTTGGTAAGTGTGGACTCCTTCCCGGCACCGCTTGCTCTGATCATCCTCTCAGGACTCGGGGTTGCAGGCGCAGTCACACCGTGGGCAGTATGGTATGGCTGGTGGACGACAGGATGTTGCTGGTGGAGACAGGATCACTTCTGTATTCTCTGCTTCAAACAGCGCATCAGCCAGCGTGGCTGGTACTCGCAGCTGAAGGTGTTGCTGGAGCCACACTGTCGTTAATGCCTTGAAAAAGGCATGGAGGGCCAGCTCTTCCTGCACATCATGGGGAAAATGTGGGTGTCCCCGCTGTGCATGAATGCAGAGACTGGCAGTAAATGCCCCCAGAGATTTACTCTCCCTTTATTACTGACTCGCCAGCTTCCCCCTCGTAGCCTCTTCAGACAGCCACTGGTGGAAACACCAGTTGTCCGCATGGTGACTAGAGTGGTGTAGCCCCGCTACTCCTCTGGGGTAAGGCTGAGGAGGACCTGGAGTACCTCCCCTTATAGTGCCAGTGCCAGGTGGACCACGGTCTCCATTGGTGGCCAGCAGCTGTACCATACCGGAAGGCATACTTGGGCGAGATAGGGCTCCAGAAGCCCCTCTCTGCTGTAGCAGAAAAGTTCCACTGTGGTCTTTGTCCTGCTTCTTGCCACGTTCAGATTTGGTGGTGCCTCTTGTTACAGGGCTACAGCTCTTTCTGCTGTCTGGAGCTGGCAGGGCGGCCCGCAAGCTCCGCTGGGTCGCCCCGGTTCCTGGGGTTCCCTTCTGGCTTGGCAATGCTGTTACCCTGCACCCTCTCAAAGCTTTAGGTTGCCAAAGTTTTCACATTAGGTCATCACTTTCTTTGACAACTTGATATCCCACTCCCGACACCAGTGGCCAGTATGTAAGACATTTAGACACTCTTTTAAAAGTGATTTTTTTTTCTCTTTCCTCATCGCTGCCACTGGTCAGACTAGCAGTAGCACAGACATGGAAACGAACAATTAACGCAACACTTGCGACAGTCACATTCATGTGCACACTAACAAAAGACACACATTACATGGTAAATGTGACCTATTTATGCCATTTAATATTTACTGCAAGAATATACAAATACACATATTAATTTACACTATTTACAGATATGCACGGTGTGGTGCAAGGCATTCTGTACATAACTGGTCCTGCTAACCAATGCATGGCTTCACAATTCACTTTTATTGCGATGTGTTCCCATATAACTGAGGTGCTTCGTAAATTATAATTGACGCTTTTTATAATCAGTTTTAATCGAGTAATTATAGCAGCTCTATTGTCAGTATCATAAATAAGTTTCTGAAATTAGTTTTGTCTTTTACTGTAAATAAGCAGTACTGAGCCAGTCCTTTTGGTTTAAATGTGAAGCTAAATTTTAATTTTCCTGTAGGCACTGGGAAGTATTTTTTAAATTGTGTTTTTATACAGCTGATAATTGCAGTTAATTAAAATTAGTATTTTTTTAATACAGCTATGGTCAGAACATTATGTTCATTGGGGCTGATTCACAGTCAATGCCTTGACTTTTGGTCTTACACGTGGAGGCTCTAGTCGGTGGGGATATGCACTGAGTGGTCAGGGTAGTCGGGGGTTGGGAGTCAAACAATTGCCTCACTGTACAGAGTCAGGGCGGAAACATAAACATCACCAGCTCCGGCTCATAAAACGTTTAGCAAATGTTGTGAGGTAATAAAAGGATGGCCAGGCCCCAGCACACACTGACAGCACTAGCCCTGCAGGAAGGCTGGCCACCAGTACATCCTCATTAACTCTGACTTTTCACTCTTTTTAACCTCTACAGTGGCTTCAATTCCGCAGACAAGGAAAACAAAGATAAAAAGGGGAACTGAAATAACACAGCACTCAGTCATTTTCCTCTGTATTCTCAAAAGGTCACTTTGAGGTCATGCAACTCATTTTAAAAATGAATCTTCATAGCCTTATCTTAGCAATTAAAGGTCATTCCTTACTTTTATTTATACATCGCTATTTACGTCAGCAGTGCAATTCAGCAGTTCACTTTGGTGTCCAGTAGGTTATGGCGAGTAACTATTGTAGCAGCTTCTGTTGAATGATGTATGGATTGAACAGTATTTCTCAGGACCTACTGTGTATGTTGCAGTTCTTATTTTCATCTGTTTTCATTTTTTAAATCCGACTCTTGCATTTTTCTCTGTACTTAGTTTTGAGCGGTCTTGCGACCTGGAAACCAAAGATCAATTTGCATCATGTCAAAACAGGATGTAATGTTTTCCACACTTCTCATGATTCCAAAGCCACATGCTAATTCAAGGTGTTCATCTCCAAGAAAATCAAGACAAGTGCATCCTTTGGGTACAGCTCAGTCATCATAAACCAACTCCACAATTATGATACCAAAAGACTTGGTTTGTCCCTGTCATTTTTATTCTCATTCAGTATCCTTTCCATTTAACAAACTGGCTCAACCACTTTAGTTGACTGTGTTTAGAACTACCAGGCCACGGATCTTCTGACCAAAAAATTGTATTCCAATTTTCCTGTTTTTCCTTTTTTTGTTTTTAAGCAGTATATTTCAGTTGAAAGCAGGACATCACCATATTTAACATTAAGTTTAAAATTAAGATGGACTTAATCCTGGGGGTATATTCTAGCATATACAGCAGCAACAACGTGGTGCACAATGAACATACATATAGTGGCAAACCGACAAGGCGCAAAGATATTTGCTGATTCCTCCTGGATGACAGTTGAATATATATATATAAAAAATTATAGGCCCTAGGCCTGGCTCTAGACTCAAAGGTCACTGAACAGGTCTACACTGTAGCACAACTGTTCTGACTTTGATATTAATTGCTGTGTTGTTGAGTAGGTATCCAATGTCTTTCAGACGAACCCCTAGAGCTACCACTGTTCCAGCTCATCCCATCCCAGAGGCAAGTGGTGTTCCCAGGCGACCGGCTGCCCTTGCAGTGCACGGCCTCGTACCTGGACCCCTCGGTGGCACTGCGGTGGAGCCATAATGGGCAGAACGTGTACACGCAAGAGGAGAATGGCATTTTCATAGAGGAGAGCATTATTCATGACTGCTGCCTGGTTACCAGGTGGGAACCATACCACACATGCAATCCCTCACAAATGCAGACAAGCATACAAAACGACACAAGCTCTTTTGTAGTCGCACACATAGATGCATAAGCACCTAAACTCATGCAAATCCCTCATTCATGTTAGTTTGGTTCAGTGCCGTACTTATGATTGCTTGTTTTTCTCATCAAAAATGAACCCAGCAATTTGGTCTCTTATACTGGAATCTTGAAATACTTTGCACACTTATATTGGCTGACTGCCAGAGAAGCAGTGACCCATTCTGGGAGTTTGATGAGCACCTCAAAAATGGCTGAGGCTAAGTGGTCACATGGTAACCAGAGCAGATGCTACCATTTAATTATAGCGATAATGTGAAAAGGAGACATTTTCTTGCCACTGCTCAGGCTGTTCTGTATCTTTTTCCTTCTTTTATTTCACTCTTCTGTACTTTCTGACTTGGCCTTGGTTTCAGATAGAAGCAAACACTAGTACTGATGTTCTGTATGACCTTTTGCTTTGAGACCTTTGTAAATATTTTCTAACTACTAACAGAAATATATTTCCCTAAGTCAACAGTCTTGTGGGCGTTACGGGCAATTTATATGGTATGAGGTTTGTCTGTTTCATCTGTTCGTCTGCTACATAAAAGGATGTGGGTCCCTCCTACGATGTTTTATCAGTGTATACTGTTTTTTATGATGTAGACATTGGCTGTTAATGATGTTTTTATCTACTGTATCGCCTAGGTGAAATCAAAGAGCTTTGGCGAACAATATTTACAAAATTTTGACTGTCTATAAGCGATTTGTCTTAAGAAAATAAGCCATATTTATATAGAAATACCATTTCAAAAAAAGGGAAAAAAACCAACCATACATATTTCAATGGATTTGCTTGTTCCATTCATGTTATTAAAATTTCTTACGTCTTAAAAATTGGATGCTCTAGCTCTGAAGTCTACAAATGTTTTCTTTTTCTGTTCGTTCCATCCGTTCCACCTTACTTTACAACAGATTGCGTTTAGACAGTTTAGGTAGGTTAGCTGTCAAACCAGCTGCACATTGTACAGTTCACTTGCATCAAATTATGGTGCAGATTTCCTGCTAGCCGGCCAGCAGCACGTCCCTGTACAGGGAGATTTAGTATTTAATATAATTCCAGTTTTGAGTCCCGCAATTAGCGACTGCTTCCGCTGCATATAGTAATTATGTGTGTTCTTGCAATAAAAATCATATATTGTAATGTTTATTTTGGAAGTGTTTCCTCACCGGTAGAGGGTGGAACTGTGCTCATTTACATGGAAAAAAACCTATCCTATAAACCCTTCAGCCAAGAAAAACAGTCCTTTGTATCCAGACCAGCTCTGCCTCCCACCTTTTCATATCATAAGCCCAGGTGTTGAAAGAGAAGTAAAGTAAAAATCTTCCTCAAGTACGGCATCCTTGCCGTGGATTTTAGAGTCGTACCAAGAATTGGGATGTTCGCCTCTTTACATGCCTGCCAACATATAGAATATTATTTGTATTGTACCATTTGCTGTCTTGAAGGTCTTTCCCCTTCAGGGAATTTGTGGTCTAGAATATTCTAAGTTAGCACGATTGCCTTGATGCCATTTAGTAATTTGTGCTTCCTTTCTAAATGCAGATGAACATCAGAAAAGCCAAATGACCCATGCTTTTGTGTTTTCAAAAATTAAAAACAAACAAAAAAAAGTTATTTTTTACAATAAGAAACCTTAGTAAATCAACAGTATTCAGAAGGTATAACATCATGGAATTCATCCATTTTTTCAAAATTCTATTTAATAGGCACTTATGACTGCTGTACATGGGGTGTCATATAGGGCAATTCAAACTTTCAAACTAATTTAATAAAATGTGCATACTATGTTGTATAAAATATGTGAGTACTTTCCTGTTACATGTTTCAACACTGTATCTTATATGGAATTAGCCCAAATAATAATTGAAGAGGCGGACTAATTATGAAGTGCTTTGTGGCCTCATCCCTGCTGGGTAGAGGTGCTCAACTAAAGACACTATAAATGATGTTAAGAGAGAGTCAGAACGTGAGTCACACACCATTAATCAAATCCTTTAATACCTGCAGCTGTCCTCTACTTCAGATGCATCTTTCATAATTCTCTCTATTTTTAATGAACCTGATATGTTGCAGGGAAAAAAAGCAACAAAATAAATTAAAAGACAAAAGAAAAGGTTCCCTTTTTCTCACCTTCTCTAGACACTCTCACACACACATAGATGCAGCCAGCTGATTGGCTTTACCGCTTTTCTCCTTATGCTGCTCTTGGTAGACTTCAGTCACCATGGAAACCGGATTTAATTGGCTTATTACTTTCTTCATCTGATCACAGTCACATGACATGGGGATGGGTTTGGGTAAAACGGAGAGAAATTGTGAGCTATTCCATGAACCATATTCAGCATCACACAAAGCGTGCATCCTAATGCTCCCTCCTTATAATAGAACTAGCCCTAATCAATGGCCCTGTCACAGAGAAGACTGTACATAGCTTCAGACAATTCCAGAAGGACGTCAACTGTGCAGCAATGTGGCAAAGTGTGCAGGAGACATCTGCCAGTATGCAGTGGATTAAAGGAATTTGGTCACGGCTAATTGGAAAAGAAGCGGCCACATCACCTGAAATACTGTCCCTAATGAAATGGCAAGCGGTTTTTAGAGAGCAAAGGTTTCAGCAAGAACCTGAATATTAGTATTGTATTAGTAATAGTATTGCTTATCATTGTGTAACAGCCACAAAGTTCTGCCTATTACCCTTTAAACAAAGGGGCAAGTGTGTACATGCACATGTAATTTCTATTATTCATACCGTCGCTCATATACACAGACACAAGGATCCTTCTCATTGTGCAGGAAAACCAAATAATTGGGGAAGGGCTTGTTTACGTCTGGAATGCGCTCTAGAAGTGCTGGGTTCTGAAGTTTACAGCCTCATAAGCATCGTTACACAAACAAATCATTAAGTATCATCAGAAGACTATAAACGCCCCTAATGAGTCCATTGGGAAGAATCCCGGGCAGACAGCTTTACAATAGTTGAGTGTTTATATGAATTCAGGTCAACACTTTGTGCTTACCTCCCTGTATTTGTCTCCCAGTGGCTTCTCATTGTAATAGTGGCACTTTAACGGATGTCTTTTGCCGAGTGATACAGTTTGTGGGATGAGGGGGGTACTGCTGTCCAATAAACTCATGTTTTCTTGACATCTTGACAGTTTGTTTAATCCTATCCTGTTTGATGATTTTGTTTGGGTTGAGGTCTTACAGAGATGTCCGTCAGATCCACTGTTATGCCCAGGGCATCTTATAATTCCTTCACATGTAGAACCTTTTCAGCCTTTTTCTGGTCAAGGGCATGTATCAGGCAGCAGAAGAGTCCTTTTTCAGAGTAAAGAGATGCAGTTGTTCAACTGTTAGCTGTTTAGTTGTCTTCTATTTGGCCTTTAGCTGTTTAGTGCATGGAGGAAAGACCAAGGAAATGTTTCATACCAGATATCTCAATGATAACAATATTAGTGATGTGAAAGCAGAGGTTCTGCTATTATTTCAAGTTTGATTGAAGATCACAAGTGTATGGACATCACAAGGCTTGATGTCGGTTTATGCTCAAAATATTGCTATTTTGGGCCTGTTGGAGAGTTGATATGGCATTTTGTGGTTTCATTTATTTGAGGGAAGGCCTTGAGGAGAAGCGGCTGTGTTATTTCTGGACTGTGGCTTTGTGGGAGAACTGGGAGTAGTGTGTCTGCTGGGCTCTGAATGCTGGCAAGAGATATCAGAGGATTTACCCTGAACTTAAAATGTCATAAGTGGGTTTGCAAATAATTAGGAACCACCAAAATTATGAGTGTGATACAAGGGAGCATTGCTGATTTAAGGGTAAGTGGATTCTCTTAACCAAAAGGTTAACTGAATGTTTCAGTATAATCAGCAATGGGACAAATACGGCTTGCACAGCTGTTGTTCACATATGTTTTTTTTTTTTAATTCCTCTTTTGAAATCCCGCCTGCATGTAAGTGTTTTAGGGTGCATTATATGAAAATATGGTCTACAGCGTGTTCCCTTCCTTTCTGTCATCTCTTATTAGATGCTCCATTCTATCCCAAAGCCATCCACCCTTTTGTTGGAAAGTCTCAGACCAAAATGTCATTTAAATCAGTCATTAACATCCTGTTTCCTGTTTTTAAGCACATCGTGTTAGAAAATGCAGGAATTTCGGAATATTTAAATAAATATTGCTGTCATGAATACCTCAAACGCATTACCTCCTGAAAGTTAAAAAGAAATGTTAGTGTGAGGTTCTGAGCACAGGGCAGGCATGCAAATTTATGCTTTATTATTTATGAGAAATCACAAGATGTTTGGATCGAGGAGAAATGTCTCAGGCACTCAGTGTTGGGACATCACTAAAATGGTAAAAAGTTGAAAAAGGAGTGCTTTTCATCTGTCCAAATAATGGGGGAAAGAGACACTGTCAACATTTCTCATTATCTGTAGTTGCAGAGCACAGGACAGTACTTTGGACTGTACATAAAAAGCCATCGTTTCGCTGGGAGAGATTTGAGTGCTATCAATTCAGTGTCACTTGTAATTTAAATGTCAAGTAAGCTATGCAAACATGAACATTCAGGATTTGAAGAATCAAATGTGTTTCAAGCTGCTGCAAGCCATTGCTGCTAGCTGAAATGGGAATCTACTGAATGCTGATAGAAATTATGTTTCTGTAACATCTTTATCTGGAAAAATATTACCATTTAAATTGCATAAGTGTACTCATATGTATGTGTTTGTTTCTTTGCAACAATTTCAAATTTACTATATCTTTAAATTAAAGGTCATTGTCAAATTCTCTATTTCGTTCTGCTTTCTACTTTCTAATTTATACTTTTTTTTTGCTTTAATTAGTGAGCTCATCCTTAGCAACATTGATATGGGTGCATCGGGTGACTGGGCTTGCCTGGTGACCAGTTCTCGGGGAAACAGGTCTAGAAGTATGGAGATCGTGGTGCTGGAGACATCTGCACCCTACTGCCCTGCAGAGAGGGTCGCCAACAACAAGGGCGAATTCAGGTGGGAGCTTGATGAAAACCACTTCTGATTGGCTCTTGCCATTATTAGTGATGCATGTGCCAATAAAATTCATTGCCCTGTTGTGTGAGGATGCATGAGCTTACATGCTTTTTACCAAGGATATTTTTTATAGTGCATTGCAGAACTACTTTGTTTTCGCAGAACAGTAATGGTGTGGAAAATGAGACCTTTTTGTTCAACATAATTAGTGCCATTTATTACTAAGTAGCCAGTGCTGAACCTGACAGTGGAGAATGCTGCTAAGATAGAAATGTAAGGCAATGAAGTACAGCAGAATGTCCTTAACAACTTCCTCCTCATCAGGTGCACTGCCTTCATTTCCTTTTTGAAACACTCAGTTTGAGCTACTGCACTAGGCTGTGTTAATAGAAATGTTACTTATAAACTTGAGCAGAAATACGAGATTAAATTCTTCAAGCAGAAGAGCGTGCTGGTTTGGTCATTCATGTTGGTTGTGAACTCTGACATGGTAATCACTGTGTCATAGCAGGTGGCTAAAGACTTTGGCTGGAGTGTTGGCCTTTCAACCCTGCAAATCTTACCAACAAACCCCCACTTCTCTGGAGAGGAAGGCTTGGAGAAGGTGTGACCGGGCAGGCAACTGGGCAGAAGAGGACTACAGCCAGTGTCCATATACCAGCGAAGTGACTCGTGTTCTGCATGAGCTCAGCAAGGTATTCCGACCTCCTCACACCATTCCTCCCCATTAACAGGTATATCACCTCTCCGTATATGGCTTCTTCTGCCTGTAGGATCTACATGTATGTAAATTTTACATGAAAGTTGTGGTAGAGCAGAAGATCTAGCTGTGAAGCTTAGAGCTTCTCAGAAACTATATTGTATTTTTTATTTTTTTTGCAAACTTCGATTAGTATTACTCTGTTCCATTCCAGATGGCTATAAACGTCACCAATGCACAGACCCTGGCTCAACAGCTCTCAGCCTTCACCAGCAGGGCGGCGCACTTCAACGATATGATGGATGTCATCTATGTGACTCACATTGTGGAGAGGCTCATGCGCTACATGGATCAAATGCAAGATGTACAGCATTTCATTGTGTGTTGTAAGGCTAATGCTGCTGGCTACACTAACGCCTGGTCTTCCTTCTGTAGTTTTGCACTACATTTGATACAGCATGTGCCAAATAGGTAATGATAACCATTTCTCTTGGCATCCCCTATGTAAGTTCCTGGACAGGTGAAGGGTACCACATGGGTAATGTTCTCTCTTGTTTCCTCTCGTGGCTCCTAGTGTGGCCCCAGAGAATAACCTTCGTGGGCAACAGCTGTTATCACAGCACTGGTGAAGAGCAGACTAACTGCTTTAATTGCCAGTTTTTTGGGGCTGAGTTTTAGACCTGGCATCAGTGCAGTAACGGGGTAACATGCAATTTAAGCAGACTGTATCTATTGTTAGCTGGTGTTTTTTGGTCTGGCATCATTTATTCCCGAATTCATTAGACATTTTTAGACTGGAAATGCTATATTGGCAGAATGGAGGCAGAAAATGTCAAAAAATAATTTAACCACTAGAGATTCCTGCTTCCTGTAGGAAATTTTTAAAAAGAAAAACAAAACAACTCTGTTTTTTTCTTATGCATAAAACAGCAAATCTTATTATCCTAGAAAAGAAATGTAGTACTTTTGACCAAAATCATATATTTTGTAGTTTTATACTTTTATGATGAGCTCAAAACCGAGTGTCATTGTCTTCTGTCCTTGTTAGTGTTATAACTGCATTTAGCCTGAACTAAATGATGAATACCACTTTTCAAGGCACACAGCATAAAAAAGGGAGGTAATCTTCATTACATATGATTCTGTATAAGACAGGACAAAAGACAAGAACAGAGCACACTCTGTTCTTTTTGTTCAGTTCAAAAAGTATATTCAGTGCAAAGGCAGGTTCATTTGATGTCTTTAGCAGACATCTTGTGCTAATGATGGTGCTACACTGTAGTGTTAATAAGAAGTTTGGATCAGTGCTCAAGCTGTTTTTACTGGCGATCTCATTCACATTCCTCAGAAAGAGGAGCATTTTTACAGTGACATTAATGTAAATATTTTAGTCACAGTAATTCTGTGACATCTAAACAGTATGTCTGAATTAAATATTTGATTTAAAAAACATTGTATTGTTTTTTTAAGTTGGCAGAAAAAATTGCCGACGAAATTGAGAAATGAGTCACGGATATCTTTCCTCTCGCAGCTTGCTGACTACATCGCGGACGTAGCCAGCAACATGATGCAGGTGGAGGAGCACGTGCTGTGGATGGCGCAGAATGAAGCTCGGGCCTGTACCCGCATCGTTCAGTGTGTGCAGCGCTTCGCTGACTTGCTCCTTTCCAGCCACACTCAGGCCATATCAAAGGTACCACTTCCTTTCCTCTGCTCACTCCTTCTTCCTTTCTTTCTACCTTTCTGCCACCTGTCTTCTCTTTCTATCCATATCTCAGCTTCCTTGGTCCTTCTTTCTGTATCTCCCTATACGCAACACTGCACTGAAAATCACAAGTAGATTTAATTGGTAGTAGTAAAGTCAATTTAAATGCAATCACTCTGGGACTGTTCTTCTTATTCTTCCATGGAATCTGAATTAAAGACATTTCTTTTCCTTGAACATTTTGCTTCTGTCTCTTCCTCCCGTACTGATTTGTACAGATTTTTTATTTGTTTCTTTTTTTGTGTAAAGCAACCTTGGGATTGTGAAAGGCACTATATAAATAAAACTGGGGGATGGAAATTAGGCACCTGAGTGACCCACTGGGTATGTTGCTCCCCTATTATTAGGATTTCATATTTTCATATTTGACTATACAAACATGCATATTCCTGGACAAAAAGGTGCCTTTTCTGAAATAATGGGCACCTGTAATTTTCACTGGCAGTTAGATGAAATAAATAAAAAAAAAGTCATTTCCGTAAGTATGATTCAATAAAGATAAAGTTTCATCATCTGCCACCATCATCAGTTTAAGACGATCATGCATTCATTAATACACTAAATCATATAGGGAAAATGTCTAACTCCATGTAATAAAACTTTGTTATTTGCTGTTCAAAATGTACTACTTGTATATATACATATTTATCAAAAAGTGCATGGGTGAAAGATGACTCCATATTCACAGGTAAATGACTAAATACAGACTTGTCTTACTTCAGTGACATTTGTATAACTTTGATTCAAAATCAATCAAAAGCACAATGATTCAAAAGCTGTTTGTTATCATTATTACTGCATCAATATTTCATTAAAAATCTATATGAATATATAACCGTTATGATAAATTGGTGTGTTTTTGCTGGGCTATTTTTCTCATTTTATTACACACAATGAGTAATGTTTGCACACAGCTACTGATTACTCTGACCAGTAATTAGTAACAAAGCAACCTGGGACATATCACGTAGGGAGTTTTACAGAGTCCTGACACAGTGGTTCATTGGTGGGTCAGTTATCTCATTGGATCAAAAAACACAGCTCTAAGTTTATTTTTTTACATTTTTTTTTTCCTGGCTCAATGGGTCAAGTGTTTCCTGGTGCTGTGTTCTGTCAGGTTTCTCCCAATATTGCCCTGGAGGCCTTCATGATTAAGCCGTCAAGCTTCGTGGGATTGTCCTGCGCAGCCCTCCAGCGAGCTCCACTGGCTCCTGAGAGGGGGAGCCTGAGTCACGGAGGAGGTGACGGGCCCCCTGGAACGCCTGCGGAGTCACTGCTCAATTTCAAGTGCAACAGCGCCAACCTCAGTAGCTCCCTGGACGGACGTCTCGGCAAGGTAAGGGTTAACTGGCACCGGCAACCAAAATTGTGAATTCAGAAAAGAAATCGCTTCTGAATGGGCAGATGGGCAACTGCAGTTAGCCCACGGAGTCTTCTGTTCCTTCCCTTCTCTGATTATAAAGCGCTGACATAAAAAAGCCCCTATAACTATAATTTGTCATTTATGACAGGGAGACATTTTATTAACATTTTTTCTCCCCCGAAAACATTCTACTGTCCTTTATTTCCACTGGCTCAGATTACAAAAAATGTAGCCCATTTATAAAGCATTCTTTGCTATCATAGATTCATGTTTTACATTTTACCCTTAAAAGTTTAAAAGTCAATTTAAATGCAAAGCAGCCACTGATGTAACACTGCTCCTGAAATGTGCAGTTTATTTTATGACATTGAATGATTATCAATAAGTAATACAAGAAAACCCTTATTTGTATATCTGTTCATTTTAGGTATGAACTGTAACTCTAGAAGTCATTTCTCTCATTTTACCTTTCTTTTTTTTGTGTAAAGCATTCCGAGGGATTTGCCAAGTAAGAAATGCTTATTTAATTATCATCATGGACTATTATTAACACAAAGTGGGTACTTTCCATATTATTCACTATTGTATCTCTTAATCATGTCATAGTGGTGCAGAAATCTGAGTGAGGAAGCTGTTGTGGGTGGTGTTGGTGAGGGGAGGCTTAGGGTTGGAATAAATAATAGTTTATAAGGATCCGATTGATGCAGTGGCCTTGCATTCCTTCCACAGTAAATCCCAAATCCTCATGCTGCTCCTTCAGATTCCCTGAACTGAATGACAAATGAAAAGCACATGGTAATTACATAATGAGAAAAAGATGTCCAGGTTCTCATCCCCACGGCAGCATTGTAGTGTGCTGTGGCATTTGCTGCCCTTACATCCCTCTGTGGACACTGTGCTGATCCTCTGCTCGGTGCTCAGCCGGCTGAAAGCGCTACCGTTCGTTCTTCTGTGCTCTACTGACCCAGCTGGAGAAAAAGCTGGACAAAAGCGTTAATGTGTCTGCATGAGATGACTGAAATTTGGCAGTGCACAGGACAGCTGCAATCCACTATCTTGTACAGCAGCAGGAGCTGTGGATCAAACAGCCAGTGCTCGCTTTACCGCACTGTAACTAGTCCTCTTTCTACGTATTCTTATTTTGGGAGTGGTGAAAATAAAACTTTATGGCTCAACATTTTGAACAGCCATTGCAGTTACTGTTTATGTAGTATATATTTCCTTGTTCAAACAGGTTCTGCTCCACTAATCAACTTAAATTGCCATTCGCTTTTGTAGGCTTCTGGGTTTTTGTTTTGTATATGACTATGTTAATGTGTATATATATATATATATATATATATTTTTTTTTTTGTCTATTTTTGCTTTAGTATACAAGTGCATAATAAGAAGCACACTGTTGTTCTAGGTTTTGAGATGAAAATATTCTGGTTGTGTAAAAAGATTTCAGTTTTAGATTTATGAGACAAGTGTAAGCAATCTTATGCAGAAAGGGACATTGGGTATACAGGATTTCGCTAAAACTTAGTAATTAGATTACTAATTAGAGGACTGAAGAGTTCTCACACCTGGGTTTGAACAGCTGACCTAAAGGGTAACCCAAAAAAACCTGCAAACACACCAGCCCTTTGGGGACTTACCCCTGCTATAACAAACGCATACTATAGGGCCTGTGATGTGGCTTTTGTTGTTCTGTGAGGTATCATGTTCTGCAGAATGGCTCCCAGCGTATGCTTAAGTCCCCCATAGAAATGCATTCTATGGTCCGTCATGCTGGCAAGGCTATTGCTGACATGTCGCTGCAGTTTAGAACGGACATTGTGCATTAGTCACGAGACACAATCCAAGCCTTTGGTGACCGGCCCAATAATCCTGCTTTCATGCTGCTTGGTCTATAACAGATGAGGAAGTGCATTTGTGCCACTGGCCCAGGTGTGATACTGTAACTGTTTATAATCTGAAGAAATAAAACAATTAAATATGCAAATGCCCCTCCTCTCACGCCACCGACAATTCATGTAGCACACTGACCCACTTTCAAAACATTGTCTCTGATGCCATTGTTGGTACCTTTGTCTGACTGGGAGCAGCTGTGAACAAGCTTCAGAGAAGCAGAGAGGCTTTCAGCCACATTTTCTTGCAGATGTTTCTAAAAAGTTGGGATGGGTGAGCAGGATGCATTTTCCCTAGTGGAAAAAATGAAGATGTACTGCATACGAATTTCAATTTATAGTTTTAGCAAATGCACTCTGCTTACATCTCAAGCATAAAATTATGCTTTATTACCCCCCTCCCCCGTCCTCAGTGTTACAGGTCCTGCCATCTTTTCATCCCCACTCTGTGTCTCGCTGATGCTTGCAGCCAGTCCTGCCAGGTGAAACTTAAATGGGTCCATAACAGCCTGCTCAGCAGTAAGAGTCTGGCTTCAGACGAGGATGCAGTTAAAACAACAACAAACCGCCACGGCTATTACCGTCTGCGCGGATGGTGCTTACAGGGCGCAGATTTAAGGCTCTAAAACAGTGAGACTGAGACCATCAACCAGATAAACTCATTTAATGTGTGTTTACCCCAAGACAGTAAAAAAGGTCAAACTGTTATTGTCTCCCTTTAAGTTTAAATTTAATAGCGATCAGTTGCTTCTGCTTTGTCTTGTTGCGTGAATCAACAAGCTTGTCATCACTATTTTTTGCTCCTAACAAATCCATATCATTCATAACTTACCTTAATATAGTATCTGATAGGGAAAATGAATGTATTTCCCTTTGATTCATGGCCTTGCAGCATGCCACTCTCTTGCACTCCACAAATTAACTGCCATTAATGCTGTAGCCCTCTGGAGCAGTGAAGCATTGTGGTCCTCCCACTCGCAACCTCCAGCTCAGAGACAGCTAACAAGCTTCATGGGCAGCTTGGTTTTGCACAGCTGAGAAATCTGCCTTATCTTACAGTAACATTGTCCACAACAAAATAATGTATTTTTTACATTATTATGGAAATAATATTGCCTACACTTAATCTCTTCTGTTGGACACGTATAAGGAGAATGCAGTGTCTTGCAAAAGTATTTAACCCCTTTAAAATGCTCATGTTTGCCTGAATTAAAAAAGATACATACACATATTTTTCCTGACAGTATTTCTATTGCAGACTCGTAGTCTCTCACAGTAAAGCAATATTTTTTTGTCTGCAAATAATTAAATCAAAAATGGAAAAATTATGCCCGCATAAGTATTCAGCTCCTACATATTGGTATTTGGTTGATCTACCCATTGCTGCAATAAGAACTGTGTGTATTTTAGGGTAAGTAGCAAACAGCTTTTTACACTGCTCAGGGGTGATTTTTGCCCATTCTTCATGGTGGACTTGCTCCAGGTCGTTCAGGTTGGTTGGATGTCGCTTGTTGACTGCAAGTTTCAAAGAACACCGCCCGCAGATTCCTTTTGGGATTCAAATCTGCACTTTGACTTGGCCACTGTAGAACATTCTTTAATTACTCCTGTATTGCTTCGAACTTGTGCGTAGGATCATTGTCATACTGAATGGTTTTCTTGTAAAATCTCCCTCTAATTTTGCTCCATCCATTCTCCTTTTAGTTTTGACAAGATGTCCTTTTCCTGAAGATGAACAGTACAGGATCTGGTTATGTGTCCTATTGATATATACATTTTTATTCACTTGGTACTGCATATAGGATTTTAGCACTTTCCGACTTTCCAATACTGCCCACTAAGCTAAATGTCTTGCACAATATCTTGAACAAAGGCAAATTTAGGTTGACAGTATTTACACAGAATGCAAAGGTTTACCGCATTACTGTTGCTTCAAGGTCACGCTGTAACTTTACCATTTTGCATAGTGTTAGCATAACACTGACTTTCAAATCACCAGCTTCCAAACATGCAAGATAGCATCTGAGATGCGCATGTGTGACAATGTAAGACAAACGAGAAATGTCCTTTCGTCTTTGCGCCACAGAGAACTGGAGAGTGTGCGTGCCTGCACATCAAGGTACTGAGAAGCTAATTTGGAACAGCAAGTATATCTGATATAATTCCCAGAGTCCTCACTGCAGATCTCAGGACGTGTTTGAGCATCTGCTTATGCCACAGCTCAAAGTGACAGTCTTACGAATCGCTTTCATTTGTCCTTCCATTGGCTTCTGACACAGTACTACCCTTGAGGGACATGTGTATGCGTGTGAGCATTTTTTTAATGGGACAGTCCACGTACTGGGTTGTAGCCAGGGGGAGCTGTTGTGTCCATGTTGTGTCCAATAAAAAGAATGGGCTTTTATGCTGTAGCCGGCGAATACTCTGCCATAGTCAGGGGGAAAAGCTCGGTTCTGTCTTACTCCCAGAAGTAAGTGCGGTATCTTGTGTTATAGCAAGTATATAAGATTTCCCATGTGGTAACCAGCAGTAGGAATGATGTCCTTGAGCTACACGGTGTTCTCAGCTTAGTGATGCTTTAACAGCAGGGTTAGTCTCTGGGATCTTATAGTAGGGTATGTTTTCATTACTCAAGGGGATTAAAGAAACCTAAGTGCAAGCTGATGTAATGTAACCCAACATGTAACATCATTCTAAATCATGACAGGTATAAGAAAATACGTTATAACTGTCTCCCTTCAGGCTATTGCCAGAGCTGGAAGCCGTTACTTCTGACTGCAAAGTAAGAAAAAAAGTACAGAACACCTGAAGCCCAAAACAATTACAGTCAAACTGCTCCAGAGTGAGTCACTGACACCTTAATCCAATATTGCATGTAAGCTTTGAGGTAGAAAGGAGTACCCTGGGCATACCAAAAGTCACTTCCCCAAGTTGACTTAAAATTTTAAGGGAACTTTCATGGTATTTATGGAAACTTTACTGTTGAAAAGGAATTTTAATATTCATTTGTGGGTTTTGTGATTCTGTTTTACATCCATTATTTGCACGGGCTTCTCACAAAGTGGATGAATGTATTTAAGATAATACAAAGAGAGCCGTTTTTAAAAATAATTTTTTTACAAGTCAGTTACCTCAAGTAGCTCTCTTTGAAGTGAGCATGACCGAATCCCTGCAGAGTCTGCCCTTTATGGAGGCAGCGGCCATCCGCTGAATGCTAAGCACAGTGCAAAATGCGGCTCCTCTTCTATGTTTGATAAGGATGAGGGAATGTTTTAGAGACAGAGGGAGCCCTCAGGGAGCCTTTTTAACTTTCGGAGATTGGGGCCTATTGTGCAGCGAGTCAGTCGGCTTGGCCTAAGTGGGTGAATGTATTTCAGCCACAGTATTTTTTTATTTTTTTGATGTTCCCGAAAGGGGCGTTCTATCCTCCAAAAAAGTAAAGCCCACTGCAATGTTTTTGTTTTTGTTTTTGTTTTGTTTTTTTTAACTTCAGCATGATTATCGTTGTAATCTCAGTAAGTACAAGAACTGATATGTCAAAGCCATTTAGATCGTTGTTAATTTACTGGTGCTATGAATTCACATGGGAGTTTTCCAGATGAACAGTTATTTGATTTTACTGAAATGTATGACATCAGTCAATGAATGTGAGACAGAGAGTAAAATTCTATAATGTCCTTTACAAAGTCATTTTATGCATATTCCCCTGAACTGATGTCAGGTTTTGATTCAGTTGCTTCATGGAATCTGATTAAACAACTTCAATAAAAAATACTTTGATGTTGTAGGTCAGTTTCTCTGACCCAGCCCTTGAGAGCCCACATTTTTGCTCCCTCCCAGTTGGGGGTCCTTGAGGACTGCGTTGGAAAACGCTGCTCTGGGTGATGCCGTGGCTCTGTGGGTATCACTGCTGCGTCACACCGTTGGAGCTCGGGATTGAATTTCTCGTCTGCTCTGTCTCTCTGTGGAGTTTGTATTTTTGGCCTGTGTTGTCTGGTTCTACCCCATGGACGTTGTTGTCCTCCTGGAGTCCAGGAGTGCAATTAGGCTAACTCGTGTCCCTGATTTGCCCATAGTTTGGTATATGTTCATGTTCCCTGTGATGGACTTCTATTCCCATCCACCCTGTACTCCTGTGACCCTGTACTGGATTTGCGGTTCATGTTCCACTTCCACGGTGCCTTTCACTCTTCCACAGTGTCTTCTAGGAAAAAGAGGCTTCTGAGTGTGTTGATCGGCAATGGTCATGCGTGGGCCCTGCTATTGTGCTATACCAAAAACCGAATTACTTTCCACCGATTTGGAGTCCACTTTTCTCTTTCTCTGTCCATTTCTCTTTTCTTGTACGTCACCTTGCCTCTCCTGGTCTCTTTTCTTTCTGTCTTCTTTGTATTGCTTTCATTTTCCTATCTTCCTTCATTCCGTCTCAGATCACTAAAAACACCCGTCTCAGTCAGCTAGGCCATGGCCGCCACCATGCACTAGTTAATCTGCTCCATCCAGTTTTATCTACCTCATTTTTGCTTCCGGTCTACAAATCACTGTTCCATTGCCCTGCCAGGCCCCGTCTCTATCCCCACCTCCCCCCCCCCCCCCCCACACAGCCACCTGCCTGAGTCTGCTTGTTCTTCTTTCTGTCTGTCTCTCTGTATCCCTCATCTTTTCCCTTGTACCACGCTTTCTTCTCCTTTTTCGAGCTGTAAGCAGGAACAGTCCTTCAGGGCTAATTTACAGGACATTAAGATGAAGAATACCCCACTGAAGGTCACTGAAACACATGCATGCTGTTTTATCAGTTGTGCTTGCATTTTTGCTCCTGGGTCTCTGAAAAGCAGACCTCTCTTGTCATTTCCTTTTATTTTAAATCATCTCTAAAATCACTTGCTCCTGTCTACAAGACACATTTATAGATGCAACCTATTAAGAAAAAAAGTGGCCTTTATATTCAGAAGGGCATGAAAAAGAAAATGGCTTAATTATTATGCATAGTGTGTATGGAGTTTGTATCATGCATATTGTGTCTGTGGGGTTTGCGACTCCTTCAATAAAAATAACGAAATTAGTCAGAGAGGAATGTTAAACTGTGATCTCTATAGTTACTGCTAGTATCTGTTATTATAGAGGTGATCATTTCAGTTACACCATTTTACTTTTTCAATCGGTCACTCAGAGTGGATGATTGTTACTATTTCTTTTCTTGAAATTGTTAGTGCTACTTGTTTCTCTCTCTCTGTATCTCTCTGTCTGTCTCTCTCTCTCTCTGTATATATGTGTGTGTATATATTTTGTAAATATATGGTAGAAGTGATTATGTAGGGACTACAAAAAGATATATGAGAACACTGACAGTCGTCATATATATATA
>JAAGVU020000061.1:11104219-11132961 GCA_011763525.2 Mormyrus iriodes
TAAATATATGGTAGAAGTGATTATGTAGGGACTACAAAAAGATATATGAGAACACTGACAGTCGTCATATATATATATATATATGACGACTGTCAGTGTTCTCATATATCTTTTTGTAGTCCCTACATAATCACTTCTACCATATATTTATTCTACACATTTTGCTAAATATTCATGGGAACACAAGGCCTGTAAAGCCAAAAAACTTAACCTAAGAAATCACATTTATTGTGTTTTTCCTGCTTTACACTGATTGGGTCTCAAGGGTTTCATTAATCAAAAGACTAGAGCAAAACACTGATGAAATGAACCTTATTCAACATTGAAACACAAACTGCCTTCATGCAGTAAAATATAGAATTATCGCATGGTACTTAAGGCTGAAAGCTTACCGAAAGTGTGTAGGTTAAGGCTCCAGCAAAGATATTGGTGCTGCACACTTGAGAGGCCCTGTTCCAATAAATATCAAAAACTTTGTTGCCCAAATGGGATGAAATTGTCTAATAAATAACTACCGTAATACTGGCCATGCGGAAACATCATGCCATGCTTGGCAGTAGCTGGCAGATGCCTAAGGATGATGGAGAGCAGGACTTTCTACTTCTTCCTACTCACTGGTCATTTGGCTCTGCAGTAATGTCCACTGGGAACCTTTCATAGTTTTCTCCTTGAAGATAGAAACTTATCTTCTATTTATCTGTTTATTGTACATTAGGCTTTTTCTGTAGTTAATTGTTTATGTTTTGTTCTTTGAAATATTGGATGACTGCAGTTCTGTGTTCTTAAGTAATGCTGAATGACTTTGACTTATTTAATCTTTTTTATAGCTGTTAATTGCCCAAATTTCACTTGATCCTGATATTTTAAGTTCTTAGTTATTATTTCATAACCCAAATAGTAGCTCAGTGTAATTAGAATCTGTTTCTTGGAGAGAAAAACACTGGAGAAAGTTGGAAAATTGCTCATAAATGTTGAAACATGGGGTGTTTGCTATTCATGCATATACACCTGAGCAATTGATTTTAGACTGATTCTAGACACCATTTGGAACTACAAGACCACACATGGACATAAACAGATACAGTCACATACTGGTTTATCCCACACTAAAGTACATCATGAAAAACCTGCCCATAATCAGTGCCAAATTTTATATATATATATAAAACAATTTAGTTTTTGATTTTAATGTCTTATGTTCTATGCTTTTCTCTGGACTACCAGTGCTTTGCAGTAATTATATCATTTTGGCTGGTCTGATGCTGTGTCATAATGTTAATGTTATCAGCTCACAGACAGTTGTGTTCCCACGAGCATCCTGCAAGCTGGCACTCATATTGGCAGCATAAACAAACACACATGCTTTATTAGCTCTTTGGAAAAATGGATTTATTCTTAAGTGAATTGTCCCTCTGCAAGGCCGGACTGGGATTAAAAATCGGCTCAGAACTATGGGGTTTCCCATGCAACCCCCGCCCCCACCCCCACCCCCGGCTATACATTTTGCAGCCCAGGCAGGGGCTGGGGGGTCACATACCCATTGGCCCTCTGGGAAAATGTCCGGTATGCCAGATGGGCAATCTAGCTCTGTTCCTATGTTGTGCAGACTTTTTTTCTTGTTTATATTCATTTCTTACCAGTTTGTGAATAGAGGTGTATTACAATTGTCAATTAAATGTAGCAAAGCGGTGTATTTACAATAAGCAAACATATATTTATCTTGGCAGCCAGATCTTCATTAAATGCTGAAGAAATACTGCATGCAGAAATAATGTTGGTAAAACATTTTAACATCCTTTCATAAAATGCTTGTCAGATACCACTGTCTCTTAATTTGTTGCTATAATTGATGTCTCTGCTAAGAAATATCAGGTTTAATGACAATAACCATTTGTTGAGGTGGTGATGAATATAACTGTTCTATTGTTTATTATGTGTGAAAATCTGTTTATCTGTGACAGAATTGGAGTGCCAAAACGTGTACTGGTGAAATATTGTCTTACAAATTACAAATTTACCTTAGTTACTTAACTGTAGTGGAATAATTTGTCTTTTGGTTTTTTACAGAAGCATTTGAATGCAGTCATATGTTGCCAAACGTAGAAACGCAAAGATAAAATTTCATATGGATGCTTCCCCATCCTGTGGTTCTCGTTTTCCAGCTGTAGTGGCCACCTCTTCTCAATTTTGAGCTCAAAAAATATACGACTGCTGAACTAAACAAGGTTATAAAGGCCAAAGTACTGAAGGCAGTGAAGCATTTGGAACAATGAATGATGAATCATGTGATGCAAGGATGCATGAGTTACTAAAAGTTTGGGTGAAGCGAATGCCAAAAGGTAAAGGTATTTAGGGCGGCATTCAGGGAGAACAGCACTCAGATGGTTCAGGGAAAAGGCATGCTGGATTTTCCAATTTTCCAGTCAAAAAACAGTGGAACATTCAATAAACCTTGCCATGCAGTTACCTGCCAAAAGTCACTGCACAAGATATTCTCTATGATTAAGGAAAGGCTTTGCTCACACAGTAGCTCAGTAATGCAATTATTGCTCCTTGACTGTCATTTTAAGCATGAGTGTGTATTGAGTAAATTGATTATTCATGAAGACCACTGGCCTTAAAAAAGCACATGGAAGTGAAGCTGTAGGTGTGGAATAAAAGGATAACACCCACAAAGTAAACTTCATTGAACTGACATAAGAAGACATTTACACAAGCTATAATGGAAGGAATGAGCTAAATATCGTGTTAAGGCACTTTGTGTCGTCTCAGAAGTCCAGCAAGCAGAGGTAGTAAAAGCAGCCGTTCATGCATTTATGGCAGGGACGTTAGAGATATTTTCAAACACACGATAGTTAATATGCATGGTTAGAATTATAGACAACTGCAGTCTCCTGGGCATTAGCCTGCTGTAAGATTGAAGAAGAAAAAAGGCTGTGATTATTTATTTTTATTTGTTTATATTTCTCTATTTGTCATAGCTTAATATTATTACAATAATGCTCACTATCTAACTATTCTAATATCTTTATAGTTTTGCACAAAAATGACATGTTACTGCAATATGTGTTATTATGGTGCTGCCTTTTTCAATTAATATATTTATTGTGAATCTAGGACTGATAAATACTGTAGGGTTATAAAGAGGGGACGGCAGAGAGTGCTTGGTTGATGGTTAGTGTATTGTTACTAAGCATGCACTCAAACATGGTAATTATTTTCAAATAGTGAGTAATTGTTCCGTAAAACTGGAAGTGTAAGTGTGCTCTTGAAATTACATTGTTATGATATTTGGCATTAAATTGAACACAGATCAGTGTAATTTTGCATTTTATTTATTTATTTATTTATTTAGCTTTTGTCTGTTGTATTTTTATATGCCATGGCAGTAGGGCTGCATGATTAATCATTTTTAAATCACGATCTTGCCTCCTACCCTGATCTCACTCTTACATGACACCAGTGGTGTAAACCGCTGGACAGATTTAATAATGTATTGTAAACATGTCGCAAGCCGGTACATCGAGGGCTCCTAAATGGTGAATGAGCTGGTGAAATCCCACGTACTACAGAAAGTGACCCAATGTGATCATTTCATATCTTAATATATTAGTTGTGTCTTTACCTCTGGTGCGGTTACCTTTGAATATTGATAAAGCTTAATTAAATATTGGCCAGCCAAATCGGCCATGATTTTTAACGAATGCAGTGATCAACAAAGATTTAGTAACAGAGCAGCCAAGTGCTACTTTTTTACACTGATTTCAGAAATGCACTCAGGATTTTGCCATCACTTAGTTTTTTAGTGATGCTATTTTTAAGCTGTATTGATAGTATAATTACTTACTAAGAAACGTATTGGTATATGGAGGAGAAATTATTTCTATTGGTGAACATTTGTAATGTTTACAGGATGCAACATAAACATGTGGAGACAGAATCCTGCTGTCTCTCTGATATGGAAAAGCAATATCAAGGCAAGTGGAGTCCCAATATGCTTGCTAACTTCTGATGGACCATTAAAAGAGATGTTTCTAAAGCCAAGTATAGCAGAAAAATCATGCACTTTTAGATAAGTCACCATGCACATATACAATAAATACAATAAATATATATATATATATATATATAAAACGTTTAAAGTTTAACATAAAGTGTGTCACTCAAAATCCTTTCATGAAAGGTAAATTCCAATTATATATTTGAATTTGGTACCAAATGCTGTACGATTTGCCTGTTTTGATTTGTGTGATGAAAACAAGGTAAAAATACCAATGTTAACTGATAAGTCATACCACGGCTGGACCAATCTATAGGCGACATAGCCGATCACCTAGGGCAGTGTTTCTCTATCCAGTCCTTGAGGACTTGCATACAGTCCACGTTTTTGCACCAAAAATGTAGACTGATTTACAAGGGTCTGGTTGGGAGCAAAAATGTGGACTGTCTATTGGTTGGCCCTGCATTTTGCATCTCTACATATTGTTTGTTCCATCTTCATAAAAACAAAATGTAATGCAAATAATAATAATCAAGAATCATGAGAAAAATTTTTATCTTGATTCTGAGTGTAAAAAAAATTTGATTAATATTTTACCCAGAATCATGCAACTTTGTACAATAGGCAGTCATGACTGTGTATGAATGAGAGCTGTAGTTTAAAGCAATCCTAATGTCCTTCTTAATGCATTTTTTTTGCATTCCATTAACACCCTTCTTTTGACCTTCTTCAGGAAGATCTGTCCAGACATTGTGACAGTCCTGAAACTCATGTCAGCATTGAAGAATATTCTGATTTAATTGGCTCGCGAGTGATACCTTATAAATATTTGCAGTTATTCATGATGTCATTCAAGAATGTGATCTTTGGTAACCAGTGGAAATACTTCGTATCAGTCAGCAAAAGTGAATCACAGTTATAAAGTATATCATTCCATCAGTGCTATAATAAAGAGGTTAAATGTTAATGTTAACCAAAGGTGGAAATTTTGTCTTTCTGTGTGGTTATTTCACTATTCAATTATTAAACAGTCATTAAAATCACACTCTTTCCACCAGTGGATTTTTTGAAGCTATACCCACAGTATCCTTTTATATATGCATCCATAAATGATCAAAGAGGTTTTCAGATTCATTTGGCTCTAAATGGTCTGTGTGTAAGTAGCTCAGTTTCTATGCAAATACTTGTAGATGTGCTTTCTTTTTTTTTGATGATGGGTTGCGTGGGTTGATGGTTGACCCTCCCACTTTGTATGCAGTGAATCTTAATGAATTCCATGCCTTTTGCACACTTTACTTATGTGATGTGGATATAAGCAGCAAAGGAAATGGTTCAGATACCACTAGCAAGCATGATTGTGTGAGTGTTGATTTACAGTATCTGTTAGTTTATAAACAATTTTTGCCTTAAATTGATCTAAACTTTGTAACTTTTTTTGTTGTTGCTGTGTATTATGGGATCATCTAGTATTGAAAAATAAAAGGCTGTGTCCTGTTTTGGACCAACTTTGCCCCCCCCCCCAAAAAAAAAAAAAAATCTATGATGGCTTGGCTTATATTTAGGATTTCAGGCCTTTCAGTTTCAGCATTTCCCAAACATTTACCCTGGTCCGAGGTGCCTGGAATCTCACTCAGGCAGCACAGGACACAAGGCAGAGATACACCTTGGATGGCATTCCAGTTTTCATAGGGCGAACTCATATACTATGTGCAGAGCTGCCAGTTAGCCTGACTGCATGTCTTTGGGATGAAACCTGCATGATGTGTGAAGAATATGCTCCACAAAACAGAGCAGAGGTGGGATTCAAACAACTGCTACCCAATGAGCCAATGGGCTGGTCTTTTAGGTTGTAATGTTTTCAAATTAAGCTACTATAAGGCATAGGAATGAAGGACTGTTGCTAGCGTTTGGAGTTCTCTCTCTCTCTGTCTCTCTCTCTCACCTGTGTGGGTGGGTGTGTGTGTGTGTGTGTGTGTGTGTGTGTGTGTGTGTGTGTGTAGTATTACATTGTGAGGAGCATTTTTCCGGTCCCTACAAGGAGAAACTCAGTTTTATAAAAATCTAGTGCAATCACAAAATTACATACGTCAAAAGTCTTGTATTTTGTTTGGTTACTTTTGGTTAAGGTTAGGGCTGGGTAGGGTCAAGGTTGTCATTGCTGGGATTAGGGTATTCCCCGTAGAAATGAATGGACCGTCCCCACAAAGATATCAGTACAAACGTGTGTGTGTGTGTGTGTGTGTGTGTGTGTGTGTGTGTGTGGAGTTTGCATGTTTTCTATACTGTCCATAGTATTAGGTTTAATGGAAATTGGATGGTTGGAAATCAGTATTTGTTTCTTTTTTTAATTGTAAAACATAATACAGCTTCTGTCGCAGCGGAATTACAAGCCAGTACAAAAAGGAACTACTGCTGCTGTGGTTGTGAATTATTTATCACCCTATAGCACACTGCATTTTGTCAATACAGTGCATTAACAAATAAACTAATTAATATGAAGCCCTTCATGAGGAATGCCTCCTCAGGAGAACTATAGCTAGGGGTCAGCAGGGGCTGGGAAATGCTAGCACACTTACTGGCTTGCAGGACTATGATCAGCGAAGAATTGCTCACCAGTAACCTTTTGTCCTTTGCTGAAGACAGACCAGAGCAAACTGCCTTGCTTGTGGCTCTGAGGCACGTCTCACAGGCCTGGATTATTGGCCATTTGTTGAGGCTCAGAGAGCACCTTCTCCTTGCTGTGTCAGTGGCAGAAAGAACTGAAATATAAAGAATCCATTCTTCCATAATTGTTATGCTTGGCTGTTAACCTTCCCTAAAAGGTTTATTCATTTAAGCATTGAGTGTACATTACCATTTTTGTTTTTATAACATGCCTAGAAAGCGTTGCGGATAGCAAGTCAGATTGCTCTTGAGGTTACTCTTTGAAAAAAATATATGCCACTACACAGAGGAAGAAGATTTTCCAGGTTCCTTGTTGGTTCTCAGTACCATTATACAGGATTTTCTTGGACTTAACTTTTCTTTTTTTCAAGTATGGTGGTATGGTGCCATTAAGCAGTGTTGTCTTTAGGTGGTCCATGGCATGTTCTTGTGTGTATACATGCATTTTGCACATGATGGGCTGGCATCCTGTCCAGGGGTTCTCCTGTCATTTTCACTGTGGTTCCTGGGAAAGGCTCTATGCAAATTATGACCCTATATTGGATAATCAATGGCCCAGAGTATGTATTATGCAAAACTAAAAAGCCAAGCTTCCTGCACTCTCAAATTAATTAATTAATTCATTCATTCATTCATTCATTCACTTTCTTACCTGCTTGCTTACTTACAGTGTGGCTTCCCTTAAAATGTTTTTGAAGCCGTAATTGGCTTGATTAATGTATAATCTTGTTCCTGGTTACAATTCAATTGGAAACAGACACAAAAGACCACTACCTTAAGACCATTAACCTTTGGATTTGTAGTTATTGTAATGTTCTGAGTGCTGTATTGCAATGACATGCAGACAAAACACTGTTACCACTGATGTGCATAGCTGAAATGTTAGCAAATGCCTCTATAAAATTTCAAGAGAAGCTAAAGCACTAAGCAACATCCAGACTCAGTGTGAAAAATATCTCACATTAAGCTGATGTATTTTTACTTACCGTAATGAGTGTACCTCGTGATCCTCACCAGCACAAGAAGTTAGAGGATGGATGGATGGATGGATGGATGGATGGACGGATGGATGTAATGAGCGTAAATCCAGAGCAGCCTCTTACCCACAGTGCCTTGCAGCCCCCAGCCCATATACCATTTGAAATGTCTTTCCTTAATAGTCTCAGTCTGCTTTGTTGTTTCTGTGTGTAACCTTTGGTATTTTTTTACTTGTTGCCGGGCTTTGAAACAATTATTAAATATTACAGTTGTAATAACTTCATGGCACCAATCGCTGATTTTATATCAAATATATCTGTAGCTCTTTTCATTGACCATAATCTGTTTAGTCGCTGGGCTATCCTATATATTCTCCCTTTGACAGCAGTGCCCATATACTGGTTAGCCCTACGCCCCAAGGAACCACATACCCTAAATCTCAAGAAGGTTTTTTGGGGGAGGGGGAATAAACTGTTTTTCTGTGTGCTTTAATTCTTATGCCCTTCCAAATGCCTCACCTCAACCAGACTGCCAATCATGACAGCAATCACTTTGCAGAACCATCTCCTACATCACGGTTCCTGTGGCATAGAAACAGGCCTCTAATTGGTGCCAGGGTGTGCATTACAGCTGGTGAAATCAGTGTTTATCAGTCAGACACATGGCACAATGGCAAAGTGATGATTTATAAAAACATACACATGAGCTGTCCGTCACAGGACAAGCTCATAGTTTGCTCTTTAACATGTTCATTGTTGCCAGTCTTTTGGCCTGTCTGCAGAGTGATTAACATATTTTTCATAGGGACATTGCTGAGACTCATTAAAGGTTTGTTGCACATATAAAGGCTCTGATGAATCAGAGGCGTAGAATAACAGAACATTTCCGAGGTGCTTGCCATTCCAGTCTATTTAGCTTTTAGTGTTAGTTATTATAGTGTGTACAACATTACTATTAGACACTATGTATATAGGGATTGTGTATTAGGTGGAAACAGCGCTAAACAGATGCTGGATTGGAGCCTTTTATTGCAATTTGATGAAGCTCCTCTGGTAAATTTATTGTTGGAGCTGGATTATATATCAGATAGCAGCAGTTACATGTGGTGTGCAGAGGGCCATATGGGAGCCCATACGAGAACCTGAATGGAGGATATACTTTGGTAGACTCAAATGATGGAAGTATAAGGCAGGACAATGAAAAGAGATCTAGTGACCAGGGGGTATGGGGTGAGATTTACAGAATAAAATAGAAAGGCAAAAGGAGAGGTATTATTGGGTGACTGGAGGAGATGTGGAAGTATCCTCCTTTCCATCATCCACAAGCTATAGGGAGTGAGTGAATTTAGAGGTCACCAGCTGGGATGTCATGGAGATAATGTGGAACAGTGTTCAGTGTTGTAGATTGCCAGTCTGGCCCATTTACAAGGGTGGCAATAAAAATGTTTGCAAATAACTATGCTGATGTGAATCCAATCTTTCAGTAAGTGTGGTTTACGTCTATCTAGATAATGGGTGTCTGTCATTAAAACTGTCACCTAATCTACAAAACAGCCTAGCACCAATTGGATTCTTGCTGTGCCTGGCCGGCTTGTGTTTAGGTCCAGTCAAACAGAAGATGGTTGCTTTTATATGATCCCGTAAAGCTTACATTGTATGTCCTGCTATGTCACTTATATGCATATGTGGATATTGGGTATAGTGTTAAGTGCCTTATTTTTCATACGTTCTTTTTCTAAATAGCCTTCAAACTGGTGGTGGCTCAGCCTTCTCACTATTGTGGTAGTGAGTTTGAGTACTCCCATTTGTTTGCCCTACCAGTGAAGCCTGTGTGTCCATGCCTTTTTGGGTGGTGTGTAGCTCAGTGGATTAAGGTTTCGTGCCCAGATGGAATCCCATAGCCAGCTGAGTGGTCACATCACCATTAGGCCCTTATCCCCAACTGCCGCTTGGAGCACTGTATACTTGGTGTTTCTGCACTCCAACCCTCAGATTTGCACTGCACACTGGCTGATTCTGATAAACCCTCAGACTTTGTCTCATAATTATATAATTGTGTGTCTGCATCTGTCATGAACAGAAAGATGGGCAATGGTATGCATTTTTTCTAAAGTATAAATGGCAGAAAACAACAAATGGATGTAGCTTCTTCTACCATCAGAATGAACTTTTTTGTGTTTTGTAATTTCTTGTGCATTACCTTGATCAGTTCCTGTGGACATAAACTCATTTCTCTTTTTATCAGCTTAGCATGCTGCATTTATATAAATATATCCCATTCATCCATCCATCCATCTATCCATCCTTTAATCCAGTGCAATGTAGCTAATAGCCTAGATCCTATTCCAGTACGCACAAGTCCCCTTGTATTAAATGACATTAAGATCTGTATATACCAAAAAATTACTTTTAATAAATACAGCAGTTGAGTCTGAAAATAATTCTGAAAATGTCATACATTTATTTTCACCAGAAAAAAAAATCCATTAAATATGGAAAAATATGCATATAAATATATTTGCATGTATTTTCCCAAACTGCTTTCCTTTCTAACTTTCCTCTAAGTTGGGTGATCAGTTTGGCTTGTAATAGAAATCGATGAAAAGCAGAGCTATGCTTATTAGAGCATATAAGAGGTATTCTTATTAAACATTAGCACAATCCTGAAGCATCTCATTTGTTTTACCAGCACCAACCTGCATAGCAGGAGGTATGCATCGCATGAACTGGTTTCTCATAATTCACTTATCTATTAAAATATTCACTAGGGAAATGTCTCATCTGAGTGGATCATGATATGACAGGGCTGCAAAAGATCAACATAATATGCTAATGACAAACCTGCTTCCCATTTTATTCAGGAACTGTGTAAACAATGTCAACCATCTCGGATTTAAGGTTCATAAGAGACTGGATCCTGTTTTTAAATCTTAAACATTGGTAAACAACAATAAGTAGGGTTTTTAAATTTTCATATATATTGATTCTTTTTGTATAAAGTTCCTTGTGGGAATTTTAAAGCACACTACTAGTACATTCAGAGGTTTATTATTATTATTATTATTATTATTATTATTATTATTATTATTGTTGTTGTTGTTGTTCTTGTTCTTGTTCTTGTTCTTCTTCTTCTTCTTCTTCTTCTTCTTCTTCTTATTATTATTATTATTTTTCATTCTGAAATTGATTCTCAAAAATTGAATAGAAACATGTCTCAGGTGTTTGGACTTAAATGATTAGAATTGCAAACTTTATAATCTGATTTTTGTGTAGGAAATAGGTTTAAAGATGTGCGGTGACAGTTCAAACAAGAACAGCATATTCCATTCGAGTCACAATTAAGCGAAGGGGTCAGTAAACAGAACATGCACAGAGGAGACAGCACCTGTCATCGGAAATGTGTCCCCACGCACGTAGCGGTATGGAAAGCGTCTGTGACAGCAGAATACAGTGACAGCCAGTTGAGCCCCGTCGCTGTGTCAGCATCCGTCTGCTGCTGTTGAGAGGTACCAGGGACTGTGTCTTGGAGACGCTCTGGTTCAGAGTAACTGTAGGTGAAGGTAGCTGAAGTTTGGTTTTGGGGCAGTGTGACCGAATGTTAGCAGCATGTAAAAATATGAAATAACCTGCAAAGTGCTGATTTTGATTTTTACCCTCTGGAGTCGGTAATGCCGCCCACGGGACCAAACAGAAATCTCGCCAAACTGTTTAAAAGATGTTTTGTCGTAGAAACATCAAAAAAATAAAAATCTTGAACGGTCTACTTTTCAAATATATATCAGATGAACTTTGAAAAAAAATTATACACACAAAATCACACACACATTACTTGACAGTCAAGGAAAATACCAAGATAAGAGAAGATGAGACCGTAGATGTAACAGGACAGAATGTGAAGGCTGATCAAGGAAGGACTTTGGTCATATTAAGTTTCCTTCCCCAAAAATATTAAGAATTTAATAACTAATAATATCTCTGACTCATTGAATTATGGACTTCAAAAATCAATTTAACTCAACAGTTCTAATTACTTAACTAAGCTTATTTATTAAAGTTATAGAATATTTATTCAAGTCATGAAACAATTCTTTTATATTTTCCCACTGTAACCTTGAACAAACAATTATCTGTTTTTTTTATTCTTTCCCAGAAATTCTAATTGATTAGGCAAATAGGTGGCTATTCTCTGTATGTAATTGTTCCCTGTTCATTTCAGAATTATGTTACTCGAGTCTAGACTTGGACTCAAGTCTGGTTTTGAGTCCACATAATAATGTTCTCTGTCTTGTCATGCAGTCAGGTGAATACATAATGTGTTACATAATCAATCTGCCACTGAACAATGTGTGTACTTTAAAGAAACTTACAAAATATTAAATTAAAAAGCCTTGATTGATTTATGCACGCATTAAGCAGCTTTAATATACATTAATGTCAAACATATGATAATAACAAATATTAAAATCATACAATTGTATAATGTTTGTTATTAAGGTATTTTAAAGCTGTTAAGGTATGTTAGGATGTTAAGGCATACTTACATGCTGCTTATGAATGCTCTATGAATGCATTAAGAAGATGTACTGAATATTATAATAATGCATTATAAAGTCATTATGAAGGTGCAGTTAATGTAAAGCATCACCTAATAATAATTATTAAATTATTAAATTTCTTTCATTGTATGCAGCCACATTTCATCTGAATTTGTCATTGTGGCTAAATATACACTAGTAATACATTTAATCTAAATCCTAAATCTTGGACTTGTGATCACATAGCCTAGGCTAACATAACCTGTATGGCCACACTATAGTTTGGATGTCGCTTAAAGCTCCGAATAAGTTGGTTCACACTGGGCCTTGCCCCTAATTAGAATTGGGCCTGTGTTTACACATGTTCTATGGCTCCAGAAACAATTTTAAATGTTTTCAAGAGGATGTGGCCATGTTACAATGGAATTAATAATTACTATAGGATGCAGTGAAGGTGTGCTCATGTTACATTTGTGTTTGACAAATCTTTTATTTCTTAGTTCAAAGTAATAATTTTTTTAGTTGGTGGTCATTTTAAATAAAGTATTTAAAACGACAAAAAATTGAGGTATTTGTTTAATTTTTAATTTATTGTTTTTTAATTCAGATTGATAGTCTAGAACTGACCTTGTGTTTTTCCAGACATGGGTCTGGACTTGGCTGCCCAGCTCTGGTAATGGACTTGGTCTCGTCTCGGACTCGCTACCCTGTCGGACTCAGTCTTGTCTCGGACTTGCTCCCCTGTTGGATTCAGTCCTGATTTGTTAAAGAATTGGTCTTGACTCAGACTTGACCTAGGGCGACTCAAACACAACACTGGTTTATTTATGAAGAATAATGTATTTTGAATTATACAACATGCTTTAGGGATGCATGCAAAATGCAGCAATTTCCAGAGCAGAATTGTTTCTCATTACTGCGGCATTATTGTGTTGTTATTGTATCTTTTGCAGTTTGAAACAACATAATTATCACAGCAGCTTTGGGGCCTATACAACAAATATTCATCTCAATAATATCAGTTTTCATGTAATTCATGAATGTACAAATCTTTGAACTGTTTTCTCAGTCTCTTATGACCCTTGAAAGTTAACCAGTTCAATGCAGATTGCTGGGAATTTATTTGATTAACATTTAGCCAAGCCAATGGGAATGCCTTTGAATATCCCTTCAATTAAACTTTCCTTAAATTTGGTTTTGCTATAGAGATTTATTATCCCTTTACACACAATTGTCTGTAGGCACCATAAAACAGGAGTTTGTCACTCTGTTCCTATGCAGTATGGCAGATACCCAAGGCAGAGCCTATGAATTCTTTTCTCCTTGTGAAATGTTAGGTGTACTCACTAACTAACTACAGGCAATGACTGGAGGAATTTTATGGAGTGATTTCAAATACATTCATAATGGTTTTTTAATTTATTTTGAATGTGAACGTTTGGAAAATTAAATAAAAATTAAAATAAAATAAAATAAAATAAATTAATTAAAATTAATAAAAAATAAAATAAAATAAATTAAAATAATTATTACAGGGAGTCTCCCATGAGCTTTTATTATATTGAAATTAATCTGAATTACTTGCTGTAATTGTTTCAATTGAAGCTTTGAGCTTTAGTCAGAAGCTTTTATCATTTTCAGTTTTGAAGATCATTTCTTGAAATTATTATTTTGAAACAAATATTAAAATTCATAGTTTAAATTCAGACTTTATCTTAGTCACATTACTTTTCCTGTTGAGGTGGCAGCTCACTACACAGGTTTGATCAGACCTCCCTTAACAAGGCTACAGGCTCTAGCTTGTTCTGGGGGATCTGCATATGTTCCAAAGCCAAATGGGAGATATAGTCTCTTCCACAACTTGATGGTATTCCCAGAATTGGTCGGCATGTCCCCACTTCTTTTCTCCCTCCCCCCTGTTCAGGAATCAAACAATAATGCAGTTTGACAAAACATTCTTTGGGCCACTCTCTCCATGGCCTTTCCAAACTCATTGCATTCACAAGCTCTGGCTTGGTGGTACTTTTTCGCTATCTCAGGACACCCCCAAGCAAGCACTAAAGGCTAAAGATTGACGGCTTCTCATTCTTCTGGAATCCATCAGTGCATCCTAAGGTTACCATCATGAACCACTGTCTTCTGGCCATAGCTCTTTGCAGTTGCTGCAATGATTGAGGCCTTGAACGAGGCTCATTCAGACTCCATGTCCAGACCTTACTCTGTACCTTGGCACTTTGCATGTGTGAGTTAAATTCATCTTCATCTTCAACCAGATGTTCCCTGCAAATCCTCACTGTTCTTCTGGGTCCTACTGGGCCGTCCGGCATCCTCCTTGTACACTGATTCCAAATCACCACCAAGTGATGATCACTTGACAGTTCTACCCCTCTCTCACTCGAGTGTACAAAATACCTGGCCTCAAGTCAGATCATTGGCCTGAGGTGCTCTGGTGCCATGTTCATGTGATGAGAATGTGATGTTTGTTATGGAAAATCCATGGCTTGCACAGAAGTCCAGTAACAATTCAGCACTAGATTTTAGATCTGGAAGACCATTCTTCTCAATCATAACCCTCTGGGTGCACTAAAGTCTCGGAAAAGGACCATGGAGTCTACAGAGGGGTATCTTTTCAAGCACCTTACCCACTTCTCTAAGAAGACTTTGTACTCTGCCCCGGTGCATTCACACAAATAACAGTTCAAGTTTTTCTCTCTGCAACTTGCAGTCGTATAGAGGCAACTCTTTTGTCCATCGGGAAAAAGTCCAGCTGCACAGCCTTAGCCTGGGATTTGTGAGCATCCCCAGACCCAGCTGAGGTCTTTCACCATGGGGAACTCCAGATTAGAAAACACTTCACCCTCAATTGAGAAGTTTGGTTCCAGAGCCTGCACAGTTTGTGGAGGCAAGATTGATTATACCTAGCTAAAACCTTTTCAACTCTTACACTAGCTCAAGCTTCTTTCCCATCAGAGAGATAATATTCCAGTGTCTATTGCCTAGGTGTGGGTCCCTCCCGCTTTTGATTGCTGCACAAAGAGGACTGCAACTTACCTGCAACCATCACCTTGTAGGTGGTGAGCCCACAAGATGCCTCCTTATATTTGTGTTGAGCTGAATCTGCTCAGTTTACGTGGGTGGCCCCACCACCAGGCATTTGGCAACAAACCCCATCCTTACGCCCAGCTTCAGGGGTGGATCCCAGTAACCCTATACTCTCCTTTTTTTTGCTACCTTTCATGAAGGTCTTTACTGGGTCGTAGTTTGGCTGGTTTCTCCCCACCAATCAGTTGGAGGCCCTAAGGAAATCAAACATTATATCGTAAAAGCATGCAAACTCCTCAGCGATGCTAGTGTTAGGACCCTCTGAGGGTTACATTCAAACAACATTAAATATTTTCCCACAAAAACATTTTATCTCAAAGTTTTTGGTCAGAGGTTAATGTCTGCTCATAGGAATACCTGATTCTGTGTGATGGTTATACTATATAGACTTTTAAGAGGTTTATTTTTATTTATTATTTTTAACTGGAAAATCAATTGCTTATTTTACGGGTAGTGCCATTATCTAGGGCCTTATAAATTTTAATATAATTTTACTCATTTATGAAGCTACTTATTTACTGCCTTAAAAGCCTGCCAAATGTTCCTCCTTGTGTCTTTTGGGCTTATATTTACTTGGGTGAATGGATTGAGAAAGAACTGAGTTCCTCCTTACCCATCTCCATTACACTTCTGTCAGATCATATCATGTGAGTTCCGCATACGTCCTCATTTTTGGTCAGTTTCTCGCCTTGAGGTACTTCCTGTACCTTGAGTGTTGAAGTCACTTCAATGTACAGAACTTCAAGAAACCATTTAAGCACCCTCATATGTAACTCCCATGAACACAATATTGCTTATTAACACAATATTAAAACATATTAAAATATTTTAATATAATAATAAAAAATAGAAGTAAAAGTAATAAAAAATAATAAAATAATTTAAAAATTATTAACAAAATATAAAACACAAAATTACTTATTTAATAAGTGTTATTTAATAGGCAATTCTAAAAAGGCCAAAATAAACCCATCCAGCTATCCGTCTATCAACCACTTATTCATATAGGATTGTGGAGAACCTGGTATCTATTTTACAGGGAACAGGGCTGTGGAGAACCTGGTATCTATTTTACAGGGAACAGGGCTGTGGAGAACCTGGATGGGATGCCAGTCCAAGCCTGAACAGTTTTATTTCCAAAAAACAATAACAATAATCATCATCATCGCCGTTGTTGTTGTTGTTGTTGTTATTTAGAGGTACATTATGCCCCTGAAATGGTAGCATTACTGCCATTGTATTTACTTTATGATGTAAAAGTGAACATACAGGGTTTGTCTTGAAAATGTTAACTTTCATAACTGAAACAATATGGCAATTTGTGAATGCCTCATAAACTGTGAAATGTAAGCCAACAACGAACAGTGGCTATTTCTCTAATGAAATTCGGATTATACATGAAAAAACATGGGATTACCAAACATCAAATGATCCCTTAAAAAGACAAGGCACTTCACACTATGTTTTAAAATAATATTATTATGTTATGTAGAAATAGGTATTTGCTATTTTTTTCTTGTTCTCAAAAAAATTGCTCAATGATGCTGTGAATGTTCATTCTTTTGCTACTTTGAGCTTTGCTGAACTCTAATACTACTTTTCCTTCTGGCCCTTGATGATGTCTTTAAAGGGTAGTGCTTTAGGTCTGCAGTGGGCTGATTGTATGTCATTTAGAAACAGTGGCTGTCTGTGTCCCTAAGAGTTAGGGCTGTGCTTTTTTTCACTTGTTCTGCAGACCAGTATGTGGGATATAGAGGTATACATCCATCCATATTTGTAACCACTTCTGCTATTCAGGGTCATGGGGGTCTGGAGGCTACAGGTGCAAGGCAGAGAACCAACCCATCACACAGCACACTCGTGCAGAAACAACTTTGATAATTCCAATCAACCTCAACATGTTTTTGGACTGTGAGGGGGAAACTAGAGTACTGGAAAAACCTCATGATGATAAAGGGAGAACATGCAAACTCCACATACATGGAGATTCAAGCCCAGGTCCCAGAGGTGTGAGACAACAGTGCTGACCACTGCACCACTGTGACATCCCCAACTGCGCATCATGCTCTATTAATGAGATCAAGCACATAAGGCCGAGCTCAGCTGTCGTTATGGTTACTTATGCTAAAACTCCAGTGTTATTTTTGACGTACAGAATCATTCTAACCTAATTTATATGCTATTAATAAACTTCGTAGGTTGGAGGGCAATTATAATTAAATGTGCTACAGTCATTAATTACACTTGTAGTGCATGTGACCTTTATCCACTTAAAGAAATTAGGCAGATTTCCTAAGACGTGCATGAAAATGCAGTCGTGGAATGAACCAAAAGCGATAAACACAACCAATGGAATATAACCGGTTTAGTAAAGATTGTTGTGTAATTGTCATTACCAGGAAACAAGAAGTATAACAAAATGACTGTTTCTGTTGTTTGAACATGTTTGTTTCTTACACTGTGCTTCAGGATTCAGAGTTTAAGTGGAAAATAACATCACATCATCTCGATTGGTACTTATTTCAAATACTGTAGGGTGGCATGAAGGCTCAGTGCTTGTTCTCCTCATGTTGTGTGGGTTCCCTCCTGCAGGTAGGCTAACCGGAACCTCGAAGCTGCCTGTCATGTATGGTTGTGTGTATGTGTCCTGCCTCGGGCAGGAAGTCACATCCAGGGTGCACCCCTGCCTGTGCTTTCTGCAGTCTGCAATAGGCTCCTGGCCCTCCGTGACCCTGGATGAATGGATAACATATAGAATAACTATGAATGATAACCAGAGAATTTCGAAGAAATGCAACAACTATGATTATATATATATATATATATATATGTGTGTGTGTGTGTGTGTATGTGTGTGTGTGTGTGTGTATATATATATATATATATAAAGCATAGCCATTTCATTGCATTTGTCTAACAAAAGTTCTCCTCAACACTTTTTCACCCTTTAAAAAAATATTTTTAATTATTAAATTAAATGAAAACGTGATTCACTGATTCTAATGAGACTGAAGAAACGTTCATTGCAAACCATTTCTGCCTCTATTATAGCAGTATATTCCCTTTGCCTGAGGTACAGCTGCCTGGTGCCTTCAACATACATCAAATATTACAGCAAATATATTCATCTGATGGGCACAAATGCAAGACCTTCTCTATAACTACATTTCATTTTGAACGAGTGTCATGCTATATTCCCAAACCTCACATTATACAGAATGCTGATTTTTTTTGGCAACACAAGTACAGAATATTTAAACAACTATAACCAGGGCTAACGACACTAACAAAACATACAATTGAAAGGATATACTTGGGCAGATTGATTGAAACTGCATATATGGTGACAAGGTGGGTTACAATTTCTTTTTGTGCGAGACGCATTGCAAACCTTTTATAACCTTGACAGCACTACTGAAATCATATATGGGGTCCTCTGTGGGCACGATTTTTGTCAACTACTCCGATTTGATAAGTTAAAAACATGATTTACACATTACCAAGTGTGGCAAACTTTAACAATAATATTATAGGTATGATTTTATAGCTGCATGGTTTATATTACCTGAGCTTAATTTGATTCATTTGTTGAGCTTCATGAACTATAGGAAGATATTCTGTTCATCATATTTAGGAATAATCTTTTGTTCAAAGATAAGAAGTATTATTTAATATACATTACATGGACAAAAGTATTGGGACACACCTCGCAATTATTGAATTCAGGTGTTTCAGATCCATTGCCACAGGTACAGTATATGAAATCACACACCTAGCCGTACAGTCAGGTTTACAAACATTTCTAAAAGAATGGGTCGTTCTGAAGATCTCAGTGTATTCAAGTGTGGTACTGTCATGGAATACCACCTTTCCAATAAGTCAGTTTCTGCCACGTTTAACTGTAAGCGGTATTATTGCAAAGCGGAAGAATCTAGGACCAACAGAAACTCAGCCACGAAGTGGTAGACCATGTAAAGCAACAGAGTGTGGTTGCCGAGTGCAGAAGCACATTGTACGTAAAATCGCCGATGCTCTGTTGACTCAATAACTTCCCCTGGCATTAACCCCAGCTTAAAAAGATGTGTGCCGGCAGTTTCATGGGCTTCCATGGTCCAGCAACTGCATGCAAGCGCAATGCCAGCCGTCGGTTGGAGTGGTATAAAGTACGCCGCCACTGGACTCTGAAGCACTGGATACATGTTCTGTGGAGTGACGGATCACAGTTCTCTGTCTGGGAGACTGATGGATGAGTCTGGGTTTGGGGGATGCCAGGGGAATGTTACCTGCCGGACTGCATTGTGCCAATTGTAGAGTTTGGTGGAGGAGGGATAATGGTATGGGGTTGATTTTCAGGGGTTGGGTTAAGCCTCTTAGTTCCAGTGAAGGGAACTCTTAATACCTCAGCATACATAGACACATTTTGGACAATTATGTGCTTCCATCAATGTAGGAACAGTTTGGGGAAGACCTTTTTATGTTGCAGTTTGACTGTGCCCCAGTGCACAAACCAAGTTCTATACAGACATGATTGGGGTTTGGTGTGTTTGGTGTGAAAAAATTTGACTGGCCCGCATAGAACCCTGACCTCAACCCCATAAAATACCTTTTGGATGAACTAGAACAGAGATTGTGAGCCAGGTCTTCACGTCCAACATCAGTGTCTGAGCTCACAAGCGCTTTTCTGGAAGATGGGGCAAAAATTCCCACAGACACACTCTTGTGGAAAGCCTTCCCAGAAGAGTGGCAGCTGTTATAGCTGCAAAGGGAAAACGAACTCCATACTGATGCCTATGGATTTAGAATGGAATGTCATAAAATTTCCTGTAGGTGTAATGACCAGGTATCCCAATAATTTTGTCCATACAGTGTATGCAATGAAAAACTGGATCAGTCATACTTGGCATGGTATTATTAGATTGAGTCCAGCCAGTTATCTTTATTACTTACCAGACTAAGGAGACTAAGGACAATTTAAAAATGTCGCAACGAGTCAAATACAACCGGAACTCAATCAAAAATAATGCATTTTATAGTTCAATAAAGATAAAACATGGAACAGCAGGTTGTCCTCAGGGGCCAGAAATGAGAACTTCTGCTGTCCATGGTATATTTGGAAAAGCACTATAATAAGAAAATCAGCTCTTGTTGCAATATTTCTCTTTCAACTATCTACATCTGACACCTTTTTTATTTTTTTTTTTATCTTTTTGTTATTTGAACCAATAAAAGTGGAATATGGCAACTCATACCATAAGTATCAATGCATTTCCACTGCAGTTACAGACTGCATCTTATTTTTGCTGTTTTTTGGTGCATTCTTTATTGTAGCCAGCTTTCACAATGCATTGTTATTATTCCTGACAGCAAATTCAAAAGAAACACAAGCTGTAGCTGAAAAATATTTAATTCCCATCAATTGCGTTTGGCAGCTAAGACACACTTCATATCTGAAACAATACAATGGCAAATCGGATGCTTCTTAAGTAGGCCTGTGTGGAACAATGAAGATGACTTATTTCACTGTATCTTATTTTTATTCTTCTCAACTCAGAATTTCACTTATTATGGTAACAGCAAATACTATCCATTCATCTTGTAACCACTTATCCTGATCAGGGTTACAGGTGAGGCTATCTCACACAGCACAAGCAATTTAGAGACAGAACAACGTAATGGCAGCTCCGTCTTAAACATTAATTTGCTTTCCTCTATTATGTTAATGACATGCCCAGACAAAAAAAAAACAATGTCAAATTGAAGTATAAAGTCTTACTCTGAAAATGTTGTTCTTTGCTTTTGAATAAAATTTGCTGTATTAGGAAATTGTATTGTATTTCTTTAGTAAAATCTGCTGTGTAACTGTTATACAGAAACGTAGTGGATGCAGAGGTTGGCATGGTAACTGTATTCTGTGTTTTATTTCCACTCATTGTGTACTCATGTAAAAGAAGTGCTCTGTAGCTCTAGGATTTTAATGGCAATCACAAATATTAAATGACTATTTATATATTAAAAAGAAAACTCATATTGTGCTGTGCTAACACTTTCCTTCATTTCTTTGTTGTAGAGATCAAAGGGTCTAATGTTGTTGGATTACTCATTTTTGCACTGAAAATTGAAAACTATTAAACTGAACGGCAATATTTATCGTTCTGTGCTGCCTAGCTACAATACAACATGACAAGACACGCAAGATTTGTTTTTATATAGTGTTAAAGTATGCTCAGATGTTTTTTCCATCCTGGTGCACCTACATTTTGAAGTCTTTATATATATATATAACGTTTTTAGCGTGAGCTCCTTTTAGCTGTACACAGGTATGGTCATGTGCATTATGCGTCTTGGTAGCTGTGGAGTTGACAGTTATACTTACACCTCTTGAGATTTGGTGAGCATTGTTTATTTTATTTATTTTATTTTATTTATTAGTGCCTTCAGAGTGTTCATCTTTGCAGTTTTGGGCCGTAAACAGAAGGCAGAAGGTGTTGCATTTTCTACCTCTGCCTACATATGGCAACTGAGATCAAACAAAAATTCTGTGAACTATCAGAGAAGTACAAATGGACAGGATGATGATGGACTGTATGCACAGCAGACATCAATACAGGCATTTCCTCACTAGACAGAAGGGCCTGGAGTCAAATGAGAAGGGAGACACCTAATATTCAGGCTGCTGTTTGCAACACAAGAAGCGGCTTACTGGGGTAATGAAAAAGAAGAGGTGATTATTGTTACTAAGGCTACAGCATGCCAAACTTTCAGTGTTTTGGGGGGATGGGGCAGCAATTACCGTGACAACAACATGGACTCAGAGTCGGACGTGACATGTGGCCCAAAAAATCTGGAAAATGATGACCCATGTGTTGATATGTCCTAATGAACACTGCTAGCATTTTTTGTAATATAGTGCCAGTTACAATTAATTGTGCTGTTAATTGAATGCATTTATATTTGTATTTTCTTTTTTATTCGTGTAATTTAAAGATGACTTAGTATGAACATATTGTGAAAAATATGAATAGTTGTGTTTTTTTAATATATAGTTTGCCATATTTATTATATTTAGGAAAGAAACACTGGCAAAATGTGGAATTTGGTCAATTATGTCCTTAATATAACATAATTACTTTTAGAAACTGTGCCAATACTGTTATCAGTAATTATTGATTGGACAGTATGATGGATTTTTGTAAATTTGTAGTTTACATAGGTTTATGGTTGAAGAATCTTTTTCACTCGTCTGGCATTGTAGAAATTTAAAACAAGTCAAAGAATAAATCACTTTCAGCTAAGACTGAAAATGAACTAAGCTTTGCACAATGGTGGTCACTCGTCACTTCTGTGGAAAAAGTAAAAAAAAAAAATGACGCAACACATGTGTCCAAGTGCCTTAAATATGGAGGGTTCATTAAGGTATGTTGTGGTTCACATGGAAATCACAGAATACGGCATTTTTTTAAGTGCTTACTGTTGTGCTGTATGCATATTAGCAAAAGCATGCAGAGTGCATCGGAAAAAAATAAGAAAATTTGAGTGTATAACAGATTTTTCAGAAATTAGAAGAATATCTATCTGTTTTCTGTAACTGCTTGTCCTGTTGAGGCTCATGGGGGGTCTGGAGCCTATGGGCACAAGGCATAGAACAATCCAGGATGGTAATTCCAATTCACCTTAGCATATTTTTGGACTGTGTCGGTGAGGGGGGAGACTAGAGAACCCAGAGGGCGAAAGAGGACGAAGAGACTCAAACCCCTGGTCCTAGAGGTGGGAGGCAACAGTGCAAACCACTGCTCCACATGCCACCCTCCATTTTGCAGAATATATTTTACCATATGTTTTCTGTATTAACACATGAACAAGACATTATAGCTACAATTATTTGAGTAATTTAAGTATGTATAGTGTTTTTCTTATATTTTGTTTGATTAGTATGAGGAAGTCAGTTAAAAGCTTCATTTTTTCTCTTTGAAGTGCCCTTTGAATTCTCTTCCCATTTTGCCTCTGAAATGGTAGTCATGAAAGCCAATAGATCCGGGTTAATTCTCAAAGCAGAAATGTGCTCTAAAGAGTTTGGAACTTAACTGTCAAAAGGAACTTGGAAGGAACTGGCAAGTGGAAGGTGGATGTTTGTAGAAATGCTTTCCACTGTCACAGTGTCCAATGGTTCACACCATGGTGGTTTCTCCCTAGTCTTTTTTTAAAAGCTACTTAAGTTCTAGATAACAAAGGCTTTACCTAATGAATATTTTAAGGTAATTAAAAAAGAAAAATGTGGAAATGTATATTAATTCACAGTATAAAACCCCTTTATGATAGTATCTTTAATGGCATATGATCAAAATGTTTTAAAATAGTATCTGAAACGTCGTTAAATTCATAGTTTTAATCTCATTTAGCAAGAAATGTATAAACTTCTTCTGTGAAGAACACGCATGAAAGGTCCTTTTGGAGAATATCTCCAAGGTGTCAAAACACCCCATAACTGGTTTATTCATCTTATTCAAGTCTGTCATAATCCCTCACAAAAGGCCTATTTTACTACTCCTTCAAAAATGACCTGCCTGTACTAGTTTACAAATATCTATATAGGACATGTAAACCAGGTAACTTCGTCAACCATAAGACGTTAAACTAATAAACAAAAACTAATATATTAAGAATTACATAAGTTAACATGTGCTGCGGCTTTAAAAGGCAGAACTATGACATAGGCATGTGTAGTGTTCAGGAGTAGCTAACTAAAATTAGCGACGCTACTAACTTCACTACTTTTCCAGTAGTTTACCAGTAGCGCAGCTACTTTTAAAAACGCTGTAACTTTTCCAGCAACTTTTTTTTCCAAATAGCCATGTTGCGAGGTAAAACGCTACACCGTTAAAAAAATACTACAGGTCGTCGTCGCCTTACGATCTATGCGACTTATCACTGATCGACTTTACGACCGTTCGGAGACCGGAAATATGTGGCCGCGACTGCGCGCGTCTGGCAGCGCGAGCGTCGCCCCGCCTGAGTGTATGACAGTTTCCGCCCCCAATTGTCGGCAGCGCGAGCATTCCGGTAGGCGTATGTTCATTCAACTCGTGTTCAGACTACTGTTAAAGTGGTGCTGGTGGCTTAAATGGTGATGAAAAAGTTTTAACAATTATGAACAAAGAAAATGCTGATAAAAAGATTAAAAACAACAAACAATATGTCTTATATTAGATTATACAAATTTATTACACAGTATACTATACATATGATAATTTTTGCATATACAACAAAGGGCCGACTTACAACCAGTAAGTCGCAAGTCGATGACGAACTGTATTATTTTTCTTTGTTTATAAATACGGGTATTTTACCAACTACCAGGTGTTTCTGATTGGTGTTTTTTGCTTGAATACTCCAGTGATGGATGTTAAAGGGTTGAAATATAATTTACGGCAAACAAATCTTTAGACACTCATTAAAATGCATAGGAGCACTCATGGACAGATTATCAAAATCTCTCTCTCTCTCTCGCTCTCTCTCTCTCGCAGTCTCTCACCTCTCTCTTGTTGCAACCCTTCTAATTTCCACACAGCAGTTGTGAAGTACTCTTGGTTTACACCAAATACTGAACGTTTTTGAAACTTTATTGTGATTTGACGTTACATTGTTAAAAATATTGATTTTCATTTCAACTTTTAACATTATGATTCACATTTTTTTTAATTAATTTGCTTTAAGACTATCCTACAGAGCAAATATTAAGTATTATCGGATGAAATAGCTTCGATGTAGTTAGCTACTTTTTTCTCTGTATAACTTGTAGTGTAGCTAACTACTATATTAAAACAGTAGCTTGGTTGTAGCTTAGCTACTTTTAGTCATAAGTAGCTTGAAAAGCTGCCGCTTAAAAGTATCTAACCTAACACTGCCTGTGTATCAATAAAAGAATCAGTTGATATTGTAACTCTGAATATAAAAGTATATTGTATAATGCATGACTCGGATTTTCTGTCTCAGGTGTGGAAAATAATATGTAACTGCAAAATTACTGTAGTTCATTTTAGATATAACTTTTTGACTTCAATTGAATGTTGTCCAAGGTGTAGATTTGCGTATGGACGGTAGACACATGTCCCTACCAATATTGTGGGAGTACCGTGTTTTTAGGGGGACGGGGAGTTCGGAAATGATTTGGCTCCTGTACCAATGTTGAAACCAATCCTGCACCCTTTAATTTAGTACATTAATATATAGCATCGTGTATTCATGCGTGTTTGCCAATGACATTACAAAAAAAGCTACATTTTGCAATTTTGTAATTATTACATTAATATAACATTTCGTATTTTAGTAAAATGCTTTGCGTGTTTATCCTGCCTTTAAAATTATCAGACAGACTTTGGGATCATGATAAGTTTCATCGTTTAATCGCATAACTGTTTTTATTTCTTGTGTAGTTCTGATGATTTACTTTGGATTTTTTATTTTTATTTTTTTTATTGGGTAGGTTGGGGGATATGTTGGTAATGTGCGGTGGTTTACTGCGCTATACAGAAACATAGAAGCTGGTAGGTTGTCTCTTTAAATCACCGCTGCAGTGCTGATGTGCCTTCGAGCAGAAATGGTAAGAACCATTTCCACCTCTGCAGCAGGGAGCCTGACCAAATGCACCGGGGAGCATATCACAGACCCGAATTAAACACATTTTCATTGCTACTCATAAAGTGTTTCGGTAGCTTCTAGCGTGTGGAGAGTGAGTTAACTTTTAAATCCTTATTTTGTGTGAGTTAGCAGTTTGCGCACAGTTTCTTAATCCGTCTTTCCCCCTTTTTCATTCTGTCCACAGAACACAGTGGCAGTCGTCTCTATCCAATTACCCCTGGCTGGTACTCCTAGATCCCCTGCGTTGCAATCTGTTGATAACTCGACTTGCAAGCTGCAGTTTATTGTCTTTCGAAATGGGAAACTCTTTCCTTGCACAGGGAATTCATCAAATCTTGCAGATGATGGAAAACGCAGGAGTGTTTCAACACCAGTTGCTTTCACAAAATTAGGTAAGAAGAAGACCCTATTTTTTCCCAGTCTTGACCCGATAACGAGTTGCATTTAACTTGCCAATTGTCTCTGGTGAACAACATGATATGAATGCATGCATATGAAATTGTATGTAATTTTGATTTTTTTTTCTTTTCTTAAAGTAGTTGGAGCCACCGTTTTCTTGTAGGAAATGTTCGTTTTTAATGCTAGCATATATAATTTCACACAGCAATACTGCAATTATAGTAAGGTCATGGAAATGGAATTTTTTATGCGTAATTTCTATTGATCATTCTACATGTTTAATGCATTTAAATGTATGTTGTGCCATCGACGTGATTGTGCTTCTCTGTCTCTCCGGTGTTGGTTGTTCATTCGGGTTTTAGCGTTTACAAAGGACGTCATTGTGCTGTTAGTCGGATAAATGTGGTAGTCAAGGTTACAGTGCGTATAATATTTAGCGTTGTATACCGGTAGATGCTAAGGTTGTATTGGAACTGTATCCCAAGAAGAAAAAAAACTGCCTTTGCAAACAAGGAATCACATGCAATTTGTATAACACGATTGAATTAAGTAAACGATTTAAGCATATGCAATTGCCAGCACTCAATCAATTATCATTACCTGCTCTTACGCTGTAATGATACCATACACAAAGATATGTGTAAACACACTGATACACATGCGTGTGTGATCATAGACTGCGCGCAAGGGTGTGTGTGTGTATGTGTGTACACACACACACACACACACACACACACACATGTATATTTGTATATGTAATTTGCATGATGCAATTTCACGTTGAGTGTTTCGCGCGAAAGGATTTTCCACTTGGTTTCTCTGATTCCGTTTGTTGCTCCTGCAGATGGGTGCCGCCTGGGGAGCCTCTCCCAGTCCATCACCATCGCTCTGAGGCACTTCGCGCTGGGTGTAGACCCAACTGCAGCTTACTGGGATTTTGACCTTCTAGATGGACACGGGGGCTGGAGGGCAGAGGGCTGCCACATAACGGGCTCTGCTGGAAACACCACCGTCATTCATTGTACACGCCACAATAACTTCGCAGTGCTAATGGTGAGTACCTGGAGAGTCATGCCTCGCACTTCTGTCCCTTCCCTCTTGACTGTTATTTTTTTTCATGCGGCTTATAACCCTAGACTACACAAAGAACCCCAATGTCTTTTCTTAAATGCAACTTATATGTGCTTAAAGTTTACGAAAATCAGTTCTTTTTAATAACAGAAAAAAATGTGACGTGAGGTGGATTAAAAGGACTGCTGATCACTTGTACCGCGTGTTGCTTTAGCTGTATGCGCTGTATCGGTGGTCTCTTAATCGATTTCTTGCTCGTTTATTACAGCAACGCTGTTTAAGCTATTTAACTGCAAGCAGCGATCGCCTATTCAGCGTCCACTTTCGAGTGCAACGTCTGTGGTATACTAATTTGCCATTATACCGCAATATGCTCAACAACAGTGATGCCCTGTGTATTATTTAAAGCAAGATACGTATTAATATTGCACAGCATGGGACTGTTATTTGCATGCTTGCTGCCGAAGTGCCTTATTAAAACTGTAAGGATGACACTAATAGATCCTTACAATCCTGCTTCCATAGCAGGACTGAGCGACCAGAAATGCGCTGCATGTTATGCTAAACTGGGGGGCGTGTTCGGATTGCAAATTATTTGCCGTAACAGTCGCATTGGTTGATCTCTTTTGTTGTACTTTTGTTGTTCTTTGAAACCTTTCAGTGTTTCATTGTCAACGTACAGTGCAGTTTAAACTATCGGAATAAGGGATGTGCTTGGGAAGGACACTGATACAGGCAGCTGTTGAAGTGAGGGCAGGGCGTGCACGGAATACCGAGCAGGTGCTGTCAGATTGGGCGCAGATGTCACACAATCATAGCGTGGGGCTGTAGTAATCTGCGTATTAAACACACAACAAAACACCATGTGTGGGATAGGAGGTTGATTGTTTGATTGTCCGAAAATGAGAAAAACAGGTTGCCGGGAGGTGTTAGTGAATGGAAGTGACTTTAGATCAATTACTCCAACTCAGAAGGCATGCCTTTCGCGTTTAGTAGAGTATAGCAAATAATGTCGAGATTAATTTACGTTTATTTATTTATGCAGTCACCACACGCCCGCAGTTTTCACTGCAGCGCCCGATTTTAAGAGCTGTATTTACTGACTCGTGACATCATATTCCCCCGGCAAATGTCTATGAGGCCGGTATTATTAACTCGCTATAACCCCTTCTTTACCTGTTGTGTGATCTTCTGACTGATCTTCTGAGTTTAATCAGTCTTTTTGGTGTATACGATTGCTCATAATGTTATGATACTTTGTAAAAAAAACAAAATGTTATTATTATTATTATTATTATTATTATTATTATTATTAGTAGTAGTAGTAGTAGTAGTAGTAGTATTACATTGTTGCTGTTT
>JAAGVU020000061.1:11133061-11189039 GCA_011763525.2 Mormyrus iriodes
TTATTATTATTATTATTATTATTATTATTATTAGTAGTAGTAGTAGTAGTAGTAGTAGTATTACATTGTTGCTGTTTTAGGTGTTACTCAAAATTTGTCTAAGAAGATACAGTTTAGATACAGAGAGTATTTTAAAAGTGTGTGAATGCATTATAGTTTCCTTAATCCGCTACCTATGTATTTTTAATCCAAGCAACTATTAACATTTAAACAGTGTATTGGGTTATTTTTGTTTTTCTTAGTGACAAGGTTAGGCTTTCCATGCCTTTAGAAGCCATTGCTATGTTGTAGCCCTGAGTAAGCACAGTTGTATCACATATATGGTTACAAAAAACTTTAATTCTAGTATAATTCTTTAATTCTTTAACTAGTATAGTATAGCATTGTAATATGCTTTTACTGACGGTTTCTGAAATTGACCAGTGATCCTGTCTAGGTGAGAAATGTGCAAAGTATCATTCAATAATGTTAAAGCTTTGAATAGAGCTAACTACAGAAATTTGATTTGTAAATTATGGTGCCATGAAAAAGGGGAAAAAGTCTTCCCTTGTAATGATTATGGTATTCAATCTCACTTTATTAGCACGGGGAGATCTTTGATCTGTATGGCATCCTGCCCAGGGAATGCCCATGCCTTGTGCTTTGTGCTGTCTGGGATAGCTCTCAGGCCTTCTAGGACCCTGTCTGGGATAAGTCACTGGATGCATGGGTGGCTCTGGGGTCAGAGGATCTCTCAGGTGTACCGAAACATGGTGACAGTGATTTAAAAGTGATTGTAAAAAGAACAAGAACTGGCACTTTGTTAAGAACATTTGGGGCTTAAGCCCTCTAAATCTAGCCCTGGCTGGATGGACAGATAATTGGTCTGCAAATAGCACTGCAGACCAGTAGACTTGTGCCTAGAGATTTGTATGGAATTATATAAGGAGTATGTACATGTGACAAGGTATTTGAGACTATAGCTGTGGTCCAGATGAGTATCAGTGAGAGAGATGGGTTTGGTAATGTTTGTTGTTTCATGATGACATAGCTAGTCCTCTATAAGAACTAGCTTTAGCTCTGAATTAACTTAGTTTCTTTTGTTTAGCCTGTCATTTTACTGAGCTGTGGTGAAATAATTAATATAATGAACATGCATGTGTATTATATTAAAATGCAGTTACAGAATAAAAATTCAGTTTGTCTGATGTCCTAAATGACTAATAATAGTCTTAAATTTGCTTGGATGAACAGGTAGCTATCTGTCTCTTGTTGGCCATTTAGTTTTGTTGACTTTTGTTGTGCTTCAAAGAAACTGAGTGAGGATAATTAAATTTTAAATTTAAATTTAAAATTTTAAATGTTGTTCCAAATATATATATATATATATATATATATATATATATATATATATAAAAACATAGATAAAGGTTCCCACACTATGCATCAAGGATATGTATGTCATCCATTTTGCTGATATAAGACCTTTGCATTTCATTAAAAGTAATTGTATGAAACTCCATCTATTACAGTTACATTGTGCTTGTTCCTGTATAATTAAGGTCAATCAGACCTGAGCCATCAATGAAATTATAGTCTATGTTCCTCATTTTTTAAGTGTCGCATAGGTTCGTACCACTAAAGTCATTAAGATAGGGTAAATAAGAGTTTTTATTCTTTATAGTCATTCTAAAGTCAAAAACTAGCACTAGCACTTTCCTTTGAGGGAAATTTACATTTAAGCTTAAAGGTCTTTTTGAATTGGTGGTGTCATATATGTAAAGTTTTGTATTATGGCTTTACTGCTGCAGATTATGATTTACACACATCTCCCTTGCAAATTGCATCATGTCAAGTACGAATACTGAATAGATTTTGTCTCAGTTTATTTTTATATAGCACCCTTGAATACACTGATGTTATTGCTAATTATTTTCTTTTGTGTTGTGTGCTTTCACACAACTACTTTTTTTTCCACATTTAATCATACCAGTGTTTAGCTGTAACTGTATATCAGAGGAATAGTCATCCCCTCCGGGTTTGCGAAATTTGACATTCAAGGTTTTGGTTATTTGAGTTGGAGCTGTGGGATCTAGGCATCTTGCCTTGGGCACGCCACACATCTTTGTCTCAACAACCAGCCTGACTCACGTGTTAGCTGTCTCTGTGACTTTGAAATCTTGCATTTCTCACAGCATCTTTTTAGTGCTGTTAATTTTGCATTTTTATTAATGGACTGAAGCATTATTCGCGATTTTCACATTTGCAGGGATCTTCCACCCCTAACCCTTGCGAATGTGAAGGGGTGAGTGTACTGTGTCATCTTGCTACCTAGCATAACATCAGTGTTAGATTTAAACAATTTCTGTGGCTAATAAGGTTGATAAAAAACATTGAGAACCTGGCCCATCATTGTCAGAAAAATGCATATTGTTGTATCAGCATCATGGGTAGATCCAATAGGACAACACCCCATATCATCCCGGACCTTTCGAAATGTAGGTCTCACAAAAACGTTGTCCTAAAAATGTCCTAAAAAACTGGTAGTGCCATCACGGACTTCTGCTGAGCTAAATATATTGTGATTGAGTTCACCAGCTCCCCCAGAAAAAAGTGTTTGTGGTAAACCAATTAGAGGAACCGGAGCCTGTATATTGGTTGCGTATTTGCTTAGGTTTTCATAGAGGCAAGAAGATTATACAGAAACATTTGTGTAAGGACTTTTATTTTCTGGAGAAAATTAAGCAGATTGCTTTTTTTTTTAAATTTAGCAGGCACCTGTGTACGGTATGGAGCCCCATAAGGGACATGTAGGAAAAAAAAGAAATCAGCAGTTGAAAAAAATCATGCACAGGTTTTGCGAGATGTCGCAAAAGTGCATGTTTATTTATTTTTTTATTTTTTTATTTTTTTAAACTACTGATTTTTTCTTTTCCCTGTATGTCCCTTCTGGGGCTCCGTACCTTTGTTAAAGTGATGATTAGATAGAGATAGGAGGATCAGATGGTCCCAGGAGCATTTGGGGTTAAGAGCCCTCTTCAGGGGCCCAATGGTGACATCACTCATCAAGCCACAGGATTTGAACTTTCCAATAATGGGCAGATAGACCTGAAATGGCCATACATAACTCACCTGTGATTTCTGTATTTTCCAGAGAGGTAACTTATGTTGTTACTACTGTACTTGCTAGTTGTAACTAAAATGTAGTATTTGTACAACTCTTTCACTGCACTGGTTTGTATGTAGTTTAACTGTTCTTATACTATATCATTGTGGAAATGTATTCTCTTGTTGGGATTCAGCATTCAGCAATATAATGTGGATTTGTGTTTACTAATTATTGCCACCCTGTCATGTAGACATGGCATTTTGATCTGTCTCATATACAGTTATTTATTCATAATTTTTATCCATATTTAGTATTTAAATGATCTTTTGCCTTACTCTGACCAGTAACATAGGTAATACTATGCAGCATAGAAGTCTAAAGTTGGAGTTTAATGTTTGTGATGTTGTTACCAGTTGTTTTGGGAAGTCAGAGGGCCATGAACATAGAGGGGACAGCACTGTATAAGAACTCCAGAATGTACCATTTGGGGACCCCCAGTAAGGCTCCCCTGCTTGGAAATATTTACCTAGGTGGCCCAAGGTAACATTTTGTCAAGGGACCCAGAATTTCTAGCTATGCATCTCCACATGATATTGCCTGTTTTCTTCCAGAGTAACTTCAGGATTATACCGGAGCTTGGAGGTACATTTTGATATAATGAATGTTTCAGTGCAGTATGGCTAAACTTAATCCTCTGGAGCTAGAGTCCTGGTATTAGAATAGATTTAAAGGTGCGGTTGCATGAACGGCTGAGGTACTACAGGACAGAATTTTCATCTCTGTGTTTTCTGTTTCACACAGTGCGCCTACTGTTTAAGAATTTCTCCCTGTTTTAATTTTTAATTTAGCTGCTCCATATGAACTATATACGTTATATAGTTCAATTTTATATGCCTTCCCTCGGCCAAGTAATTGAAATCATTGAATCTGCCTTGTCTGAACTTGGAACAGAAGCAAACAACACCAAGGTGTCAGTTAGGTAAAAATAATCCTTACAACTGAAATTAAAGCATATAGCTCTTGAAAAAATTGAGAGAGCACATAGAGAGACATTGGTGTACGTCTGTGAATAATATATATAACATATTTTGCAAAGAGCAGCCTGGTCTTGTTTCTAGGAGCCTGATATGAACTGTCCAATAGCTGTACACTTCACACCTGCACTTAATGTTTCCCATTCTTTTTGAAGGTCACTTGATATCATTCTCCGATTCATTAGAAACTGCCACATAACTCGCTGGCATTATAAAGCCGCTTCCACCCTTTACTTAGCTGGTTTCTGGTTGTTCCCAGTGTTTCCTGCTTCACCGTGTTCCTGTGTACTTCCGTCGTAAAAATTTTGAACCTAAAGGTGACCTGTTGCTCAGCGTAGCCTCTGCCAGCAGGACCAGGATTAAATCAGGATTTAAAAATGTAGATTTTCTAAAAAATATAGAGTGGTCTCTTGATTTTTCCAGAGCTGTATTGAGCAAAAGACATTGAACTTAGCACTATAATATGATTTTTAATTATGAAATTTTATGTAATATATTATGCTGTGTTAATAATGACTAAATATTAATGTTCTGTTGCTCATACCCTGACCCTGGCCAGGACAAGGGGATGGATGGATGGGTGGGTGAGTGGGTGCATGGATGGATGGATGGATTTTTGTGCTGTTCATGTAGTTTAGCATTGTGTCATTTTTATGATGTAATACTGATAGCATAATTCATAACAATGATTTCTGTGCTGAAGTTAGTGAGCATAAATGTGACTCATCTTTGTAGACATAATATATGGGAGCAGTAAGGTGATAATAGTGAACACCAGCTTCTGAATTTTGGCATCTCATTGTGATTTTTTTGTATACATTTATATTTTATCTTCACTGAAATTTCTGACTGATTAATTTTTACTTGCAAGCCAGTTTCATCATTCCATCAGTTTATTTGTTTGCTTTGTAATATTAATTTTCATTGAATAAAGTTTGCAGTTAATAAAAACATCCATCCACCTATCTTCCATAACTACTTATCTAGTGCTAGGTCACTCACACATAAGGTACATAAGGTAAGATTTGATGGGATGGCTATATTTGAACTTTAATATTAACTCTATTCAATATAGATAGTCAGCAATGTACTGTTTCAAAAAATATACATTTGTAAATAGGTTTTGTTATCATAATATGGAATATTATGTTGGTACTCTAGATAAAGAAATGTTCATGTTACATGAATTTATTTAAAATTTGTTATTGTTTTTTTTGTTTGTTTTATCTTTATTGAGTATGTCATGCCCCAAGAAACTAGTTCAGTATGGCCTGCTATAGTCTTCACTATGACTTCATTGTAAGTTTGCAAATGTGCATGGTCAGCATGGGTACCCTGTCATGTACTGGTGTTAGCATCTAACATGTGCCACTGGGTTGCCATAACAATAACTCAATGAACATGTTGGGTGCTACGTACTAATAATAAATCCATTATTATCCAACTTTGCAATTTATTTACCTGTATCCAGCATAATTATACCGGCTTTGTTTTTATTAATGAATAGGGCCGTACTTGCTGTCTAGTATTTAGTTTTCAGTTACTCTCAGTGTTAAAAAAATGTGCTACAACGTTGAAGTTATTTAAGTTACAGATGTTCAAAAAGGGCTGCATGGTGGCTCAGTGAATAACACTGTGGCCTTGCACCTCCAATGTGATGGACTGATGTCGGTCCCAAGGTGTCCCTTTCTGTGGTCCCAGTGCTTCCTGGGACAGCTTTATAGGCTCACTGCAATCCGGTAATGCGTAAGTGGTAAGAAAATTGGGTGCATAATCCTGCATTGGGTGCTATGTAATATAAAGAATATGCTTAAATGAACACTGCTTTTCAGAATAATTTATTAATTGCGTACATTTACCACACTTCGAAGAAGCAGGGGCGTTTAACCGTTATTGTTGGATGCTGGATGTGCATGGTAAACACTCTGTGATATGATAAAATGGCTCTTTGTTGCAAAGTTTGAATACTGCTGCCAGAATATATTTGCATAATTACATTTTGACTGGTTCTCCTTTCGCTTTCCATTTATTACATTTTTAACCGAATAATGCATTATTAGACTTTCTTGAATGAGACTTATTTGAACTCATTTGGATGAATTCATCTTTACATAATTATTCTGGTGATGCAGGGGGACTTAACTGATGTAGCTCTCTGACAGACAAACAGTATAGCTGGATCAAGATATGATTTTTATACCAGGCCAGATATTGTTAGAAAGGTAATTACCCAAAATGTTATTCCTTCATAAATATCTTTTTTTTAGATTTGATATGGGTTTCCTATTTTTTGTCTTTTACACCTTTTAACATTTCGCATTTCCAATAAGAGCAAATATTTGGGCGTTTATCACTGAAAGTTAATTTGAGTCCTATAGGAATTTGCACACTCTGTGTTAAATTAGTCCTGCATGTTTAAATGTCTTTTTTTTTTTCCTTTTCTCAAACCTCGAAACATAAATGTCTCCTTCCATTATTGCTCCACTGAGAATACAAATGATTTTGCAGAGACAATAGTGAGAACCTGGTAAGTTGTTTTGATTAAAGACTCATCAGTGCACATACAGTTATTATAAACCCAGGATTCAATTTTAATGGGTCAGGTTATGAATTTTTATTGCTGTCTTTACTTTTAGTGCTTTTTACAAACGGGTATATTAAAAATAGTAATTGATTTTGTCTTAATTATATGTATGAGCAAATGCCACAGCATTAAAATGAAACATTATAGTTGAACTTCATCCATTTCAAAGTTAGAAATACGTATTTCAGATTTCTCCAGTAATGCAGCATAATCATGGTGCAGCCATTTTTCTTTGTGTAAATGAACCATTTGGCAAAATGCTGCTGTTATGATGTATCGTATAGCTGGTCCCATTTGCTATACTGCCCATTCACCGTTTTCCCAGTATATAAAATTGGTTATGGTGTATTTTGTAACTTTTATTTTAATTTGGGGAAATATCACTCCTTAGGTAATTCAAAGTAATTGTGTTGTAATTGGCTGGAGAGGCTGGAAGGTCCAAGCAGCTATTGTGCTTATATTAAATTATTCTTATTTTTATTGATCTCTGGGTATCCGGGACTCTGATTCCTGGTTCTTAAATGCATGCAGTGTGTGAACAATGCATAAATTCATTTCTTGACCTTTGAACTCTTGACTATACAAGTGACTTGTCCTATACATCTTTATTATCCACCAGACTATGTGGAGCTCAAAAAAATGTTTTTTTTTTCCCCCCTCTTTGATACAGTGCTGGAATGAAACTGTTGGTAGCAACTGGCATGAAGCCAAAATAGTGTTTTGTTTGTGGCAGTATGATTTAGGTGCTGTCCGGATGTCTTTCCGAAAACAAGAATGTGGATGTCGGTTTCTTGGTAACACAATGTATGTTGATTTATTCTTGTTTTTATCCTGCATAAACTCCTAAAGCTAGTTTTGCATTTGTGGGATATCTTTAAAAAAATTAGAGTGGAAAAAACTACTTGATAAGACTGCAATTGGTTTGCTCTATGTCAAGCAAGATCTGCAACGATAGTTAATAGATAATCAACTACCGCTGCTGGCCTCCGTATTAATAGGCAAAATATATAGAAAACATTTATTTATTTGGCTTCTCATTGATAGATTTTTCTCAGGTATGTGTTGTTCGATTGAGGAGACCATGCTGGCACCCCTTGCTGCTAGTTAATCTGATATCAAATTCAAACGATTTATGTAGAAAGTTAATGCCGATCCATTTAAGAAATTGTAACAATGTTGTCTTCGCCTGTTTAAATTACGTAACTGAATTCAGAAAACATAGATTTTATAATGTGGGAGCATATCAATGAAAATTTTCTTAATTGTTTTGTGGTTCAATTTCAAATAATGTGCGATTCCACAGAATTTAACTGGTGAAACCTTATCAGAGACTCCCCTTGCTGTCAGGATTGTAAGGCAACCATTATAGTAGGAGATAAACATGTCAGCTATACAAGAATGAATAGGTAGGCCAATTTCATTTAAAGGGTGCAGATGGACTAAGCATCTGTGTGTTCGAAATTGGAATTGAGTCACGTAATGAAATCCCCAGCTAAAGGAGTAGAATTATCACTGTTTTGCAGAAGGGTGGAGAAGAGACCTGGAAGCCCATCAGAGAAGAAAAGATCTAAAATCAGAAATCCAGGCATCATTTAAATAACCTCTGACACATGAAAACACATAAAAAAAACACACATATATAAGCAGGGATATTCAACCTGTCCATACATGGACAAATGTGTCCATGGTAACATTTATCTTTATCCATGGCAAAATGTAGGCTAAAAAAACACTAGGCAGGATACATTTTTAAATATCTTGTCCGTGGTATAAATTGTATTTTGCCAAATAATTCTGTCAGCATTGAGCATGGTGTTTAAGTTTAAGGGAAATGTAGTATTTGAGAAAAACAAGTTGGACTTGCTGTTGTTTCAGGGATAAAATGTGTTGCTTTTTTTGTTTGTTTGGTATTATCCTCTAAATGATGCATATGCTTTTTATAATATAAAGTCTATTTGATATATTTCATGTATATATGTATCTTATATATAAATGGTTGACAAAAAGATTCAGGGAATAAATTCAGTAAATGCTGTCTTATCCTACAGTGTTTTAAGGTAGAGGTTTTGCTTAAGGGTACACCATGCCATGTTGAAGATTCAGGTTGACCCAGAAAAGCATTTAAACAGCAGGACTGCCAGATAAGGGCATCGTATGCGAGGAAGCCTAGACGCTGGCGGCTCAGAAGCACATGACAGCTTTGGAGTTTGCGAAGTTCGATGACAGCGTTCCCCTTTTCAAGGCTGACTGCAGTAAGCTAATACATGAACATCCACAAAGCACTAAACATGCATGTAAGGAGGATGGTGACATCATTAATTGAGGTATAATACCAGCAATTCACCTCCCCTTCTCTCAGATCTCAAAGAAGTGATGTGAATAATGTGGACTCTGAGTACAGTGTGCTACCTGTCTTGCGTGTGTTGCAGAAAAGGGAAGAAAAAAATTGTCAGTCTGAGACATACCACACATATAGTTTATCTTGCAGATATGTGCTATTTCTGGAATGTTTCATTCAGATTCATTCAATCTAAATCCCTTGGTGTGCATGATGGACAAAAGTTGCAAGTCATAATCTGACATTGATTGTAACATTTTTAGGCCGATGGGTGATGTTATTATTGGGTTTGGTTGCTAGAAATCTGATTTTGCTGTCGGGGGGCACCACAATAACAAATATAGCTGCTTAACCTTGTCAAGGTTACAATTTGTTCAAAACATACCAGTTTACAAACTCTAAACAGAAGACAAAGGGATTCATTTATTTTTCCTAAGTAAACATGGTATATCAACACTTCAGCTGAAAAATAAAATAAAAATATTTTAAGTGCTTGATGTGAGGTTTCCATTAGGGATTTAATTGGCTATACATAAGTCATAATGAGTGAATGTTTGTGCAATATATATTCTACAGAAAACTGTGAATACCAGATTTGCATATAAAACAATTCTGTTGCTCTGAGTTGACTATAAAATCATTCCATGATCTGGCCTACTCTATTGTGTTTCCGAATAAGATAGAAGGTCAATAATAACAGTGTGGTTTCTACTTTCTAAAGCTGAAACTGGTGACCCTGTACTGGATGGATGGCTGGAAGATGGATGGACAATAAGAAACAAACTCTTCCTGTTTAGGAAAATCTTAAGAGTGCCATTTACCATAACTGCATGTCTCGTGCAAACGTGAACAAGTTCCAGACATACAGAGCAAAAATGGGATTAAAACAGTCAGCCCTAAAGGTACATGGCCATATTTGTGTGAAAAGTATACTTTTAGCACAAATTACATTATGGCGAAAATTCCATTTCCGAAATAATTCACAATGTGAATAACCCCGGCATTACACGGCTGCTCCTGTTCTATTTTGGTACACTATGTAAATCAAATTGCTAGTCTTCTAAGCTCTTTTGTGTATTTTTGTGTGTTTGGGTGTCTGCATGTGGTTGTGAAACAGACGGACTGGTTTTTCCTTTTTGGGTAAATGGATAACAGTGTGCTGACAGTGTCTCACTGTGGAGATTGTCGAGCACAGGAGAGGCATGTGGCAGCCCTGACGTGCCACAGCAGCTGTGAATAAGCACTGCAAGTGCTTGTGTCTGTGTATGTGTATTGTGCTGTATATAACTGCTTCTATGCCAATGGATTCTAGTTCCAACCTTTTAAAGTCCAAGTCATGGATGCATGACAGGGCTGTCATTGTGGTCCAGAAGTCTTTACATCCGCGTCTTTGAAGTCTTGCCAGTCGCCTTTCACTTCTGGGTTTGCACATGTAGAAGTAATCTGAGCCTGAATACTAAAGTATATTTACTTCATTTAATAATTCAGCCTCCCTGGTATTTAGGTGAGATGTGTAACAATATCAACATGGCGTACTCTTGCTTTTTAAAGTGATCTCATATAATTAACATCATGTTTCGCATCCAGAAAGAAAGGGTAGCTGCTTTCGTTTAATTTGCACAACAACAGATGAAGGGTGAAAAGGATGGTTATAAAATCTCACTTTAAGCATACCTGAGAGAGAATAATAACTTACGCTCTGAGAGAATGGTCTGATGATAATTCAGGCTCTTTATGCTTCATGCACAGAAAAAACTGTTATAATGAATTCTGCTGTTAGATGGGACAATATCTTGGAGAGGAATACGTGCCATGCTATCTATTACTGTATTAATAATAAGAAGAATAAGAATGATAATAATATTAAGTACAACATTTTGATTCAAGGCTGTGAGGCTGTGTGAAACAGCTCTAATTTCACAGGGCTGCCTCTTAAGTGACATGTATGTCACACTTTAAACTGGTACATTTTATAGTTAGGAGTAACGGCTTCTTAGTTTTTTTTTACTTTTTCTTCCTAATATACAGCATGTACACATTAAACAGTCGTCACAGTATTCTATGTAAATGTAACTGTATGAAAGTGCCGTATGAGAAGATTCATATATGCTGTACATAATTTGGTTTTTATGGGTGAGTGCATTAAAAGCTTCTCCTCCAACTACTACAACCAATACTAATATTAATCTGCTGATGCAATCCCGCTCCCAGTGTGTTTGTCCCATGTTTGCCCCATTTTACACAGGTTACTTCCAGATACTCTCCTTGCAGTCCAAAGACTTGCAGTTTAGGTAAATCAGCATCTATATTGCCCATGGTGCATGAGTATAGTATGTTTGCCCTGCAGTAGACTAGCCTCCTGAACAGCCCTGCCTCGTGCCTTTACTGCCCAGGATATCCCCCCCCCCCCCCCACCTATTAGCCCTGTACTGGATGCATGGGATTTGTACTGTTAAGTGAGAATTCTGCTTTGTAAAGATTCAGTTTAAGCTCATTGCACCAGATGTAGGAAAAGCCATGCCTGTGATCGTGACTGAGTAGCATTTGGATCCCATGGCCCCATATGGAACATGTTAACAATATTACAAGAACATCCAAAATCGGCATACATTTGCCGTGCAAAGAGATAGTAAATGCAGCCTGTTTAATGTAGCTCAACATCAGAGACATACTGTAAATGCCAATCACACATATTCTCCAACTGGGCTTGAACACAGGTATAGCAGCAACCCTATTTGAGTCACTGTTCAGAGTATTTTCTCTAGTTTCATAATTACTCCACCCTCACCCTGTTGAGTACTGTGCAATTTCTGTGGAGCCATTGTGTGATGCATTACAGTTACAATTCTTACTATGCAATTGAATATATCATAATTTCTGTAATGCTACTCTGTGTTTCAGCAAAGTCATTTACCCTAATTGCTGTGTGGCATTTTATCATCGCTCCAGGGTCACTTAAAAATTGGATTAATTAGAGTTGGAGGTTAGACTATTTACATGGATGTATTTGGGTTGGGTATTGGAAATGTACAGCTCTGCATCTGCAGAATGGAAGGCTTGTGACCGGTAGAATTTCCGCTTGAATTATCTATTTGTTGGTGAGGGAAGTAGGATTATTTTTACAAATCTAAATTATTTTAGTCTTTCAGTTACTATGCCCACACATGGCCCTGTATGACCCCTGAGTGAGTTCCAGTCCATTGGGTCTTAGTGGCTAGATGAAGGTGGACAGCTGTATGTATGGCACTCCAGTAGCTGTGCTCCGAAAGTGTGCTGGTGGAGAGACAGAGCCGGAAGCCCTGGTGCCACTGTCCTTCCTAAACAAGGGGCTTCATCATGCTGGGGACTCACGGTTCCTGCCGACAGGAGGTTTCAGCTCAGGTCTCTAAGTGCAAGAGTAGTTTAGATTCATAGTGTTATACCCTCAGGTCCTTTCACTGATAACTGGGTCAGGACAGGCACCAAATATAGGCATCTTGGGGTCGATTGTTGGTGGAAACATAGTTTTTATCATGGGTTCAAAGCAGCATGGTCTCCTCTGAATTAAACGGCCCCATCTATCAGTATTCTTGTATTCCGTACTTGTTCGGTGCTTTGATTTCTGTTTTGTAAGTGGCTCAACACCTCCATGACACCAAAAACCTTTATATGTTATTGGTGGAATGGGATAGCTGTGTTTCATTTATTTATATAGCCTTAAAGAGGATTTCCACCAAATTGCTTGGATTGTTTAGTTCAAATGGATTCAGAATCTATAATGTTTAATTTAGAAACGTAAGTACATATTTTCTGTTTCGTCTTCAGGTTTGGGGATCACACTTGTTACCCAGGTGATTTCTGGGAAATGTTTTGTTATTAGCTTGACCTGTGTACTTTACCAATTGGTAGCAATAAAGATATAAGAACCTTAGCACTGTAACCTGAAAAGTGGAAAGGGCGGGGGGGGAGTTATTATTTAAATATTATAATAACGGAATGATGTTTTACAGACATTGGTAAACCATAGAGAATTAGCAATACATGAGACCGGGATTAATACTAATATGAGAAGAGCATCAACTTTTTTAAAAGTAAAAAATAAAATGCAAGGTCTCTTTATATAGTTTAGTAATGCAATTCAATTTGGTTACATAGGATATTATCAGGTGATTAATAAGCTTGACAGTGATTTTTAGTGTTGATTTTTAAAGTTTCCTTTAATACCCTCTCCCTTATGTGACAGTTATTGATACGGGATTGATGGCTGTACTTTATTTTGAATGGGGTGAAGCAATAGCTGTATCGTGCCCATGTGCGTGTGTGTTTGTGTGTGTCCTTGTCCGTGTGCATGCCTGTGTGCCCCACAAGGAGACTTTACTATAGGTTTGGCTCTTCTCTCCATGTCTGCAAACAAATCCTGATTAATGCCAAATAGATGCAGAAAACACCTACCCATGCTGCCTGTCCTACTGCCCCATGTCTAAAGGGGCTCTCTGTCCTTCTCTCTCCCTCAGGATCTGAAGAAGGTGCTGTCTTTCCCCCCCTACCCTGGCGAGTTCCTGCATCCGGTTGTGTACGCCTGCACGGCTGTCATGTTGCTGTGCCTGTTTGCTTCCATCATTACCTACATTGTACACCACAGGTAAAGCATCAGGCATCAGTATGCTTTTCTGTGTGAGTTTGTGCGTGTGTGTGTGTGTGAGTTTGGTCAATAAAACCTGTTACTTTCACCTTGTTTTTTTCAGCCACCCCAAGGAGAAATTCAATGTTATAAAAATCTGTGACTGTGATCAAAAAAATAAAAATGCCAAAAATGTTGTATTTTATTTGTTTACTTATGGTTAAGGTTAGGACTGGGTAGGGATGAAGGTTGTCATAGTTTGGATTAGGGTTATGCCAATAGAGCTGAATGGTGAGTCCCCTTACAGATATAGATATCTAATCTGTGTGTATGTGCATGCATGCTTCGCGGCATTGAGAGAGTGTGTCATCTCTTTTACACTGTAAATGTCTCTATAGTGTACAGATGACTGAGCAGGGCCTCATTTATTCAGTGGAGCATCGATGGGTGATCGGTGATTGACTAGTTTTGACAATCCAAGAGCTTTGCTTTCCAAAGAGTTCCGTTTTGATTGATATGTCGTTAGCAATAAATTTGACTGAGAAGTCTGTGTCCACTTACTACTTTATGTTGTCATTCATTTCTATCAATTCCTTATTAAAGTTGTCATAATATACGAGGCTTGGAATAATGTTAGAAGAGTTGCTGTGCACAGACATAAATGATTTAAACCTGTAACAAGCGGATCCCTATATCCTCAGGCGTGAGGTTAGCAGCACTGCAGTGTTCTCACTGTGCTTTATGACTTTTTCTTCGTGGTCGTATGATTATATCCATCACATCGGTTTATACACCATGGAGTTTAAAGAGAGGAAAAGTAATAAACGTTATGAAATTTTATTAAATGTTGTATTTATGGTGTAGTTTGGCACCAGAGGTAATGAACAATTGCCAGGAATGTTAGAGCAGGTATTGAATTCTTTTTCAGAAGAATGGTGGTGAAGATCTATAAGATCTCTCCCAAAATTTATAAAGTAATGGTCAATGAACAGATATTTTTATTATTATTATTATTATTATTATTATTATTATTATTATTATTGTTGTTGTTGTTGTTGTTGTTGTTGTTGCCGCTGTTGTTATTATGAACACTGAATTAGTCACTGTTGTGTGGCATTTTCAAATAGTTATATCACAACTTTGTTAATTTCTCCATTGAAATATTATGAAATATTTTGCAAAGTATTACATAAATTATGAAGGCATTATTAAACAGAAAAAAACAGGTTAATGTGCCATTAACAGGTCTTGTTATGGGAAGTTTATTCATCGCCATTCATTTTACAGAGCTATCATGGAAAAGAAAGTGCTATTTCAATGTATTGAATTACCCGAAAACAAATTAAAATGAAGCAATTGATTTAACATTTGTTTAATATATTTATAATAATACTCCTAATATGTCAGCTGTTTTATGTATTAATAATATGTTAAGTAAATGTAGAATTTTTTAAAATGCTTGTCCGATACACATGACCTTTTTTATTTTACTAGAGTGATTTCACTTAAGTGCCTAGCTAAAGGGTATTGGAGCAACGCCCCCCTGGGACTTGAAATGGCAACCTTCGGGTTGGGAGCCCTTAACCAGTGTGCTACATTTTGCTTTACATGTATCCAAGCTGTCAGCATGAAGACACGAAAGTGCCTGATTACTATAACAACATTTAGTGTTTAAATGTCTCGGTTATTTGATCATTAGCACTGCTGTCACAGATTGCTACAAAAGATAAACAGCCGTCACAGCCAAAGAACACATTTACATATTTAGTGGACACTTTTGTCCAAAGCAAAAGCAAGGATCAGAAGGCTGGGTTAGACAGTGTCTGTTGGGAAACTGAGGTCAAGGGCCTTGTGAGAAGCGCCCAGTGGTGACATCACTCACGGATTTGATCTGGCAACCTTCCAATCATGGGCACTGATTCCTTACTCACAGAGCCACATGCCCTCCTCTCTCAGATTATACACACATTGAGATCAATTGCATTTTGGCCCCACCCATTTGTCTCCTCTTTGCCTTTAGACCAGATTTGAAGCCTAAAAATGAGTTCTGTATTTATATTGTGTCCATTTTGGAGCTGCTGTTGGCAGTGTAGTACAGGAAACTGGAGGGAATCTGTGTTCTCCACCAATCATGTGCTTCAGCCAAATAAACCATGGCACCACTTCACGTTTGCGCAATAATGTGTCTATGAAAATACATGTTTTGCTTCCACTTCAATAAAATAAAAATGTTTGAAATATCATTAGGAAGGTTAGCTAGTAGGTCTACCAGCAGGAATTTTTAGTTATGGAGCATATTGTCTCTCTCACAACAATTGCCATCTGCCAAGCACAATTAGGAAAAACAGCCCTGCATAAATTCAGGGGTAGGACATTTTTAGGAGATCAGCAGATCGAATGTGCGTCATGGTTCTGAGGCTGGACATTCAACCTCTGAATTGGCAGGACTCATCTCTGGTTTGACCATGCCTGTCAGGCGCAGGTTAATGCACCTGAGCCAGCCCATCCCAAACCAGCTCTTCCCTGAAGTGGCTACCAGTTGGCTTTTAGGTGATTTACAGCTTCTCTCGCCATGCTTCAACAAAGATGGAACTCTGCAGCTCTACGGCTGAGTGTCTTCAGAATGGCACCATTTATAATGAGATAGGAAACCCTTGTCCTTCAAGAATGACTGAATATTGGGAGCACTATGGATCTTTATTTTTTTCTTTATTTACTCACTTCTTTATCCTAGGGTAACTTGCTCATACAATGATTTATGAAAATAGACGTTCTCCGGTTCAATTTGAGTTAATTACCCCTTTCAGACAAACAAATGATTACCCCCACCTGGGATTTAAACCCATAAACACATGGTTGCAAATTTAATTGCAAGTAATACACCTTGCCCTTTAGCTGCTAATAATTAAGTGAAACTAAGGAAGCAGTCAGTATGAAGAAATCTGTTTAAAGTTATGGCTAATTAATGTTTATCATACGCACTGTGCCATCTGTAGTTTGTAGTAATAAAACAAGCCAGGGGTTTGTATATCATCTTTGTGGTCTTTCCTTTGACAGATTTGTATGTATTCTGTTAATTTTTTCTTTTCTTTTTGGTAGCACAATCCGCATTAGTAGGAAAGGATGGCATATGCTCCTCAACTTCAGTTTCCATACAGCACTGACCTTCGCTGTGTTTGCTGGTGGCATCAATCGAATCAAATATCCCATCATTTGTCAAGCGGTAAGTTCACTGGCCATAATATATGTACCCGTTTGTGGTATGAGAAATATTTGGTGCACGACTCATGCTTTAATGTACATGGTGTAAATGCTGCAGCTTTGGTCTCAGATGCAAACAGCAGGGTATCTGCAGCTCAGTGTGTGTAAATCACTTCAGTCGCTGCTGGTTTGAAGTAATGTCACTGAGCCTAGAGGGGCTTCATCAAAGTCCCTAACACGTGACTTCCTGAACGCTGATGTCTGTTTCACACCATGCAGCTCCCGAGGTGATGACATGCTTAAACAAGTGAACAAATGGGATTAACTAGCTTTTTAAGGGGTTAGTAATACATTATAGTGGAGTATCCAATCATAAAGACTCTGGTTCATGTCTTCTAAAATCTACAGGGGCCTTTTAGGATACCATTGTCTGTTTTAGGTCTACAGAAAATGTGGTTCTAGATTCTGTTTTTGATAATCTTCACTATAAGCATTTGAGCTGAACAAAATTGGCAATGAACAGTTCATGAAATTTAACACTGATTACTTATTGTATCACTGCATAACCTGTGACTTGTTGCATGAAAAGAATTCTCAGACTTTTTGTCTGCTGAGGTATCCCAGGTACAGCAAGGAGTGTGCCATGATGATGTGTTTTTAAGGAATATGATCTCTTGCTATGTGCTTTCACCCTGTTATGCAGGTATGGCTGTACCCCTGGAGGTACTACCAGAGGTTATTATTAAGTTTGGTAGTGTTATGGCTTGAGCACACTTGCAGACAGACAACACAGAAAAGCAAGTTCATAATGAGACACTTTATTTGGAAAAGGATCAAACAAAACACAACATTATAGGAGAGACCAAAGAATAAGCAATGACAGGTACAAGTTACAAAGTGTTATAATCATTAAGGCTAGGAAATTCGTGTCAAACCAAGCTGGTTCAAGACTGAGCACAGATTGAAGAGCAAGGAGAGTAGGAACACAAGATAGAGATGAAATCAGTGACACCACGAGGGGCAGGAAACAGAACAGAAGCAGGATCAAACTTGATTGTTTAGAACATTCTGGAAAGCTTGTGAACCTTCTACAGAAATCAAGGTGCTCTCACTGCAGCCCTCTGGTGGTCACCCTGAGAATTGCCTGGAGCTGTAATATTGGGTTTCTCAGAATCCGTACACCAATCAGCCAAAACATTAAAATCATTGACAGGTGAAGTGGATAACACTGATTATCTCATTACAATGGCACCTGTCAAGGATGCCATTATATATTATGCAAGTGAACAGTCAGGTCTTGAAGTTGATGTGTTAGAAGCAGGAAAAAATGGACAAGCATATGGATTTGAGCTAGAAGGGCCAAATTCTGATGTCTAGACGATAGGGTCAGAGCATATCCAGGATTAGTGGAGTATTCCTGGTATGCAGTGGTCAGTGCCTACAAAAAGTGGTTCAAGGAAGGCCAACTGGTGAACTGGAGATGGGCTCACTGATGTGCGTGGGGAGCAAAGGCTAGCCTCCCTGGTCCGAAATCACAGGAGAGCTACTGTAGCACAAATTGCTGAAAAATATAATGCTGGCAATGATATAAAGGTGTCAGAACACACAGTGCATTACAGCTTGCTGTGAATGGGGCTGCATAGCTGCAGACTGGTCTGAGTACCTATGCTGACCCCTGTCCACCGTCAAATGCGCCTACAATGGGCAAGTGAATGTCAGAACTGGACCATGGATCAATGGAAGAAGGTGGGCTGGTCGAACGAGTCACATTTTCTATAACATTCATGTGAACAGTTGGGTATGTACTGTTTATCTGGGGAAAAGATGACACCAGGATGCACTATGGGAATAAGGCAAGCCGGTGGAGCCAGTATGATGCTCTGGGCAATCTTGTGCTGGGATACCTTAGATCCTGGCATTCATGTAGATGTTACTTTGATGCATACCACCTACCTAAACATCATTGCAGATCAAATACACCCCATTATGGCAACGGTATTGGCCGATGGGAGTGACCTCTTTCAGCAGGATAATGCACCCTGCCACACTGCAAAAATTCAGTGATGAATTTGATGAAATTAAAAAGAGTTCAAGGTGTTGATTTGGCCTCCAGATTCCCTAGATCTCAATCCAGTCGACCATCTGTGGCTTGTGCTGGAGAAATAAATCCGATCCATGGAAGTCCCACCTTGCAACTTACAATACTTAAAGCTTTTTCTACTAATGTCTTGGTGCCAGATACCACAAGACACCTTCAAATGTCTTGTAGAGTCCATGCCTTGAGCAGTCATAGCTGTTTTGGTGGCACAAGGGAGACCTACACAATACTGGGCAGGTGGTCTTATTGTTATGGCTGAGTATTGTATAAATATCAGAACAGTAACTGTGTTAGACACAGACATATACAGGTCCAGAGCATAAAGAATATTGACGAGGACTGGTATTCTGACATTCTTACTCTTTGTCCTCTTGACAGATATAGAAATACCTGCCCTTCCACACATAAACAGACATATAATTAGCTTTAAAAAAATAAATAAAAAATTATGTATTACCGGATGGTAGCAATTGACATGAACAACAACAGCAGGAAAAGGCAACAGAAAAGGCAAAATATTCTGGGATTTGTTCAGTCTGCCTTGCTTCCTGTCGCATTTGATACATTTGAATAACACCGACTACTCTGGTGCCTCAAATAATGATGCCATCATTTTTCAAACCTTCTTTAAGGGAGTTCTACCCCCCCCCCCACCCCCATTCTCGAATCAGGGATGCAGAGCACAGGTTCTGCAGAACTGCAGTGCACCACCTGCCAGGGAAACTTCAAGGACTTTCAGACTGTCTGCAGGAAAGGGGGCTTTTATCAAATACCTCTCCCCCCTCATAGCAACTCGCCAAACCTCGGCAGCCCTTATGTATCACTGTGTGTATGGAAATATCCCGTCAGCTCTGCGAGTACGATAAAAACCACTATCAACCCAAATGCCAAACCTGTCCACTACCTGCAAGAAAATCTGTAACCTGGTGGCCCCCTTTTACTATTGAATGACGTAAATATGAACCCTGCCTTTCTTATGCTGCCTACTTTGTCCCGGCATTCAATTTGTACCTTACATTAAGCAGTACAAACACATTTTCATTTCAGTGTAGCTGCTGGTTAAATGAGCCCTCCTGCTGTGGTATTTCAGCCTTACTCTAATCGTATTATGCCAAGCAGGGAAATATTTATATCAGTTAATAAATTTCTGAAGTTTTCACATGCTAGACTAAGATCAGAGGTATACCATATTAATCCCACAGTATAAAAAATATTGTTAGGTTACTTTTTTATATGTATAGGCTCCAGGCTCACGTGAAACTGTCCAGTTGAAGGATGGGCATATGGATGGAAAGATGGATGGATGGATTACTGTAATATTTTAACTATTTACAAGTGCTAGAAGCATGTTGTGATTGAGTTTTCTTTGACTTATTACACCATTCACCGTAAAAGTTAATGTCAAAAAGACAATTTTCATGCAGCACCCTGTGTGATGATCCAGAGCCTTCTTGTTGATTATAAATGGTACAATTGATTTTAACAAAAAGTTCTGCCTGAAAGACTAACTTGTCTGTAAAACTTGTCTGTCACCACTGCAATGTAAGATCACAAGGTTAACTGCTGTCCTGTCCTGTTCTGACCCACACTAACCTCACTATTCAGCACTGACTCAAATTACTGGAGCTACATTACTATTCAGTGCCCTCTTTGGTCTATCCAGTAACACTTCTCACTGACATACAGACCTCCTTGGTGTTCATTTAATTCACTGTATTGCACCTCATACTGATCCCACTGTCCCAGCATTTCCTCACACTGAATTAAGTACCCTTACAATGGCATACTTAAAGAAATAAAATCCCTTTTACAGTGTCAAGTGGCTTTTTAGGAATAGCTGATTTAGTATTTGAATGCTCCTCCATGTACCCAAGCAAATTTTTGACAGACCTATGCTGCAGGAGAAAGGGAGAATCAGGCGACGTTTGTGCTCTGTTAGTTGCGTTGATCTTGTCTTTGTTTTCATGTGCGTGTACGTGTTAGTGACATACAGCGGGTTACTTTGGATGTACACGCGCCTGTGTATCATTTGGGCATGTGACTCTCTCCCGTGCAGGTTGGCATCGTGCTCCATTACTCCACACTGTCTACCATGCTGTGGCTTGGCGTCACCGCGCGGAATATTTACAAACAGGTGACCAAGACGTCCCACCAGACACAGGATGGAGACCCATCCCCAAACCCCAAGCAGCCCATGCTGAGGTAAGTAAAAAGCTTGAGGTTTCCCCGAATTGAAGTTCCTGAGGTGCAGGGCAAATCGAATGTTATTCAGTCACATAATAATGATAATAATAGATACTTTATTGATCCCCATGGGGAAAAACTCTTTTTATGCTTCCCCCAATATGCTCTCTGTAGGTGAGAGCAAGTTAGGGCTCAAATTGGCAACCTACCGATCACAGGAACAGAAGCTTAGCCTACTGAGCCACACACTGTCCCAGCAACTGAATGTGACTGAACACATCAGTGCAAGCTGGAGCACGTGTGTCCTTATCTGCCTCTAAAGCATGTGTATAAGTCTATGAATGTGGCATTATCAAGAGTTGCATTCGCTGAGTGATTTCTCCTGAGATGAAATTTATTTAGCAGGCAGGGAGATATCAGAAGTTTGCATGCAAATACTAGCCGAAGATGAGAATTTGTCTGGCTACCCAAACCACTTTCCCCAATATATAATTAGCATTTTCCTTACTTTGCTGAATCAAACCTAATGAGGTATTCTGTGTTTATAGATTCACTATATAGTACACCATGCATTTAAATTTTAGCAATGCAAAGATCCAGCTATGATAATGGCATCCCCTACCTGGCTCTGCTGTTTTCTAAGTTAAAAACCTGTGATTGTTCAGTGCGGATCTTTCACCAAACTTGTGAAACGGGGATGACCTTCTTGAATTCGACAGCTATTTGAGCACTGCAGCAGCATGACATTTCGTAGCTTTTTTGCCATAGACTTGCAAACCTTATTAAGGAGTAAATGTTATTAGATAAGTAACACTAATAAAAAATCTGTGTGCTATTTCATGGATCTTGCATGATGATTAATTTAATCCAGTTAAAGGGATAACTGAAAGGCTTTAAGTGCATTTCCTGGAAAAAACGATTTCACTGCTTTCTTATTAACATGTTTAATACTTAAAAGGAATTTGGAAGCAAATTTTTAATATGTTCTCTATTTCCAGATTATGTACCTTTTGATCAACCACCTAAAGGAAATTCTTTTGGTGCCACACGTTTCTTTTTCTGTCATGGAGGATTGTTTAGTTTTCCACATTATTGAAAAAAAATGGATGTTCCCCCTGGTTTGAATATCAAAATTAAATTTCTTGTTTATCATTTCTGCTGCATCGGACTGTAGCTGTGAGTTGATTCTTGAGAATTCCACAATGGTTAAATCAGCCATATTAAGCATGGCTTTTATATATGTTATATATAACTAGGTAAGCTTGACACAAATAGTGCTAATGCGTATGGGGGGTTTGTAGATTGTGGCAGCAATGCATAGGTGTGCCAGTATTGGTACATTAGTGTGGTAAGCTTAAAATACAATATTCAAGCAAGATGGAAATGAAAGGATGGTTGGTCTTTTTGAGTCATAGAAACCTGTTCCTAATCCAAGAGACTTAAACTCTGAGGTGCTGTACTTTCAGAGAGAATGTATTGTTTTTTTCTGCTTGTTTATTTAATATGAAACCAGCTATAACTGATGTTGTAAATATGCAGAAATATATGAACGCATCTTTTTTTGCAGACTTTTTGTCTGAGTTCCTTTTCTTGGAGGCAAAATTTGACAGAAAATTAACTTAACACCAAAGATTCATATTTCATGTACTGAACTTTTTTTTCCACATTATGTTCTGAAAAAGACTTCAAGCATGTCTATTTGAAGACTGTTCAACTGATCTGTATGAAATCTGGGGTACAAGAAGAAAGTCCTTATACTAAAAAGGCCTTCTTGTTAATCAAAATGTGGAGTTCTTAAAAATAGTAGTACTAACATTGTTTAATTGTATAATGTTTCAGTTGAAATAACTCTTGCACTATTTGATGTGTTAATCTGGGAGGATCGTTGTTAAACTCCACAATTTTCCTCAGCAGAGGAAGGTACTGTGCAGTTGCTTTTTGGTTTATTGCCAATTCAGGTAATTTGATTTTAGGAAACCGTTTGTGGAAGTTTATCGAAAAAGACATGGCGAGCACATCGCTAACTCCACAAAGCTGCAGTATGAAGCACCTTTCATTTTTTAATATCTGCGCCTGTCAGTGGATTTCTTTTTTTTTTACATGCTGAGTGACTCAGCATCATTTCCCTGCATTTAATTGTTGATGGTAGCGATGAGTCTTCCCCTCACATGTGATACAGCAAGTGCCCGAAGGAGCTATGGCTTACGGCATATTCTGGTCTACCCTGTGGGGTCCTCTGCAGGGAAGTGCCACAGAGCCCATCTCATTATCTGCACACTACACTTTTAAAATGAGATAACGCAGCTCCTGACAGAGCACTGATATGCCGTGATAGACTCCCATGCTTGTGGCTGAGGGACCCTGGCAAGGGTCTAGCTGTTAGTGGCAAATCAATTTCAGTCACTGTGTGATGCAGCGTCATTGGCCACCTCAGCCAGTCCCGCCCCTGGCACTCCTATGAGAGCACTTGTTTGATGATTGCCCATTGTTCCGAAGACTCTGAAGACCTTCAGTTTATGCAGCGGTGTTACACAAAGTTAAATGATTCGAGATGAATGGCACAGTGTTCTGTCAAACATTTTGAAAGCTTTGCTGGAAGCTTTCAAATCTGCTATATTAGTATATGAATCTCCGATCAGACAAGCTAATGGGTTTAAAAATGTGCATGAAACGTTTCTCCATTAGAATGTACTTATTTGTTTGTGTTTTTGCTTGTGTTATATACAGACATGCAGGCGGGATTTGAGTCCCATAGTTGAGGTAATAAAGAAGGGATGATTTTTAATTGATCTTCCCAACAGATTGTATTTAATGCTGCTAACTAAGGTTACTTTTGGTGTAAGAGTTCAAAAGTGGCTGAACGCTCACGAATTGAAAGAAATTCATGTTTGTCATTCTGAAGTTATTTTTTCCCATTTGCCCCTTGGAATTTTTTTGTACTCAGGGAGTATTTTTTTACTCAGTAGTTTTTTATTTCGCAGGAGGGGAAAAAAAGAAAAACAATGTAGTCGCTATGCATGGAGCATCTTAATTTTTTCTGAATGATTTTTTGATTTCTTAAAACTCTTTTGAAATGTCATAGACATAAACAGCTTAAAAGGCATCTGATTAAGAAATGTCTGCATCATATGGAAAATCAAGAATTTATCCTGAGCCACATAATCAGTAAAGGTCAGGTGATCACTTGAGGTCTTTCAGTAATCTAAAGTCAAAATATCCTGAAATACTTGAAGTAGGGAAAAACTGATCTTTTTCTAAGGCTCAGCAAGGACCTATTCTTTATATCCATCTATGAGATTCTGAAGGATTTCTTACTAAAAAATTGGCAAATATGAGTCGAAAACAGGTCTCTAGGGATGTAGTAATTTTGTTTTCCTGGAGATGCTGAAAAGAAAAGCCAGAGATGACACTACAGCTCTTTATTTTGCTCTGAGTGACCTTTCTGTGTTTTTCCCTGAGTTCTCCCCACATTCAGCAGTTTATGTGTTTGTGCAACTACAGTTGTTTGTCGTTGGTACTGTATGCAGTGAATAATAGGAAAATTAAATCAGTAAAGTTGGTATACGCAGCCAAATGCCAAATATTTGTTATTTAGCTGTATATAGTGAAGATAAGGTGCTGCATGATTGATCATTGACAATGTGATCACTCAGCTTGTTTTGGAGATGCTAACAGAAGCCTGTTTTTGGGATGAGCTGTGGCCAATTCATTTAATAATATTGTCAGGATTTAAAAGCAATCTTATATTAGTGTTCTATGTTTAAGATGATATGGCTAATACTTTGTTTATACATTTTAGTGTTGAAGAAAGAGATCGTATAAGACATCATGCACTGCTATTGAAACCTATCCTCCATCCTAGTAATCCTAAGTTATCCTAAGGTGCCTTATTTATGGCTTTCCTGTTGACACTAGAGGAAAATCTCCCCACATGTGATAAGACTGTATAAGAACATCTTAATATTAATTGAATTTTGCAACATGGAGTGAGAGATGTGCCAGTGCGGCTTTCGCAGGGCATGCTGGGAGACAGACGACAGTGTCACCGCTCAGCTGATTGAAACACTTGTCTGTAAAGAGCGATTCACCCAGGGGTTGTTTGTCTGATGTCTCTTGTGGTGATACGGAGGTTTCTCATCCTGGAAGCCAAATGGCGGTCATAGCCAGCGAGATGTTTCTGTGAACAACGGTGTCCAAGGTACACACACACAAACTGAGGCTCAGATAGATGTAGGCAAATGATCAAATTAACTTATTTTAACTAAAGAAGCACACATGCACAGCAAGAATACAAAATGGGGAATGTACTGTCACTATTAAAATTAGTTACTAAAGTTTGTGGTTATGGAATCGTGAACCAGGGTTTTGTATAATAAAAAGGCCATTCTCTTCTGTCATCATGGAGCATTAATGGACAATAAGATGCAGCACTGTCTAATCCTTAGTAAGTCCCCATCATGTTATTACCTACATGTAAAAACCATTTAATTCCCCACCTCTGTCTCTGTCTCTCCATACTTTTTCCTTCCTGTAGATTTTATTTAGTCAGCGGGGGAGTGCCCTTCATCATCTGCGGCATCACAGCGGCCACAAATATCGACAACTATGGCAGCGGAGAAGAGGCTCCATAGTAAGTTTTTGCTCCGGCACATAATTCAAGGTCACATCATTTTGTTATCATTCACAATAAATACCACTCTAATACATTTTTGTGGCCCTAAAGTAACATTTGCAGTCTCTGTACATGCAAATTGGCGTGTTTTGAGAAGCAGTCACAATTAGTGCCAGATGGGGCTTCTGTGTACCGTTCCATCTTTTTCAATCCTCTGTCCCAACTCTCTCTGAATACTACTGTTACCGTACGTTACGTCCAGACATATTAAGTCATTTTCACTGAAATCTCTTGTCAATTACCACAAAGCTCATAAGCAAAAACTGAAAATTAGCACAAATAAATGGTTTTGTAAGGTGGCATCTGTGGCATGAAGATGTATAGGTAAGTGCATATGCGTGTGAAATTCATTCATGCCTCATGCAGCTTGGCACATGACTGGGATTGACTGGAGTGCCTTTCTCTGGACAGCTGCTGGATGGCGTGGGAGCCCAGCCTGGGAGCTTTCTACGGACCCGTGGCCTTCATTGTTTTGGTGACCTGCATCTACTTCCTGTGCACCTTCCTTCAGCTAAAACGGCACCCAGAGCGCAAGTATGAGCTGAAAGTCTTGACAGAGGAGCAGCAGCGGCTGGGTACGGCTGAGGTGGGTCACTGTCACGGCGGGGAGCCAGTAGCCACGTGCCCTGCAGGCCACCACCACACTTGCCCCAACGGCTCCATGCTGGCCAACGAGCACTCCTTCAAGGCCCAGCTGCGGGCCGCTGCCTTTACGCTCTTCCTGTTCCTCGCCACTTGGACCTTTGGCGCGTTGGCCGTCTCCCAGGGCTACATCCTGGACTTGGTATTCAGCTGCCTGTACGGGGCCTTCTCTGTCACCTTGGGACTCTTTGTGCTCATCCACCACTGTGCCAAACGTGACGACGTGTGGCACTGCTGGTGCTCCTGCTGCCCGTCCAGACGAAACGCTAACACTTGTGGAAGCCTGGGCCGCGGCCGCCCCAAGGTCAACATCAACGGGGACGCCCAGGCCCACACACACTGCCACCTGGACCCCCCCTGCCTGGGCCACGGCCACGGCCACGCGGCCTCCTCACACTGCAAACTGACCAACCTGCAGAGCCCTGTGGCGTGCCTCTCCCCGGCGGCTCCCTGCTGCTCCGTCCTGCACAGCCAGCAGCTCCTGGAGGAAGAGCCGCATGTCCACCTGCATCGCTGCCTAAGGGGCAGGACTAAGCCCCGCCACTTCTCTCGGCACCGGGGCGGCAGTGGCGAGCGCGAGTACGCCTACCACATCTCATCCAGCGTGGACGGCGGCAGTGTGCACAGCTCGCATTCAGACAGCCCGCGCAGCAGCCACGAGCGGCCCCGCTGCCACACCTGTCACCGTCACATGTGCTGTGCCAAGGCGGACCTCTTCCCCGCCTTGTGCCAGCCGGAGGGTGGCGATGGCGGGACCCCAGGGATTTACGCCTGCGGCAAGATGGCCGACGACGATCTCATGCACCACGCCCATCTGGAGATGCACTCTCGCAGACAATCATACCCACAGAACCCGCCCAATCAGAATGGGATTCTCAAAAGCAGCTTGCATGAGGGCTACCTGTATGCCTCTGACAGTACAGGTAATATACGCACTGGGCCTTGGAGAAATGAAACTACCGTGTAGTTGATGGACTAGCAGTCACTGGGCTCTTTAGGACAAAAATTGCATTATAATGCTTTTCCTTTTTATATTACATTTCTCTCTGTTGAAATATTTTTTACTTCACAGGTATTTTCATGTCTCTTAGTTTCACAATATTTGAGAAAGGTCAGGGTGGGGGTGCGGTGTCGTTTTTCTGTTAAAAGTGTTTAACGAGGGAAAGAAGACACAGGAAGGAGCCAAAATTTTTTCTTTAAAGTATTTTTATAACAATATTAATGAGCAAGCGTGCATTGTGTTACGTGTGTTGTGCGTGTGTGCGTGTGCCAATGCATGAAAGTGGATGCATTCATGGCCGTGTGTGTAAATTATTCCGCATAGAAGGAGCTATTTAAAGTTTTTGTTTTCTCCTGAGAGAAGATTAACTTGGCCTCGGTTGGCGTCAGTTTCCAACTGTAACTGCAGTACAGGGAGAAAACATCGGGATCCGTATATGACAAACACACCAGCAAATTAGCGACATACGTATTTCACTATTCAAACGAGCATACAATATACTGTGAACAGTAACTAGATATGTCTTAGTAATTATATCAAATGAATCTGCTTCCATGGAAGTGTTATGGTGGCCAATAAGACGTGCAAAACTAAACAGAGAAGCTGCCTGTTTAAAAGCTGCCACACTGCTTATTATACTGCAGGTTAATATCGAATTATCCTGTCTATAAGATGTCTTTATATCCTTTCGTCAGAGAGACACGTGTTTATTAGAATCACCGTAAAGCCGGATGTTTGGATGATGGTCGTCTGCATGGCAAATGTCCTTCCACAGCGCCTCGTATGACGCCGGTCAGGTCCTGCATCTTGCATGAACTGCAGCGGTGGGAGGACACACGCAGGCGGAGAATATCAAGTAGCGCCCTAACTCCCTTCCACGGCTGAGTGAAACGGCACCACTGTGTAAACAATTACAATGAGCAGCAGAGGAGCTCTGCAGGGAGCCAGGGCGCCCTCCGCTGTCTGTTTATTTTTCTATACCAGCGCATGCAGTGCTTGTTGTCTGTGAATATGTGCAGTGTATCTCGCAGTTGCGGCCAGTTAAAACACAAGCGCCACGCTAGTTGCGTCAGTTAAGTCTTTGGAGCAAAGTGAATTTTCAAAAGAAAAAAAAAAAAAAAGATGCCTAAACTCATTTCACTCGAAACTACATTCGGTTTGATTTACATTTAATTTATTATTATTATTATTATTTTGCCATTACAGTATTTTTGAAGCCTTATTTATGAAGAAATGTTTTAGGCAAAAAGATACATGCAGCACATATTCAGGAGTTAGCTTTTTCCCCATCGGGCATTTTTTCTCGGAATTTCTATAACATCACAACGACGTCACTGGGAAGCCAGAACATAAAAGTGCGCGATGAGAGGTGACAGAGTGGCACAAAGGGAAGCGGAAGATTACAGTCTGCTGTCGGGTATACGCTCACACTGCCGGGTAATTGCTTCCCAATGAATGACAGAGAGAGCCACAAAAACCAATTTCTTACACACAACGATTCTTATATAAACAAGGGATGGAATTGCACTCGAAACCTGAAGAATCTTGACTGCTTAGAGAATTTTGTGGAAGAGTCACATTAGAATTATGGATATAACTTGGTAATACACATTTAGTCAGGGATATATAGTATACTGCATGGAAATGGGATGCAGAGGATACAGAGAAGAACATCAACTCTTGCATAAAGTCGGGACATGCATGATATTCCAACTCTACATTCTTTAACACTTGTATATAGAATCAGTTCTAATAATTTTATTTTGTATAACAGTGACTAAGATATTTAAGAAAAAATATATAGATTAAAAATAACAAATTAAATAGGCGTGAAACCTACAAATATTACTGCTCAGTATCTGAGTTAAAACATGTTTTCATTTTCGTTCTGTCATTTCTTCCTTGCTGTAGGTATGTTAACATGCCATAAATTGTGAGAAGTCTGGTCATTACTGATAGTGAAGGTATCACAGAGGATCTTGCCACATAAGAAAAAAAAACAAACCAGCCTGCTTTAGAGAAACCCTTGCAAGAGTCGTTCGCTTTCTTCTATTGTACATTTGACTCTGTCCTTGAAGAAAAATGAGAATTCCGTATTTGTCTGTTTCAGTGTTTTGTACCATTTCATATGTCATTAGTGCTATTACTGCTGATTTCAGACTGCTGAATTAGCTTGTCAAATCTCTGTCAGCCTATGTCAGTGGTACTTTATCTGAACCCAAAGCCAGTTTTCACCTTTTCTACATCACCACAGATTCCAATAAATGTATTTTTTCACCATAAGAATGTTTTTGGCTTTTTGTTTGTTTGTTTGTGTGTGTGTGTGTGTGACTTTATAAAATGTTCGGCAGGCTACCTCGAATAAACACTTCATTCATCTCTCCTTCCTGCTGTACTCTGCATTTCAGTTAATGCTTTTTGAATTATCTCCTTTGTGATTATTCTTTAAACAGAAAAAAATAGATTTGAGGTTTTATTTTAAAAGAGATTAAAAGAGTGGTTTAAGCTAAGCATTGTGACCTTGTAACGTGTGTAATTCACTTTTATTTGATTAGGGCAGTACAATGTACCGTGAAGGTGAATTATCACTGGACGAGCAGGCTGTCGGTTTGTCACCGAAATACGCTGGTGAAGTGTTTGGATAGTATTTCCTCATATGCTGCTCCCCGAGTTTGTCTGGCAAAATTATTCCCATGCTGACTGGTGCTGAGCATTTTCACAAATTACCAAGTTGATCTGAACCACACATGCCACGTTTCCAGCTCTCAGATTTTAGTGAAACTGCACTGCCTCTGCGTCATAAAAGAAAGAATTAAGATACCTGTAGTTTTTACAGTACAATGTTGGCTCCAACACTTGTTCCACTCTGCTGTAGCGACTGTCGGGTCCTGATTCAGCAACTTCTCTTAGGTTAGTGAAGTCAGTCATTCTATTTGTAAAGCGTAGCGTTAGAAAATGATAAAAAAAGGGCCAGTCACTTCACAATGGACTTCAAAGGATCTGAGATTCTTGTAGAAGCCTGTAACCCACAGGGCAGTTATTTGATAAAGCATAGTTTGAAGAAAGAAGGCAAGACCAAGGATCGTTTCAGTGGAATGATAATGGCACCATATTGATTTCATTATTTTATAATAATTTGTGTTTTGTGAAATTGACTAGGTGAGTTTCCATCTCTGGTATAAATGATACTGGCGCGATATGTGAAATGGTGCTTCCCTGTGAAGCATGGATGCTGAAAGTGAAATGCAGGCATCTGCCCTTGCCACATGACAGGGTCGGCATCATGGGGGGGGGGGGCTTTCACAGGCCATACTCTCCCAAATGAGCCATAATGCCCCCCAAATGCTACCCACCAAGGACACTGTCTTTTATTTTGATTTTATTTTTTAATAAAGGCATTCATCCTAAAACAAATAAGCATGGTCTCTCCCAGGGGTGGGCCAACCCCCCCATCAGATTTGATCTGATGCCAGCACTGTCATCTGATTCTGCATGGCACATTTGATTGGTGGCACAAGGAGAGAGGAATGGGGGTGCTTAGGAGCTAAGAGGTACCTTCACAAATATTTTGACAGAGACACAAACACAGAAGTGTTTCACACTAAAAACACAATGCTTTCATGATAATTATTAGCACCCACCCTAAAAATGTATATATATTTCATTACTGAAAATGTAACAGTGGAAAAAGTAGAGTGAACTGAAAAATAAGATTATTCCCCAGGGCTTTCAAGGAAGCTACACACCCCTGTGCCATGCTACTGTGTCTTTTCAGTCCACTACCATACCATTTTTCATCATATTGACTCGAAGGTCAATAGATTGGCAGCCTTGTGCAAGGCGGAACCAGGCAACAACCTGGTTACCATAATGCAAAGTGTGTGTATGTGTGTGTGTGTGTGTTTTATTGTTGTATAAATTTATACATATTGCCCAAGGTATATATTGTATATATATACCTTCAACTGCATTATAATGGCTTATACCGACCATTATAATGCATTATGAAGGTATCTATAGTGCATTATAAATGAGAGGTTCAGAGAGCATTCATAATGCATAATAAACATGACTATAATATGTTTTGAGAAATAGTTACACCCGTGCTTATAATACTTTATGAATGCATTATAATGCATTATGAAGGTATCTACAATGCATTATGATGACTGCTTTAAGTAAAGTGTTACCACCATTTTCGCAAAATGTACACATATTCAGATGTCCTTCACTGAGCACTGGCATTTATTTATATTTTAATGTTGATGCTATGTAAGTAGTATGGAAAAAAGAGATGGCATGTATTTTACACCACCATAAACGAGGCAATAAAATTGCTGCTGTGTGTGCCAGCTAAATGGAGAGACAGCTGGGATCAGAGCTATTGCTGAAGTTGGATTCGATTTTAGATGTCCCTTGTTTAAATCCACATTAAAATTCTGGATCCTTCTTTACATTACTCATTCTGAAGGGAAAGGTCAAGGAGTTTGTCAAGGAGCAATAAAATAAGTGAAACAATAAAAAAATTAAATCGTTCACAAAGGAGGTGCTGTAAACGTGAAAATTTGAGATCTTAAGTGTATGTAAGATTTCAAACAGAAGACTTCACTCTACAGATACCCCATTTATAAAGTAACCCAAGAATGGCAGTACATAGCTAGAGGGCAGAAAATTGCTAATAAAGAAATTAGAAGATAGTATGGATACTTGTAAAAAACAAAAATAAATGTACTCATTCTAACTTCAGCAACGTAATGGTGGAAGATAACCACAATAGGAAGCAAACAGTAATGAAAGTCTCCTTGTGGACAAGCAGTTCAATGCAGGACACTGCCATCTGGTGGCGTCAATGAATAAATGCAATTCTACTTTGTCCAGCAATTCTCAAATTAAATTCAGCGGTTTAATATTCTTCATGATAAACATTCGGAGGTCAAGCATCCAGATTGCCGGGTTAGTCATCTGTCCTTGTATTGGCTCTTTAAATCACTCCCATCATTGGGTCTCTCTTGAATTTTACATTTCAGTTTTAATTCAAATATTATCTATGCAATAAAATTGTGGTCTTATGAAAACTGAGCGTTGTCAACCATGCAGATTTTCCCACTGCTCTAGGGCTTATTGATGACCTTGCTTTTTCTGTGCAGGCATTTTTGGAATGCTGTTTATTTGAACGATCCTTCAGAAAGAACTCTCCTTTGTAAGCTGCTTCGCTTTGCTTATTATATTACTCTGTCTTAAATGTGGTTTGGAGGCCTCGCTGACTGCTCAAGCATTCTGGCTGTGTGTTTAGCCTGCATACTTGATTAGGATTCTCCACTGACACAAATACTCTTCTGAAGAAAAACCAGCACGTAGCATTGCAGAAGCCAGCTAATGTATTGATGCCACTGTATATACCCAGTTGTTATCTATCCATTTTCATTTAACTCCCATAATGAACACTGCACTCTCAGTCAAAATTCAGTACTTAATTTCATAAGTGAAATTAAATGTTACAGCCACTTAGCATAGAGAAATACGTATCTGGCATTTCCCTTAAAGTATGGATCTTAAGAGGTGGATTATGTAGGTAGACTAAAAGGCTTGTAACAGCAGCTTTTTTAATAAATAGTGGCACTATGGCTCAATGTGTATAGATGATCGCTGTTTTAAGTTTTCCTGGTGCTCATGTGGGTTTCTCCTTGGTATTCTGGCTTCCTGCAGTCTGTGTCTCAGGTGAAACAAGTTTTAACTGTCTTTGGTGTGCAAATGTGACCGATCGTCTGACATGGTGTCCAGGGCGATGATGGATTTTCTGCTTGCTGCTCTGACGTAACAATGCTTAACCAATGAATACATGAACTGTATCAGTGTCTGGGTGACTGGGGCACACAGATATTGGTTTGACAGCTTAAAAGGAACATTGAATCCCTGCTACTAATACATAGTCTACACCTCACAATAGGGGCATATAGTGGATATGTAAATGCTTTAAAGCAATGCCCTAAATACAAACTCTGAAGATAACCCTGATGCGCTCTGTTATCTGTGGGTGCTATGGTTGTGTTTGGAAGGTTGCAGGTTTGAGTCCTAAGGGCAGCAGAATGATTTCACCAGTGGGCCCTGGAGCAAAGCCCTTAACCTCAAATTGCTCCAGGGACTGGTGGATCCTGCTTTCTCAAAAGAGTATGTCACTTTGGATTAACCTGTCTGCATAATAATTTGACTGCTAATTGTTATTAGTGTATCTACATGTTAACTGAAACGGAGAAATAGATTCACACAGCAACATTTTTTTGCAGACAAAAAACCTGTTAATATGATACATATAGGGTTCCATAATAAATGTTTAGAGACCTCTTCATTAAAATAATATTTAAGTTTGTACTGCTACATAATTAAGCTTGAAAAGACTCCATAAGAAACTGTATTTGTCAAACTGCATGTGCTCTGATTCAGACACTGAGAAATGGGGGAAGAGTGTATGTCTGAGTTGTGTTCATCTGCATCTATGGACAGGTGCACATACTCTTCTGGTGCTTTCCCTGACAGCAGTGCTGATGAATCATAATAACAATGAATACACTAATGGAACAACAGTTTCTACTGAGAAGAGGAGTTAGTTCAATATTACTCTGAAACCATTATTACCAACTGAGCCCTTAAACTCCGGTGTTGTTGCTTTCAAAGGTCATTTGCATCTCTACCAGGATTTGATGAATCCCTCAATGGGAACAGTACTGGAGGTTTAAGAGTTACCATTTCATTAGTGCCTGATTTACACCTGAAACACGAGGTGTGATGACTTATTGTCCAAATAATTGCTGAGTTCTGGGATTACAGTAAATGCACAGCAGTATGCCCTCTAGGCTCAGGTAATGGGCCATCCTCTGTCCAAATCATTATGCCTATATACACAATCTCTTTACACTGGGCAAGTGTTCTCTCTTAGCCACCTTCTTGCATTACATTTTATTTAACAGATGCTGTTATCCAAACCAATACACATTTTATTTGGAAAACAGGGTCAGACAGTACCTGGACTGGACAACTGGAGGTTAAGGCCACGGGAGATTCTAGGATTTGACCCTTAAGGGAGTTGCTACATTCAATCTGATGATAAAATTTGCCTTAGAGGTTAGAAAAGACCTTGCTCAAGGGCCCAGTGCTGAAATCATACTTCCAGCCCTGGGAAGTGTTGTGGTATTTCAGTATGAGTACAGTCAACCCTTGATATCCACAGATTCAACATCTGCAGATTTAACCAGCCACAGATCCAAAAAAATTATAAAGTTCCAAAAAGTAAGACTTGACTTTGACGGACGCCAAGCACCATAATAAATCCGCTTGAATGATGTGATACGTTATCATATCTTACCATTAAACGAAAGCAATCTGTAAGTTTTTTGAAAGAAAGAAAATGTTACGTTGGTGCTGACGTGTATCATGTACTTAATATACAGTACAACAACTACTGATATAACATTTACATCGTATTGGGTATTATAAGTAATCCAGAGATGATTTAAAGTATATGGGAGGATGTGTGTAGGTTACATGCAAACGCTATGCCAATTTAATGTAAGGGACTTTGGTATCCATGGAGGGGCTGGAACCAATTCCCCACTAATACAGGAGGACAACTGTATATACAACTGTGATTTGGAGTCTGAGGAGCGGGCAAATAGGGTTTCTTTGTGAGGCTGGATGGAAGGGGAATTGTACTCAGCCTTCCAAAAAGGCCCATGTACAACAATGTACTTCTGAAGCAGACGTTCTCTTTACAGAACCAAAGGGAAGCCAAGACTGTTACCATGGGAGCTGGAAGACTTCTGGTGAGATTAAGAGTGTGAAACCATGTAAAGATGTGAGAATGAATTTCTGTCACAATTCCTCCTTCACCAGCTACAGTACAGGGCTCTAGTGCAAAATAAAGCATTTTTACACTCTCCTGCATACATTCACACATTAAATGACTGTGGTGGTACATACAGATTTGGCAGATTCTGGTTTTATCTGAAGACATGTACAACAGTCTTGCTAGAGAGACACTGATTGAAGGTAGAAGGACAAGGGTGTTTTAAGAATTGTCTTTTTCTAATTTTAACTCTTACAATCTTACAAAAAGCTTTTTACGTTGCCTCTACAAAGGCTGCAGTTTAGGCCCATGTTAGTTATTCAGTGGTGTAATGACTATGTACGTTACATTTTTCAGAATGTGCCAGTTCTGTAAAAAGACTGCAGGATGTCAAGAGTAAGTCAGACTAACAGAAAACACAAAATAGAGTTGCAGGGTGATTAATGCATCCTTTTTGGTGTTACACAGCACACATAAAATTCCAAAGCAGACACCAGGGAGCTCATAGACAAACAAGAGCTGTATGAGTCATCCAAGCTTTGGAAAAGTGGGTTTGGATCAGTGACATGACAATCCAGAGAGTAGGGAGTCAAAGGGCTGTCTCTGGCCCACCCGATCCCATATATTCTGGGAACATTCTCACCTCTGAGCTGTGAGTTCAGCACATCTGGCTCCTGTCACCCTAGATGATAATTGTTTTCAGGTTGTCTGGCTTCATGTTGTACTGTACAGTCCTCCAGATGACCTTATTCAACTGCTGACTATAAATAAGCTTCACCTTTAATCAATTCCTTTGACATCTGCACAGGTATAATCATGTCTGTATCTCTGTGTACGTGCACATTTGTATATTTTAATGTGCATTGCTGTTTTGCATTTGGTTTTCAAAATATTTCCTTTGATATGTGGAGTATAACATCCAGTTATTTCCCACAGAATAGCCCAGAATAATCCCTTGCAGATTAAAACGGAAAGGAAGAAGCAGATGAAGAGGTGCTTCACATTAACTCAAGCCATCTGAGGGAGTCCAATCCTCTGTCGATGAAGACTGCTGGGTGGCCATTAATGATCCTCAGCCTCTTTCCTTCTGCGCAACTTTTCTGCAAGAATGCAGAAAAAAAACATTAATTCAGTACATGTCAGCAGTAACAGTAATCATTCTAATAGTCTGTTAATTAATCTGTTTCTGTTTCATCATTGTGCAGCCCAGAAACCCCACCCTTTCCTACATAACCCTCCACACTGAGCATTAAAATCAATACCAGGGAAGGCCCCACTATATTCTCAGTCGCATTCATTTCTTCAATGATGTAATGGTGTCCGATATACCATGGCTAATCTGATCTGTTGCTCTGATAGATGGCATTCATTGTGTCAGATGCAATAGATTTTAGCAATAGGATTTGTATAATAAAGGGCCAATACAATGTAATACTTAAAACTTGTTTTTGCGAGCAACATTGGTGTCCGTATGCTTTGCTACATAAACCATGGATAAGCATATATAATGTTATAAGTAATATTTTGGTGATTTTTGTTTAGTAAGCTTTCTGACTCCCAATTAAACATGAATATGGCTAGTTAATATAATTTCAAATGAAAGAACATTTCTATGATGATAGATTATTTATATCAGGGACAAAACTGATGTTAAAGTAAAATAAATCAATATGAAATGTGTTTCATTTCTTTGACACTTTAGTGAGACAAAGCTGAAATGAAGATCCTGATTATATTACTAGTAATAATAACATACATAGAAATGATCTGTTTTGTTTGTCTAAGATGTCCTTCCTGTCTGGAGCACAATCAAGGGTGCATTGTGCCATTAGTCAACACAAGCATTCAGCTGACATCAGATAACACTAGTCAAATCAGCAGCATTCAATGAACAATGGCAGGATTCCATGATTCTGACTGCCTTGATTTCAGTTTTTAAAATATGCCTGTGTTTTGTGTATTTGCAGCCAATGTTTGCCTGCAACAAATGATATTAACCTATTTTAAAAAACATGAATTAAAATGGGCGGGGGGTGGGGTTGCTGATATCATATCCCATGTAGCACAGGGCACAAGGGTTACACTCTGGACAGGATGCCAGCCTATTTCAAGGCACAAACACAAACACAGACACACAATAACAATTAGCAGGAGGAATCCAGACTAGAAGGAAAACATGCACACACTTAGAGAAGGTATCATGATTAGTTGTGCTGTTATGAGTTTGCTGCGCTGCAATGTGGTACCAGGTTTATCTCCATCTGATCTGTTCCTCTGCATTCAGTTTTCCATTTTCTGACTCACGTTGCTATATTCCTTCATTATCCCAAAGCCCATTCCTGATGCAGATGATTACTACCAAGCTTTACAGTACGTATTCTCTATTTACAGTCATCTAAAGGAGAGATGAAATGATAGATGTGTGACAAACGAGAGTATGTGCTTTTTTGCATGAATAACCCCATACTGCTCCTTTCTGAACATGTAACAGGGAACATTGGACAAGTGACCTAGTAGCTAAGAACATGGGTCATAATTTAACGGTTACTGGTTCTTAAAAGGTCCTTGCTATAGTACCCTTGAGCAAGATATTTAACCTGAATTGCACCTGTAAAATATTACATCCATCCATCTATCATCCATCTATCCATTTTATAACTGCTTATTCTGGTCAGGGTCACGGGGGGGCTGGAGCATACCCAGGGGGCACAAGGCTAGGGAACACTCTGAATTGGATGCAGCGACCTGTACATTATTCAGCCATATAAATGGTGGGAATGTTTGCCTGATTGCTATTCCAGAGCTATAATTCAACAAGGACAAGTCATTTATTTATGTCTGACACAAAACCATAGGTCAAAAAAATCCACTTTACACCACAGACAAAATACAAATCTCTTCCTATAGTCTTGCTGTCTATTAGTAGGTAAATAGCAGCAAAACAGAACACTACACATATCTATCCTTCTACAGTGATGTGAAGAAGAAAGTACACCATCTTTCAATTCTAAAGTTTTATGTATCAGGACGTAATAAAAAATCATCTGGTCCTTAGCAGGTCTTATAATTAGGTAAATACAACCTCAGATGAACAACAACACATGACATATTACACCTTGTCAATATTTATTTAACAAAAACTAAACCAAAATACAGATGCAGTGTGTGATAACTTAAGTGCACCCTTACTGTTTCCATAGGAATAGAGGATAAGCAGCAGCCAGGTGTTGCTAATCAAATGCACTTGATTAACTGATCATTGGCAAGTGTGACCAGCTCTATAAAAGCAGAAGTTTTGGCAGTTTGCTGGTCTGGAGCATTCAGGTGTGTGTTAATAACAATGGCATGGATGAAAGCTCAGCAATCATCTTAGAGAAGCAATTGGTGCTGCCCATCAATCTGGGAAGGGTTATACAGTCATTTCCAAACAATCTGAAGTCCATCATTCTATCGTAAGAAAGATTATTCACAAGTGAAAAATATTCAAGATAGTTCCCAGTCTTCCTAGGAGTGGACATTCCAGAAAATTCACCCCATGATCAGAGAAATTGGAAAAATCCCAAGAGCTACATCTCAGACACTACAGGCCTCAGTTAGCATTTCTGAAATGCTAAAGTTCATGACAGTACAATTAGAAAGACTGAACAAATATGGTTTGTTTGAAAAGGTTGCCAGGGGAAAGTCTCTTCTCCCTAAAAAGAACATGGCATCACAACTTAGGTTTGCAAAGTTGCATCTGAACAAGCCACCAGACTTCTGGAATGATATCCTTTGGACAGACGAGACGAAAATGTAGATGCTTGGCCATAATGCACAGTGCCATGTCTGGCTAAAACCAAACACAGCATATGAGCAGAAACACCTCATACCAACTGTCAAACACGGTGGTGGAGGGGTGATGGTTTGGGCTTGTTTTGTAGCCACAGGACCTGGGACCTTGCAGTCATTGAGTCGACCATGAACTTCTCTGTATACCAAAGTACTGTAGAGTCAAATGTGAGGCTAGCCGTCCGACAGCTAAAGCTTGGCCAAAATTGGGTCAGGGAACACTACAACAATCCTGCACACACCAGCAGATCTACAAGAGAATGGCTGAAAAAGAAAAGGCCCAGTCATGTTGCAAAGGCCCAGTCAAAATCCAGACCTCAACTCGATTGAAATACTGTAGTGGGACCTTAAGAGAGCTGTGCATAAATGCATGCTTGCAAACCTCAATGAACTGAAGCAATGCTATAAAAAAAAGTGGGCCAAAAGGCCTCCACAACAATGTCAGAGACTGATAGTCATACAGAAAACTATTACTTGAAGGTATTGCTGCTAAAGGTGGTTCTACAAGCTATGGAATCATGGGGTGAACTTAGCTTTTTCACACATGGCTTTTCCATTTTGACTTCATTTTCGTTAAATAAATAATAATACTGGAATCTGTTGTACGTTGTTTTACACCAGAGGGTTAGTTTAAACAAGTTAAAGTACAAAATGCCCTTCTGTCAAAGTTAGCACCAAATAAGCTAATGAGAAATGTACACAGATTTATACATAATTTTACTATATACTATCTTCCGAAATGTAACAACTGAACAATTAACAGGTGGTATTATAGATTGAAAGATATACTATACCTTAAGAGAAAAAAAAATAAAAAACTTGATTGGTCCAGTATTCTCTGATAGCAATGCTTTTCATCATGTAAATCCATGAATTAATTAAACTTAATGGGTGTAACCAGTCCAGTAATTCCACTATATCCCAGAGCTACTCAGAGCTTGGCTAAGTACTTTAAATAAATCATCAGACATATTCTGCAGAAAGATGCATTAAATCAAAACTACTTCTAATGCATTATTTAACTGAGTAAAAATGATCAGTAACTAATAAAAGTACTTTCAACAGTGCTACATGTTCTTGTTAATTTTCCCAGTTACAGCAGAATTTTAAGTTTAATTTGAATGAAACGGTGCCTGGAGTTTCAAAAGAAGAGTGTAACACCACCTTTAACGTGGTTCCGGAATATCTTGTAACATTCCTGGTTTGCTGTGAATCTCATTATGCTACACCTTCTCATTGATTCCTCATGCCTTGTTCCATACGGCCTGTTTCTCTGGCCATAAACTGAGCCTCACTGGGTTGCTAACATCAAAAGTCAAATCTATGACCCAATTCAAAAATAATTTTTAGAACAGCCGTAATATATTTATGCATTGTGAGTGAGAAACAACTTTTAGTGCACTGAAGAAAATCAGCAGGCAAAAAGGAAAAATGCATCAATAGACTAAAACAAAATAACTGGTTATTGTGGCCAGATATACACAATATCGACACACATGCAGTTCATTTATGTATTTCATGTCCATTGTAGGGTTTTTTAAAATAAAATATTCAGTTAAAACTACTTATGATGTCATAGAATAAGCAAAATGTAACTTGCATCCTGTAAAATGGATTTAACAAGTGCTGAGATAGGTTGGTGCCCCATCCTGGGTTGTTCCCTTCCTTGCACCCGTAGCCTCCGGATAGACTCCGGAACCCCCACGACCCTGAATAGAACAAGCGGATACAGAAAATGGGTGGATGGATGGAAGGATGGATTTAAGAAGTGGCCTGTCAAAACTAAGTAGTTAACTTGATTGTGGGCAGAAAGGTTATCATTACAATGTCCTGCTGTTCCATCAGTATTATTATTATTATTATTATTGTTGTTGTTGTTGTTACTATTATTATTATTGTTGTTGTTGTTGTTGTTGTTATAGACTACTGTCTCACCACAACCCTATACTGGGGTAATTAAGCAATAATGAAGATCCAGTTTATTTTTATATAGCACCTTTCTCAACAAAGTCACCCCAGGATGTGTGTGGCAATCCATTGTTACATCATTTTTACAAAATGGTGCACGAAACAGGAAAATAGGTAAGAAGGACAGATAGAATGCCAGAGACAGCGGATGATATCAACTAGTTGATTGATGGGTAGTAAACTTTTGCATTACGTGTTAACATACCAGACAGCAATGGTATTTATTTCATAATTGAATTTACAAAATGTTTTGTATAATTAATTTTTTTTGTGTCAGAATGGGAAAGAAATGTTAACGATTCTTCCTAAATTTTGATTGAATGCAGCTTTGTCAATCTTCATAATCCACTGCAGAATTAAAGTGATATCACGGACACGACAGTGTTAATCTTCAGCGTCTAAAAAATATGGAAAACAAGCTGATGGCAATACATTTTGTAACGTGAATAACGTCTCGCACAGTCGTACATAATGAAACATTCATTCCCGTCACCAGAGGTAGGCGCTATTTTAGGCCACAATGCAAAAAACGAGAAACATTTTATATTTCTGAGTAGCCAGGTTTCGGGTATATTTCTGAACATCTCTATGCAACATGACCAAAGAAGTTTGCATTAGACTGTTAAGACAAATCGTATGTTTCTCTCCGTGAAGAAGCGGAGAGCGATTTTTTTTTGTTATCTGAGTTTGTCGGAGGTGGGGAGGAGTTGCTAACTGCAGTTATGTATCACGACTCCTTCTCTGTGGAGGTGCGGCCAGCGTTGCCATGACAGCATATAGTTAGCAAACTCTCCGTCTGCCTTATAAAAGGTACACTAGGCTGACAGCAATTTCTTAATACCGTTAAATGCCGCATTATGGATGCGAATCGGGCGTTTTTATATGTGAGAACTACTGCAGCGCTACTAATGTCGCATAATGAAGCGAAGAAGTAGAGAATGTTATGAAAAAAAGTACTCGGTGTCCGGTGTCGGTTTTCGGTTCATTGTCTGTGCCACATTTCTAGCGGCGCTCGGGGGAAAAAAAAACCGAAGAACGAGCTAAAGTGTCTCCTTCGTTTGCGCAGAGACGGCGACACTGCGCCATGGCACCGTTAACGGGATATTGGTGAAGGCGAGAAAATAGTGTGTGAATGTCGATGCCATGGGTACTTTTGAAACTGCTGTGGCCGCGTATTATGAAGACGGGGAAGAAGAGGACGAGCAGTGTTTTGAATTTGAACCTCTTCCCACGCTCTTAGAAGACGAGGTAAGAGCCGTACGTGATCAGAGACAAACCTCTCCGAGGGGTTTTAATGTCGATAATAATAATTATTATTGTTGTTATTATTTTATTATCCTGGTATCCGTTTTATTGTACTGTCAAAAACTTTGAATCTTAACTTGCTTGTTTTAAATATAGCTGACTAACATTGCTGTGCAGTTCATGAACTTATATAATAGCTTATACAATATATTTATGTACTAAACGAGGTACACAGTAACTCGTTTGTCTTGTAGCAACTGGGAAAGTTATCTGCGCTATCCAAGAATTGTAATTAAATGTGCATGTTGATGGGTGTGTGTGTAAAATGATGGGTGGGGTGGGGGGCGGGGGGTTATGTGAGAGTGCCCTCTGTTGACTCCATTGTGATTGATTGTACGACATATGTTCTTGTTTATTGGTTCACAAAATCAACCAAAGCTGACCATAGATATGTCTGCTGGGAATTGTTTTTGGTATGATTGTCCAGAGATATTTTTATCTAACTTGTTTACTTTTCTTCTTCTCTTTTGTTAAATGTAAGCATTTAGTCTAAGTGATGGGTAGGGGCAACAAACACTTAAATCACTGCAGGCAACACTGCTAAAACTCAGGAGGTAAACTGTCCAGTTTCCCACTGTGATACCATTTCTTTCCCCCCCCCCCCCCTCCCCCTTAAATATAAAATACAGCACAATGTACAGGACACTGTCCCTCGTGTGTCTTCCCTGTTTTGGCCAGCAGGTGTCACTGGCCATCCCACCTTCTCACTCCCCTCTCTAACCCTTGTGTGTTTTACCACTTGTTGGACTGCCGCATGGCTTAGGGGGTTGAGCATGTGGCATAGAGGCTGTAATCCCCACTATATGAGGTTCAAGGCCAGCCTCCCCCATTTTGTTTTGCTATCGGTTTTTCTGTTCCTCGTTGTTTATTAAAGTATCCCAGTGTAGTTCTCCATCCTTGGTTGCCCTGTTCATGTCCTGTTTGTCTTTGCTTGTGTTAAGTCAGCCTAGTATAGTGAGCCTTTTTATGTTCCCTTGTTTCTAGAGTTCTGTTTGCTAGTTAATTGTAATCCACTCCACCTGTGTCCTGTTAACTTGTGTTCCTTTTTGATTGGTTGGTTTCCTTATTAGTTACACCGGCTCCTTGTTTGCCCCAGCTTTCTATGTGTATTTAAGGGTCTGCCCTGCTCTGTTCTCTAGTTGGTCATTGTGTTTCCTGTTGTGCTATTCCTAGTCTAATGGTCTGGTTTCGATGGTTCTGCTCCCTGGGTGTGTTGAGGTTTAGTTTGGTTAAGTAGTCTGTGTTTTTCCTGTTTATTTTGACCCCTCATGGTCCTGTTTTCATTGTTCCCCCAGTGTATTTTGATATTCCCTAATAAACCCTTCTGTTTCTCGTGAGCCGTAAGTGGATCGTCACCCTTCTTTCCTGCTGGCGCCATGCCGCGCTGCAGTGACAGAATAAATGAGAGCACATATCCTAAGAGTTTAATATTCACCATGTAAAGAAATATTTCAGAATGCCAGCAGACACTCTCCTGGTATATGAAACTTGTCAAAACTTTTAAGTTCCTAATTGGCATATTGTTTTCTGTGTATGTTACAAGTAAATACTGATGCTTTCAAAATACAGCTGCAGTCTCAATTCTTTTTTTCATGTACATTCACAATCACATGGCATTACCAGTATTAACCATGTCACTTTCCCAGTCGCCCACTCACTCATTTGCTCTCTTGCTTTCCCTCTTAATATTTCACTCAAATCTTCTTCACTCCCACTCATGCTGTTCTTTCTTCACCCGTTTATACCTTACCTCACCCACTCTTTCATTTGTCACCGCTTCAGTGAATTTCATTGTCTCTGCTTAGGCAATATTTTTCTAGGGGAAATTGTACTTATTAGGGGCCATGGAAGCAAATGCAATGTTATATAGGCCAGCATTTTCTTTCAGAGAGAGAGAGGCTCCCTCCTTTTTGTTTTTGGCTCTCAGGGGAATATGTCAGTCTATTTGTGGATCAGCACAGCTGCGTTAAGTAAGTATGCTTGATCTGGAGATTGGAGTGAATAAGTGCAATGCTGCTTTGTGTGCCTTAGGACCGTGGCCTGTGTTGGGTGCAAAAGCTATGCCCACAAACAGGAAGTGACAGGCGGATTGCAAGTGTTCTGGACAAGTGTGACTGGCCTTTTTTGTTCAGGGAACAGTGTCCCTCTGTTTAGACACACCCACTGACCAAGCGTCCAGCATCACTTTCAAACAAGGCACAATTGACTCATGTGGGGTCATGAAGAGCATTCATGGCTAGTCTGAAATCTCTGAGGAATCTGTGATGGAGTAAACCGAACCAAACATTATGGGTGTGTTTTGGTCACTATCTAACCCAAGTTAATTGTGATTGTGATGGGCAAAACTTCTTTGCATAATTTTTCAGTCATCAATCACTACTGATTCATGCATAAGAAAAGACTAGACCATCAATAGGCTGATGAGGATATTGATAAAGTTAGTTGCAGAGGGTGTTGAAATGCAAGGCGAAAGGAGAGAAAGGTATACAAGGAAAAAATGTGGTTTGGATGTGTGTCAGTGGAGCTAGTTTAGCAAACAAAGGAACAAGTTCCTGATGAAATGTGCACTGCAGTTGTACATCATGTCATAAATTACAGTCTTAACAAGAGAGGCTCGACATTGGGTTCAAACAACTTTATAGGTCAAGTGTGGCCTCAATAAAAACAAAATGTAAAAATGAACAGGTAATGTATGGTCATGGAATAGCTTCCCTTACTGTATTTACAGCTGTTGTGGGTGTGTAATATTGAAAAATGAATTCTCTCTGGAGAAGAAGAGAAACATTTGCAACTAAGCAGATGGCAGCCCTTGTGGATGTGACCTAGCCAACTGTGCAGCATGTTTGACAGAATTTCAAAAGACATACCCATAACATTTTTGAACGAATGGAGTGTGAGAGTTCGGGAACAATAATTCGATTTCTAAACTCAAGTACAAATGAAGTTCTTGGTTGCAACACAATGAGTCAAAGGTAGTTGTACACTACCATTCGAAAGTTTGGGGCCACTTGCAAATTTCCCATGGAAGCAGTTCTCAGAACAACAATAGACTGAGTATCAGAAGAAAGTTCTTTTTTTCTGGCCATTTTCAGTCTTCAGTCGAACCTGCAATTGCTGATGCTCCAGACACTCAACTAATCTAAAGAAGGGCAGTTTTATTGCTTCTTTAATCAGCACACCAGTTTTCAGCTGTGTTAACATAATTTCAAAAGGGATTTCTAATGATCAAATGCCTTATAAAATGATAAAATTGGATTAGCAAAGACAACGTGCCTTTGGAACACAGGACTGATGGTTGCTGGTAATGGGTCTCTGTACGCCAGTGTAGATATTACATTAAAAAACAGCTGTTTCAGGCTACAAAAGTCACTTACAACATTAACAATGTCTACATTGCATTTCCGATTAACTAGATGCTATTTTAAATGGGCAAAAAAAAATTTCCTTTGAAAACAAGGAAATTTCTAAGTGACCCCAAACTTTTGAATGGTAGTGTATATGACTGTCATCCTCTGTCATCTGTACAGGTTGTCTAAGAGTCATTGTATATAACAGAGCAATCGCATGCTTTGCCCTGCACTGGCAAAGACCACATGGGAAGCTCGGCTTCCCCCATTAAATTGCCAGAAGAATTTAATTAGTCAATGTATCAATGTGAATTAATTTGATTTAAAAGTGTAATCTGTCTTACTGATTGAACCACAGTACTCATAGTTTCATAGGACTTGCTTTTGACAACGTATATGTTCATTTTCCATTTGAAGTCAAGATAAATACAGCCCATAGTTTCCCACTGATGTCGTGCTTCACTGGAAGTCTATGGAAGACTCTTTTACACTTTGCCTAAAGGGAAAATAAACAAAAGATTATTGGTCAATATGCTTTGATGACGTGTTTTCGGAACCCGCCCAGATGCCATGCTTCACTGGGAGCCAGATATTTTAGACCCGCCAGGAAGCCAGGCTTCTCTGCATGGTGTTTGGGAGATGTCTCAACAAGACAGGATAAATAACAGAGTAACTTCAGGGGTATCAATGTTAGTCTGTCTTCACTTTTTCCTGTTTTTGTATTATTCTGTCTTAATTTAATAATGTTGTAATACACTATATTGCCAAAAGTATTGGGACACCCCTCCAAATCATTGAATTCAGATTTTCCAATTATTTCCATGGCCACAGCTGTATAAAATCAAACACCTAGGCATGCAGACTGCTTCTACAAACATTTGCGAAAGAATGAGTCGCTCTCAGGACCTCAGTGAATTCAAGCGTGGTACCATAATAGGATGCCACCTGTGCAAGTCCATTTGTGAAATTTCCTCACTACTAAATTAATCAATGGTCAACTGATAGTGGTATTATAACAAAGTGGAACCAAGTTCAATGCAATGCGTCGGATGCAGTGTTGTAAAGCAGACCGCCACTGGACTCTAGAGCAGTAGAGACATGTTCTCTGGAGTGACGAATCACACTTCTCTGTCTGGCAACATCGATGGACGAGTCAGGGTTTGGTGGTTACCAGGAGAACGTTACTTGTCTGACTGCATTGTGCCAAGTGTAAAGTTTGGTGGAGGGGGGATTATGGTCTGGGTTTGTTTTTCAGGGGTTGGGCTTGGCCCCTTAGTTCCAGTGAGAAGAATTCTTAATGCCTCAGCATATAGCATTTCATGCTCGCAACTTTGCGGAAACAGTGTGGGGATAGCCCCTTCCTGTTCCAAAATAACTGCACACCAGTGCACAAAACAAGGTCTATAAAGACATGGATGAGCGAGTTTGGTGTGGAGGAACTTGACTGGCCTGCACAGAGCCCTGACCTCAACCCGATAGAACACCTTTGTGATGAATTTGAGCAGAGACTGCGAGCCAGGCCTTCTCATCCATCATCAGTGCCTGACCTCACAAATGCTGTCCTAGAAGAATGGTCAAAAATTCCCATAAACACACTCCTAAACTTTGTGGAAAGCCTTTCTAGAAGAGTTGAAGCTATTGTAGCTACAAAGGGTGGCCCAACTCCATATTAAAGCCTATGTATTAAGAATGGGATGTCATTAAAGTTCATGTGCGTGTAAAGGCAGGCGAACCAATACTTTTGGCAATATAGTGTATATCACAACGCACCCATGTAAAACCCCTTGGGGCGACTGTTGTGATGCCGTATTGAATGAATAAACTACCAATAACATTAATTCTCACAACTGACAAGTTTCACATACGGTTGGAGGTGTTGGTTCATTTATCGTATGCAGCGGTACAGAAGCATTTTGTTACAACTCATCGTGACATCATTTCATATGTCATCTTTAGCCATTGGCATTTGTAAATATTGTAAATAGTTATTGACTTCTCGAGTTTGATCGTTTGTTTAATTTTCAGTGACAGTTCAGTGATTTTTAGTAAACCAGTTTTGTAGTAAGTTCGGTAATTGAGCTGTCCAAAATGGTCAACTCGCTTGAGAAGGAACAGTGCTGTTATGGCAGGATAATCGATCATTTCTTACAAAACGAAAGGAGAGCAGAATTTACATATAAGTAGCTGACTGAAAATAACAAGGAAAAAAGACTGTTTTTGGTTATACTGCCACCTGTTGACACTGTGCTTCCCCCAGTTTTGAAAAATCACCATCTCCCACTGCTTCGGGTCTGTCTCCAAGTTATCACTGAAATGCATAAAAATGTGAAAAATGTTACAGTTGTGTTAACTGTTTTGTAGCTAAAGCGCTTACATTTTTCAGTTCATTTATTTACTTGGAGGTGGACATTTGTTGTGGGAACAGTTGGAATTTGGAATCAAATTCCTGTCTGTTGACTATCAGAACAAAGAAGTAACTATGATTCTCTGTGTCATCAAATGCCAGCAGTCTGGCTGCCATGTTGAGGCATACATGCAGCATATAGGCATGCTCTAAACCAATGTTTCCTGATAGGGAGCTGGGAGGGAGCAAAAATGTGGACTCTCTGTGGGTCCCCAAGAACTGGATTGGGACACACTGCTCTAAACCAGTCTGACTACATGAGGAATATGCTCTACCTTCACTTATCTTTGGTCACCTAACAGAATTGATTATGTAACAATTAAATGCTTTTCATTTTCTGAAATGTATGAGAAGTCATTTTCCATCGGAATGCACAATGACCAATTGGTCTGGCCTCATCTGAGCAGGCTTCTTTATAAAACATAATGTTTTTCTTTTATTCCTCAGGTTGATGCTTTTTATGTGAAACCACTTTGAAACATTTGGGTTATACATTTTATAGTCTGATATTCACTGCAGCAGTTCAGGTTAAGTGTGTAGCTGAGGGGTTCGTTCAGCCACAAGGATCATCGATCACTTCACCACACGCTGCCCCAGATAAGCCCCTACGCAGCACAGATTCATTTACATTACCCGTGGGAAGTTACTGCATGTACTGCATGGCAAACCTGAAAAACTGTTAAATGAATCTGGGATAGATGAGGCATAATGCTGTGTATGTGTAGTACAGTATGTTTTTCTGTACAACAGGTATCTCTGAGTGCTGGTTTTTAAATGCAATGACATTGTGTGTTTTAACGCAATATATAATGCAGATACAATATATTTAGGCATGATAATTTGTGTGTGTATATGTTTGTGTGTGTGTATGTGTGTGTGCGTGTGTGTGTGTGTGTGTATGTGTGTTGACAGGAGAATGTCTCTGTCGCGGACATCCTGTCTCTACGGGACAGCTGCCTGTCGGAACAGGAGGTGTGGGCAGTGTGCTTAGAGTGTGTCCTCTCCCTGCGTAGCATTGCCCATTCACCACTCTTCCACACCCTCTGTATCACCCCGGACACTCTGGCCTTCAATGCCCACGGCAACGTCTGCTTTATGGAACATCTTAGCGGTGAGTTCTGTGTCTCCGTTTCTCTATCAAGCCTTTTCTCCTTTCTCTGTTCTCACTCTAACCTTGCTGTTGATTCGTCAGTGACATACTATCCTTTTGCCTGTCTCTGTGTTGTGTCGATCAATGTACCATCATTCTCTCTCTTCTCTCTGTTGACTCACGAAGGAGCCCTATTCTCCCACTCGACCCTTTGGTGAATCACCACAGATTTTCCTCCTAGTGCATTTCTGTGCTTCTTTACCAGCCAGAAAGCATTCTCATACCCCAACCCCTCTTGTTCATCAATAAGTCAACATTTCTTCTTGTAAATGCTGTTATACTTCTGGTGCATCATGCAGCGACTGTCCCTGGACCCATACAAGGGTCATAGATTCCTTACTTAGATGCTATAAATCCTGAAATTTGCAATGTGGTTTTATGTTTATTCTTCAACAACAGAAACCGGATTGCTATATTGGCTCACTCAACTTTGTTTCATTGGTCAGGATGAGTAAAAAAAAACAAATATAACTCAAAATTTGGGAATTTAATTAATGTGTCCCATTCGGCACTGGGATGGTGTAACAAAGCAGCTTGACCTGAACCATCATGTGGATGTTTTCATTTGACGACCTCTGCCAGCCCCTGGAGGATGGGCTCCCCCTTTGAGTCTGGCTCCTCCCAAGGTTTCTTTTTTCTAGGGAGTTTTTCCTTGCCACTGTTGCCTCTGGCTTGCTCACTGGGGACTTTGGGCGAGGATAATGTAAAGCGCTTTGAGTCAATGTAATGTTGAGAAAATGAGCTATACTAATAAAACTGAATTAATCTGAAAATTGAATGTACATCCTCCACCTTACCCCCACCTGCTCAGGAAATTCTGCAGTTTGTTACCGCTAATGTTATTGAAAGTATAGCCCTAATTGAGGGATACCTCTGTCACCTTACAAACTCATGTTTCCTGCAGAGGTATGCATCATTTTGTAAATGCTGCCTTCATTTGACACTGGAAAAAATCAATTAAAATCCAAATTCTAAAATTTATATTTTAGATTTGTTTGATTTCCATTTTGTTCAAATGTAAATGTCATGGTTTTAGAGACAAAGGACATGAGGCCAGGCAATGGGAGAATGGAAAGGGACTTTATCGAATCCAAACTAATCAGGCAGTGGGAAACAAACAGGATCGTAAGGGATCAAAAACTGGAAGTCTAGTACTGGGAAGGGCACAGGCAACAAGAGCTTGAAGTCAGTGACCAGACGGGAACACAGTGCTGGGAAGCATGTATATATGGGACTAACAAGGGAATTAACGGGGCAGCTGGGAATGATTTCCACTCGAAGATTAGGAACAAGAGGCAAGATGAGAGGGATAGGCATGGCTTGTTAGGTCCATGACAGGGAGGAGACTGGTGGCGATATGACCGTAAAATACCACATTTGATAACAATTTAAAATAATATATTGTGTTAATGTATAACAATATATAAGCATAATTTACAAAGCAGGTTTTCATTGAATATGTAGACATAATTTTTCTTATGTAAATTGCCCAAATAATTTGCGCTGAGCCCATGTTTCTTGAGCAGATTTTTTCCAAGACATTAGTCCCTTTTCTTGCATTTTCGTCACTTATACAGCTAAATGTTTTTTGAAGCAATGGAGATTCACAACTGGCTACCATTCCCACTCACTGCCAGCGTTATGAATAGATGGAAGTGACCTTGCATTGTCAAATAATGAGTCTTGTCACGCTAACATTGACACTCTAAAGAATATTGCTATTTGATAAGGTATCCACTAAAAGTGTCAAGACAGTATATTTATAATAAAGATAGTATTAATTGAATGCTTTTACCTTTTGTTTATGAGGATTGTGTATTTGTTATCGGCACATCTATATAATCTTACAGTAAATGAGATTTGAATACATATAAATGCCATCACCGTATCTTGTTCAGCCTCATTAGATTGAAACCCCTAACTGAATTTATACATGCAAGCAGCTGGGCATCCTGTGTTTTGTTCCTTTCACTGTTTTCATATGAAAAGGCTTTGTACCCATTAAAAATTCATCACCACAGAGGCATATTAATAAGTAATTTTCTGAAGTGAGTAGTTAATTTAATGAGACAAACAAGCAAATCATTACAACACAGAACATTATCTTCCCTTTAATTCTGTGTAATTGCTGTTTTTATATCTACTTTTCAACTTTTAAAACCCGTTATTAGTTGTTATTGTAATATCCAGGTACTGTCATGAAATTGATAGATGAATGCCGTCTCAGAAAACCATGTCTTTTTCTGCTCTTACTGTAGAGATCAATGTCTCTGCTAATGACACTTTTATTTTTGCCCATAATAACCTTCAGAAGTTTTGAAGCCTGAACAGAGAGGACACAATAAATCCTGCAGACACAGACCACACTCTAGTCTGAACTGTTTTATTAAGAAATATATTTCGTAAGAACGGTAATACAACAGTGCATCAAAAAAGTGGGATGGCATAAATAAGACAAGCACTGCGGCATGAGATTTTATTATTTGTAGTTTTCTGGAAATGTTGTTTTATGAAGGGTTAATTACATATTCTGATTAGGTGCCTTTTTTGCCCTGGGTTTTTCACTTTCATCTTGACTGCTGTAGAAAGAAGTAATATGATGTACCTAGACTGGCCCGTAAGCAGAAATGAATTTCAGGCTGGGGGAGGGGGCTCCAAGGATTTCCATTGCAGTTAACGCTGGGAAATATAACATTATAAGAACGGTTTACTCTTTTAACTAAAGTGACATAACATAGCAGGCCAATAATAAATAATGTGAAAATATCCATCCCATCCATCCATAACTGCTTATCCCATGTGGGGTTGCAGAGCCTATCCTGGAGGCTGCGGGCACAAGGCAGGGAACAACCCAGGATGGGGTGCTAACCCATCACTGGGCACACTCATACACCATTCACACGCACATGCATACCTACAGGCAATTTGGCAACTCCAATTGGCCTCAGCATATTTTTGGACTGTGGGGGGGGGGGGGAAACTGGAGTACCTGGACGAAACCCCACGATGACAGCATGCAAACTCCACACACATGGAAACCAGGTGGAGACATGAACCCTGGTCCCAGAGGTGTGAGGCAACAGTGCTAACCACTGCACCACCATGCTGCCCCCATGTGAAGATATCAAACAAATAAATAATAATAATATTAGTTGCACCCTTATCATTTATTATTATTATTATTATTGGAAAATAAAATAAATAAAAATTTTAAAAACTGGAAAAACCACAGCACTGTACAGAATCAGAAAGCTGTTTATCTGGGTAATAAGATTAGAAAAAAAACACTGTTTTAACAGCATAGTATATCCAAATGAACAGTAACCCAATTAACAAGAATTTATGTTATTCAAAATTGACGAATACCGCTTCTATTCCCAAACGTCTCCTCAGGGGCACCCCAGCTGTTCCATGTAAAGTCAACAAGTACATAGGTATATTGCACAGTTCCTGTAATTAGTAGGGTGACTTTCAGCAAGGTTTTGAATTGGCTAATCTAACATACTTTGCCAGACATAGTTTTACACCAACATAAAGCATCTGCACAGCACTACATATTTCTAGTAAGTTGCATAAATGTAAATACATAATAATTTGTTCTGCCACAGCCAACCTATAATAAAATAACATATTTGCACTATGATACACCAATGTATACAAGCATCGTTTTCTCTTTCTGTGGAGCCCTGACATATGGCTATGCCATGTTATGTGTCAGCCTGACATCTTATGTTACAGTATGTGAAATTTCCAGATAATGCAGCTGTCCATGAAGCATTAAAAAGAAAATTGCAGCTATTTAGCAGGCATTCACCAAGTGTTAAAAGTTTCTTATACAACTTTAAAAAATGTATTTTCATTCAGATTTTTCTTGTTTTTTTATGTGTGTCTTGTCTGTATTGGCTATTCATATCCCAGGGTATTTCTAGGTCAGGTTAGTGAGTTGAAGACAGCTCTGAAAGTGGCTGTATTGAACTTTCCAGAAAGTGTATTCAATCGTATACCTGAGCAAGTCATCTCTTAGAAATTATTCTATAGCTGTAACAAAATATATGTAGAAAAATGGCATTTTGTCCTGTAATATTTAACTGAAAATTTTCCACAATGTAATATATCATTTTAAATATTTAAACTAATGGTTAATTCCCTGTCTGCTGTTAACCTATCATATCAATCAAATTTTTAATATTAATATTATTTTTTAAAAAGTACAAAATGAAGATTACTTAACTGAGCTGTAAGATGTAAAATTAACCTAACTTACTGATTACTTATAAGGAAAGAATCAGTTTTGACATTACTACTATTTTGTCAATTTCCCTACTGAATTCTTATCATTTAAAAAAAATCGTATTTCTTGTACTTAAACAAAATTAAGTGCATAGATTCACTGACAGTTTCTGGGTTAGAAAATATATAAATCTGGCTGTGTTTTGTTAGGTCTATTTATTTGCATTAAGCTAATGTGCTGATTGTTCTGTTTTATAGATGATCCTGAGGGCTCGTTCACACCACCAGAGTTCGATAAGACTGGTAACACCTTTGAGGTAAGTGTGAACAGCCTTGTGTACATTTCATCAAGGTTTATATTGTACAACATCATGAAATGGCGTATCTAGTATTGTCAGGACTTATATCTCCTGACAAAATATTAATTCCATTCTTCCGGGTTACCATATTAAATAAAAATTATATTTTGTCCATTCAGTGTGCCATGGGAGAATAAATGGACTAATAACCCTAACACTAAAGGAGACAGAGGCATCTAGTAAAATGTGCTGTGAACAGTTGACTATGGACGGAAATTAGTGCTTTTTAATCCTTTAGATCCTTTAGAAACACACATCATTAATATGTACAATATTTTCTGGGTTATCAAGAAACATGGAAATCTTTTAAAATTTACCTCCATTACTTACTAAGCCTCATGACATCAGCAGTACTCCATTCCCAGCTACATCTCCATTCCCTTGGAATTATAGGGTCACCTGTACATGGTACCATACTGAAACTACTTTAGGCATTGTTAGCAATACCAGTTGATAACAATGCATTGCATGGTATTTGGTGCTTACAAACATCATAGCGACAAGTCCACAGGTAGTGGTTGGACAGTACTGTGTGTACGACTGATTTAGTGAGACACAAATACGTAAGTGCTAATAGACAGTATATAACTACAGCTTTCACTTCTATTGATGAAGGGTGTAACCATCTTGAATTCTGAGATCGGGGATGCAGATGGTGTGTTTCAGTTTTAAATTTGGAATCTCCAAATTCCTAGTCAGAAAGTTCAACTGGAACACCCCCCGATGTTGAACTTCTGACTTGGAATGTCGGAGGAAACTCTACAACCCTGACCTCAGAATTCAAGATGGTTATCATAAGGGTTATCATAAAACATAACATTCTGCCAAAATTTTTTTGAAAGAACCTTAAAATAGAGGCATGCGAGCTTATCAAATGAATCAATTTACAGCCTTTTTGAACACATGCCTACCTACTCAAAACACAGCTTTGTGCATTAAACATTTCTATGGAGGTAAATGGATAGTTGTATATCTGTCTTATATTGCTGTTTTCAGTTTATTGCTGTGTCACTAAAGTTGGATGTCAGTTTTTTTTTTTTTGTAGTATTTCCTATCCATACCTGTATGTTTCAGTTTGTTCAAAGTAGGTTAAGAAAAAGTAAGAAACTTTGTGCCCTACTTTTCACTTCATTAAAGCAATATTTTCTGGGTTATCAAAAATGTGGGAGCTGAGAAGAGGTGATTTGTGCAACCCTGTCTCTCATATTAATGAGAAAATCTGTAGGTGCCATTTCATTTTTGGATCAGGACTCCAACTGTAAATTGTGGAATAGTTTTATTAATAGTGAAAGTGAATCGCTGTGGTGTGTAAAGTGAGAAATGCTGTAGACATTCTTATTTGTATATCTTTTTAGAGTGGAATACACCACAGTAGTATGACACACCTGAAAAATACTTATTTTGGTTAGCAATTTTCTGTTGAGTTGGTTAAATAAAAGGGAGATTCATTATTAATATGTACATTATATACATACTACCTAGTGCAAAATGTCATATGAAGGTGGCAATAATAAATAAACTGCAAGAAACTAGGCATAAATAACTTAGAAAATACTGCCCAGAATAAGATAATTATAGATCATTATATCTTTCTTACTAATTCTGTTTATAGCAAACACAATGGAGAATCTGGAAACAGAATCTTTTGATCTTGGTGTTTTCATATTTATTGCCTTCAGTGCTTTGTATCACAATCAGAATACTGAGAGCATGTGGGCATTAACACTCTCCTGAATACTTTTTGAAGGCATTGCTATCCTGTCTCCATTGATTATTGTTATCATGGTAACTTGAATGAAATAACACCAGCAGAGAGAAGAATAATTATTAATTTGTTAGATGGTGCCTAGAATGGATTGCATGTCAGAGCTGATGAATTTAGGTCTCATGGTTTAAAGGGATCACTGCTTCTCCATTGGCTTGCCCTGGTATTTGTTTATTGACTACTTAATGGCTTGATAAATAGCATTTCTTCTGGAAGGTGTTATAATGCAGTCTGACTTTGAGCGAGAATTCACCTAAAGCTATAAAGCATATACACTCACCTAAAGGATTATTAGGAACACCTGTTCAATTTCTCATTAATGCAATTATCTAATCAACCAA
>JAAGVU020000061.1:11189139-11206639 GCA_011763525.2 Mormyrus iriodes
TCCCCTCTTAGCCCTGGATTATTAATGCTGCAGTTCAGTCTAGGGTTCAGATGTGACACATTGTGTGTGTAGTTCATGTTTGGCAAAGACCAAAGGAAATTCTTTCTGCTGTAAGGTTTATTTACAATTGTTATACATCACAGAGACAGAACCGGTGTCGCATGTAGATTTAGCTGAAACAACAAGCAAAAGACCGCATCTTTCTAAACATGTTAAAAGGGGAGGATTTTTCCAGTCATCAGCGAAAACCACATATACATTACTGAAGCGACCAAAATTCAGAAAGGGCTAGGAAAACTCAGTCTGTCTGCCTACACAAAGTCATACATAATATAAAATATTTGTTTTTGATGAACTAGTAACGGAAATACGGTGTTACTCTCGCATTAGACCACATAATTGACCAAAAGTCATTTTTTGTGTGTACATGAACACACTGCTTTTGGTAAGTATGACAACGTGTTTCAGTTTTGCTCTTGTTTCAGATTTCAGAATTGTGGAAGTTCATTTTAGTTATTTTCAAATTATTTAAATAATTATTTTTGTTTGAGTCTGCAAATTGGGTCATCACAGTCGGTAAAACACTGCATAACTAAAACTATTGGTGACTGTTTAATGTTTGACCGTATAAAATGATATGAGCCAATATTTGTTAATAGAATTTGTAGCTCCTCTCCTCTTCTTCCTGTGTGTTCCCATGTACTTCTGTAGTCCATGAAGCAGTCTGTTGGAGCAGAATTCTGTCCAGGGTGATACCTGCTTCATTTCCTGAAATTGGCTCTAGGCTGTTCTTGACCCTGTACTGAATAAGCAGTTTGGAAAAATGAATGGATATTTGCAGGAGCTGCTCTTTAAAAGCTGACACCTGTGATAACATCCTTATTTAGGGATAGATGTATCATGCTAATTGAATTGTACATAAACTAGCAGATTGGATCTATGTAATATAGAATTTCTTTTGCTGTCTAACTTGTGTAGAAAACAAAGAAGTGCCATAAAGTGCTTCTTGAAAAACAAAACATACACACACACACACACACACACACACACACAGTTAAGCCCAAAATTATTCAAATTATTCATACCCATACCAAATATTGATCTATAGTGAATTTTTATTCGACCAATAGGTTTCTGCTGGCTGGAAATGGCAGAAGATGATTAGACATTGTGCTAGAGATATAAACTTAAAAAATAAACCTTTTTGATGTTTATTTTACATTTTTATGAAAAAATTCCACGTCCAAAATTATTCATACCCTTTGAAATTGTGCAAATTTTTGAGAAAATTCAAGCTTCTATACCATTCCAAATGGTCCTGGTAATTACCACCATGTTCTAGATAGAGAATTCAAATCAACTATAAAATGAGATCAGCTGATGCAGTAGTTCTCTAATCAGTTACTAGTCAACTCCAAGTCATGGCTAAACTCAAGCAGCTTAGTGAGGACCAAGCTTGTGCCTTGTGGCTAATCACAAGATGGGGAAAAGGCCATAAAACCATATGCAAGTGTATTCAAGTGTCAGTGGCCACAGTGCAAAGCATAATCAAAAAGTACAAGGAGTTCTACACTGTGACTGTGAGAAATGTGTGGTAGGAGTGAAGAAAGTATGGTAGGAAGCCAAAAGTTTTTTTTTTTTCATTTGTTTCACACACACACACACACACACACACACACACACACAAAATGCAGCTTTGGCATGGAGACTCGCTCAGTATTTGCTGATACACTTGTTTTGTGCCCTTTAATAAGTTGATTTTCTCCATTCTGCCATCTCTTGGCTCATCTTCCTCTAGCCCTTTTCAGGCATGAGAAAAGAGGAAAAAGTATCCAGATTTTTTAAAGATTGTTTTTTTTACTCAAGATTGTGTTTGAATTAAAATCCTTTTTAATTTTTTTCTAAATTCTGATTAAGTTATTTACGCAACAAAGGAGTGAAAAGGGGTATAAAGCCACAGCTGATAATAATTGATATCATATCTGTTTTAGGCCATGTTATGTTATGTATATAGCAATTATTAAGCTTAGTTATTAAAAAAACACCAAAACGGATATTTTAAAAACAACACAGAGGACAACCTCAAAATGATATTCAGAATTGTGGTGAAATGTATATGGAAACTTTGCAACAGTGTAATAAATATGAGAACACATTCACTGCTGAAGAAATTAAAAAAATCACTTCATTAATTAACTAATTTCGCAATTTTTTTTAGCTCATTCTCAGGTCATGTTGAATCTAATGAGTTGTAAAACTATGAACATCCCATGTGAAACAGCAGTATGATCATTCTGCATGGTAATTTTCTTTTAACATTTTTGTTTGTTGTCTGTTTAATTTTAAAAAACAAGCTAATTTGGAAAAAAAAATACAATAGATAAAATACCAAGTTACACAAACAAGAATTAAAGTAATATGATTCCACTGTTGCATGATGTCCACATACGTGGACAGGCAGAAATGGTTAAAATCTCACTGAAGTGATTTTGCATTGGCTACCCAAGATATCTTAAAAAGCCATCCTATAGCTGCAGAATTATAATACTTTTTACATTACAAGACAAAAGTCCAGGCACACCTGCTTTTAATGCATTTTTCTGTGTTTTAGCTATATTATCCAATTTATAGTAAAAGCCCTCAATGCAATGAAATAATGCATATCAAATACTGCAATGACAAAGAAAACTCTAAACTAAAATTTTCTCAGGCCTTAAAAATAACCCACTTTTGCTTCAATAACAGCATTGCAGACTCTTGGTATTCTTTCAGCCAGCTTCCAGATGTATCCACCTGGAATGCTTCTCCAACAGTCCTGAAGGAGTTCCCACAAGTTCTGGGCACAAGTTGGCTACCTTGCTCTTACTCTTCGATCCAGCTCATCCCAAACCAGCTGTATAGGGTTTAGGTTGGGCTATTGTGGGGGCCAGGTCATCTGTCACAGCACTCCATCTCTTTCCTTGTCCACTAGATAATACTACATACCCTTGAGGTGTGCGTAGGGTCATTATCTTTTTGAAAAAGACCTTCATTAGATCTGTCTAGACCTTTGAGTGATAGTGTATGTTTGGTAAATTATAGGAAAAGATTAACTTAAACTTTGGTTTGAACAATTGAACTCATCAAAAGTCAGTATTCTGTTATCTGAGGCATTTAGGGAGTTAATGCTCTCTTTCATTTGTGAGACAATTATAATCGGTTTTTTTTTCTCCATTAAGTGAAGGAGCATTTCTGGTTCAGAGCAATAAGTGAACTGTAAGACTGTTGCAGAACAAAGCAATGATAAATGTCAGGGGAAACAATCAATTACTGTGCACATTATAAAAGTTGAGGCATGCAGATTATTCTTAAGACTTCAGATTATTCCTCCCGTATTTTCCATCACGCAGCAGTGATGTGGGATACTGTTGACTGCATATTGACCAAACATGCTATGGTTGAATTCAGCTATGGAATAAAGTTAAATATAGTGCTTTCCCATTTAAACTTCTGCCTTCTTGTGTATTTTTATTTATAAAAGCAGAGATGTTCAGGCAGATTTGGAAGCTCGTTAAATTAATACTGCCATACATTGTTGTTGAAAAGCCCAGCTAGCTTGCCAAATAGAACATTTTGTTTAGAATATATTGTAATGAAATTACATGTGGAGAGTGCATTTTCTGGATCTTGCTGGTGATCATGTAAAGTACCAAAATATTTTTGGCATAGGTGGTTCAGTGTTGGAAAAGGTCTGTGCCATGTATCACTGCCATAAAACACCCTGGCATATTTGGAATCATTGGCAAAGCCGGGGGGATAGGAAGCACATATAGACGGGTGATACAGTCACCCCTCACCGGTTTTATTGTTCCCTGGCACAAAACATCTTTACTGAACTGTGTATGTAAATACAAGCATTTACCCGTTCCTCTTCATGACTTCCTTGACACAACATTTAACAAATGCAATAAATACATTAACTTCTGCTGGGAGAAAACACTGAACTTTTGTCCAGGGCATCTAACAACATATTTTAAGGAAATAACACACTTTCATTGGGTACTGGCTACCCAGAAGCTTGCTGCCCCAGTGTGGTGCATGTGCTGTTCAAAGTAGTGTAGCGTAACATTACTGGTTATTTTTTTAGAGGTGCTCATTTTTTTCTTCTTGTAGATTGTAATATGGTTCCTTGAAGATGCAAGCATTTGATACTGTAATCATGGAATTAATACTGAAGCTGTGAGAAGTTGCTGCTATAATGTTACAGAAACATTGAAGAAGTGTTGTGCTTTGAATGGGCTAGTACATATACTGTTTTGGCTGTGTGTCACTTATAAATACCTTTCAGGAGGGTATTGTCCTCATATTTGCTCTCAGTATTCTAACTTCTACCTCGGGGCTTATGGATTTGGTTCCCCTCCCCTGTTTCCCCATTTCTGCGTTCTGAAGTTCCTTTCATGTGTGTTTAGGCTTCCTCCGGGTTTCTTTCCACAGTCCATTGTTGTGTCTAAATGGTGTTTTGTATGTGAGTGTCATGACCTGCCTTTGTATAATATGCTGCAAGCTCACCGTGACCCTGTAGTAGGTAAATGGTTACGGAAGAAAGAGACTTTCTAGCTACGTATAAACTCAGCACCAAGAATGTCACCTGTTAGCCATAAGGCTAGCTATAAAAAAAAATCAATTTTACAGTCTATGATCTTTTCCTGAGGGTGTGTGCAGCTTTAAACCCCCGTTAGTCTTGCGTGGCCAGCCTCATGCAATAAGATCTGGTAGACAAAAATGTATAAAAACATGGCAGAGGGTACTTCACTGAGGGTACTGTCAAGCGTAAAGGCTGATGTCTGGATGCACGTCGGATTTCAGAAATATGAAGACAAAACCAAAGTCGCCTGTAAGATGTGCAAAATGGAGGTGAAATACTGTGAAAACACCACAGATCCTAGAAACCATTTAACAAGATACCATCCAGATGCACAAAAAAAATCAGCAAAAAACATCTGTTCCCAAATTTGTAGGTCTTGTTAAATAAAAAGTTCATTAATGCAACTACTTTGGGGGTCAATTCTTAATGCTCATATTAATATTGTTAATATTAATAATATTGTTAATAATGCACCAGGTTAGGCCATTCCATGTACAATTTACAGCATTAGTTCTCTCCTATCCAAACAAAATTATAACTGAAATGTCTCTAATAAAATCAAATCAAATCAGAAATTGAATCGATTCTGGACCATGTGAATCAGAATTGAATCGATTCAGGATCCAACTCTAGTTAGCCTCAGTGTACACAGCAAAACACTGCAATGAGTGTCAGTTTATGATCAGGTCCTTTGTTTCAGGTCATTTTAAATTTAGGCTTTATTGTACTGAAAATACTGAGTATCAGTTGGTGATCAACATAGACTAGATGCTGGATGTCATATGATAGTCAGCTAAATGTACTGGGGCCCATCCAATGAGGCAGCTTCATCTGTATCTTACTCTTTCTCCAGGGACATGTGTTCTCCCTCGGGACCACTCTGGCAGTCTCCCTTGATTTTGTCATTGAGCCAGAGTTACAACCGGAGCTTGGTCCAGAGGTTAGAAGGCTACTGGATCGGATGCAACAGGAGAGACCAGACGATAGACCAAGCATTCAGGTGAGGAGCTCACCACCATAGACTCCGCAATAAATAGTGTTTGTCAAGGGTTTTTGCCAATACTGATATTTCAAGAGTAATGTAGCTGATGGCCAGTGTTGGATTAAACTTTAATATAGGGATTTAAGAAATGAGAGTAACTGTGCAATTATGGACATTAATTTACTAGACATACTATATTTTGCCTAATTATTTTAACTTCAATTAACAAGTCAGAAAAGCAAAGTATTAAAGATATTTGAGTTCTTAAACAAATGTCCAAATAAATATTATACCAAATTGTCAAAATAAATAATAATAGGGAGAGAGGCCTGTTTCTTAACCATTTTTGTGCCCGTTCTTTTTAAACCTAACTCCAATACTAATGCCATATTTTGCTTTGCTAATGTGAACCGTTTTATATCAAGTTAGAGTGACATGTTAGAACAGCCCATGTAAATACAGTGGTCGTGTAAAGACTCACAGGAGGAATTACTTATCTCATCCAACATAATTATTTACATAATATACATAAATTTCCTTCGAATATAATGTAAGACTGAAAACTACAAGTACTTTGTTTAATTTTGGTCCTTTAGTGATGTAATCATTATTACAATATTATGCAACTGTTTTTTTTTTCATTATCTCAGGTATTGAACTTGTCTTTCTCTTAAACCAAATCAATTCTGACATGTAGGTGTGTATTTCCAACATAAACAAGAAGTTGATTATTAATTCAACATGTATAGAAAAGTCTATCATATGGTTGCCTTTGCCTTTTTGTTGTGACACCTTAAATTGAAATCCAGTGCAATCTTTCCACAGAACATTGTCACACTGGCAAAAGTAAAGCTAGGGAATGTGTCCTCTTTGAGCATCTGTCGGAGGTTGTCTGCCATTGGCCGGCGTGTCCTGTCAATTGAATCTGTAGGAACGTTTCAAGGTATGTCTGTTCTTTTCTCAGTTATTAAAAAACACCCTTACAGGAAGATGTTACAAGAATGATCTAATGACAGTGATAGCAAAAAAAAAATCTAAAAACCCATATTGAAATGACAGTTGAGTTTTTATTTGTTGTGGAACCTATTGAAAAACCAAAATGACATAATGACATTTGCAGATGGCCTGGAAACATCATGTGGAATTCATGAACATCAACTGAAAGCCAAGAGGCAGTTTCATGAACAGAATCCGGTCAGTGGTTTGTCCAGCATAGAGGACCTCGGTCTTGATCTGAGCACCACTGATCACATCATCCGACCACAGAGAGAGGAGCATATCTTTGACTTGCAATTGGACAGCAGGTCCCAGAACAGCTCCCCTGTCAGGAGGCGCATACAGGAGAAGGGTGGGAGGACCAGGGGAGTGCTCAACCGCTCCAGTTCTGTCCCTGATTCCAACAATCCGCCACCAATCCAGCCACAACTGGTTGACCTGAATGCGACTGTAACTGACCTTACGGAAATAGGTTCCGAGGAACTTCCTGTCAATGTGATCATCAAGAATATGGTGGCTCGCAAGAGCAGACGCAGCCAGCTGTCAAACCACGATGAACATGACTATTCGGTGAAAGACGGGTGTGGTGAGACAGCGGGGTTGCTGGAATTTTCTCCCGATAAAAACCACAACATTCCCCAATCATTCCCTGGCTGTGCACAGGATCCAGAAAGTGCCCTCCTGGGCAGAATTTTCAACTGGAATACCCCCCCTGACTCTGTGTATAATGAGACCTCAGTAAAGAGTATACTCTGTACCACCAATCACATGACCAAAAGCATGTTGTGCCTCAATGAAGAAACTCAGGATGAAGTAAGTATCCAAGTATAATATCAATTATCATCAGCAGTAATGTATTGATATAATATTGATAATACTAATAATCCTAATAGAGTAATACATTTTACATTTTTTGCGTTTAGGCTAATATAGTTAAAATAACTCCTTTACATCAACAGGATGTTTTGTTTGAAAGCTGAGACTTGGGCTATGCTTTTCAGAAAAGAATTTCTTGGTCACTGGTGGTGGATCTGGAGTGAATTACGAGTTGTGTGTTTTTATGTGTGCCTGTGTGTGGGTGTCTTACAGTGGATCTCCCTGAAGGAGCTGCTCTCTCACAGCTATCAGCCTTTGTCAGTGAACGAGCTCTGGGCCCTGTGTTACATATGTCTGTCGACACTGCAGACTTACATTGACTACCCAGGTGGGGTTTTTCTCCTGGCTCAAAAGAAGTGTCTAAACACTCTCCAAGGCCAACCATGCAAAATTAACTGCATTAGAAAATGCAAGTAAAAAAAAACATTGTGCGTAATTGTCATTACATGTTAGCTAAGAAAACATGTTCTTTCTTCTTTATTCTTTTTTTTTGTCCTTAATGACTATTACAACTAATAGCTGTAGAAATGTGATTTTAGCTGACATGATGGTCCTGGCATAAAAATAGTATGGTTATTGTTCAGGAAATAGATTTCAGATGCCTTAGATGTTCTTAACGCAAGATATGAAGGTTCACATCCCACAGGAGGCAGTACGGTTAAATAAGAGAGAGTACCTTAAATGTGTAAATTGTAAATAATGCTATGTGTTCTGGACACAAACATGCTATTTTTTGTTCTGTGTGCACAGCCTATTTATGCCTGGAATCTGTTTACATCAGCTGTGAAGGGGAGATGCTGTTCCTGAAAACTAAAAACACAGGTGCAATTGCTGTCTCCAGGCTTCAGTTGTTATTGTGTAACATTTCTGCTGTAGCATTTATTGTGTAAGAGAGCTGGGATACGCTTCAGTACAGTAATTTGCAGTTGTCTCCCAAAAAAACCTTGTTTAGTTATGTAAGAATATGTTATTTCACATCACTTTCAGATGCTTATTACTTTTTTGGTGAGAGTTGTTTTGAGATGCTTGACATTACGGTTTTTAGAGCCCCATCTGACTTTCATTTGCCTATTTAGGATCCTGTGATGCCTTTTATCTTGCACCAGAATTCCAAGAACATGGAATCGTTACAGAAAAGGTGTGAATGAATGTGTCACAATTTATTTCCCTTAGCTTTTATATTGCTATTGTATTACCAATATATTGCTTAGCTTTGGTGAATATTTTTTGTTTTTGAATAGGCCTGCGTTTATGGTGTCGCAGCTATCCTTTGGTCCACGGCCAAGTTCAACTTATCACCCAACCAAAAATTAGCAATGCCAAGAAAACTGAAAAGACTGCTACTGGAAATGGCAAAGAGGACTCCTATTGAGAGGCCTTCAATTGTAGCAGCAAAAAAGGTATGAGTTCTTGACCCCACGATTATTAATTTCTGAAGTCAGAACAAGCATATACGTTTAGTCATTTTAGGTAGTCAGCGTGTCAATGTAATACTGATTGAAAATAATGAAAATGAAAGTCATTAAAAGGATAGTGTGTAAGTCACAGTTGGTAAACATGAACTGGAAAATATGTTACAAGTTATTAGCCGCTCACATTGACATGTTTCTAACTTCAGTTTTAGCTAAAGGCACTGCCTTTTTTCTCACATTTTTAACGAGCTGTGGTTATTGCTTGTTCTCCTTGAGACCTTCTCCTCCCCTTAATGTGTTTTAGTTGAACTTAAATGTGTGAATAATGTGCTTTATTTTCATCACGAATGCGTTGAGATTATATGTGTCTCACTCTTAACCCAACTGTTTTGAATTCTTGTCCGTCTCATGTCGTCATGGCTCTGTTGGCATTGCCCATGAATCACAGTCTGTGTGCTCTCATCTTTCATAGAGCTGTTCTGATTACCTATATACCTCACTGCTTTACAGATCTGTCGGGATTACCTGCTACGTCAGCGCACCACTCCTGAGGAAGTTTGGGCAAAGTTAATCAACAGGCTTTGCAAGGTTGACTTTGTAAAATGTTTTCCCCCATTTAGCCTATAATCCATTTGAGCAGCACATTTCAGCTATACTGGCTCACTTGTGTGCCAGAGTATTTTCTTTTCAGTATTGATATCTGGATTAAATTAAGTATATCAGAACATACAGTTGAAATAGCTGAGAATATTTTGTTATTGGAGAAAGGCAAGACCATATTGAAACACTTATGCAATGGGAAACATCATTGAAATTTGTGCTAAAGCCAGGTTTGTGTAGGATTTCATTTTTATCTGCCAGTTTTCCTCAGATAATTTTCTCTCTCTCTGGAGTTATTATAGAGAAAGCCAGCTGTTTCCCCTGTATAGTGATGCACTGCCCTCTTTTGTCTGATCAGGGAAATGTTTCTAAAATAAGGAAATGATGTATAATTTGAATGATGTTCTTTTTGTATTTTGCAACCACAGTCAGACCACTGGAATAAGAATACAGGTTCTCCAAGGAATTTGGACTCTAAGAAAAGGTCTGATATAAAAGTGTCTTCAAACACCAAGATGGGTATGTTTCTTTGTTAAAAAGTTCATCAGGTTAGTGTACCCTTTTGGTATGACTGCATCAGTTTCTGAAGACTAATTTAAGAATTCATGAGTAAGTTTACACAGTGAAGTGTGTTCTTGGTTGATGTAATTTTCAGGCGCATATGCTCACTTTTTAAGTTGATAAATGGGGCCAACGATTCATAATTGATTTTACTGTATGAATGGTATCAGTGTAGTTTTGGTTGTTGTTTCCTTGTGACTACGCAGGGTTTGCACCTATGACCAGAAGAGACAAGCTGTCTCCAGTCCAGGGACCTATCCCAAAGCAGTACTGTGCCAACACAGCCTCTTCTCTCCCCGATGCCTTCACATCTTCTGCCACACATTTCAAACCCATTGTACTCGCCCAAGATGGAACTACTTCAAGGGAGACCCTGACCCACCAAGGAACTGGGGGGTAAACATTTCTCAATTACAGTATAAATCAGAGCAGAATACTTAGTTCTAGGATGTCAACTCATCCAACATTGTTCTTTATTCTTTGTGCTATTAGCGTGAGTGCCATATCTGAAATATTGTAATGTAATATTCAGCATGGCAAGTAAATTAAGAGACTTGGAATGAGAAAATTCAGAATATGTAGATAATCAAAACTAGAATATTTTAACACATGAATAGATGTAGATTCAAAAAGAGATGTGCAAAGAGATCAGCCATGTACTTAGGTATACAAATATTTTCAAACATTATAGAACATTAAATTAGGGTCATTGATAGGTACTGGTGTAAATTGAATTTAAATTTAACTTATGATGTAATTAAAAAATTTCAACATTTCAATATTTTGCAATCTTCATTTGCAGTCTGCATTTGCAATTCATCAATGTGCAATTTTTTAAAGGGAAAATGAGGATGGCTATAACAGTCATCTGAAAGCCAAACCAGGAGACAAAGACAATGCATCCATGGATTATGTGCCACAGGTTCCAAAAGAAGATGCCATTTACCTTGACTCCCAGGAGAGTGTTGGTTTACTAGATTCATTCACTTCCTCCAGCGGAAAGATGTTGGTCAACAGCCCATCACTGACAACAGCACAACATACTGACTGCAAGGGACAGACTCTTCCTCATCACTGCAGCAGTACATCTGCCTTCGCCACCAATCAAGTCACTGGCAGCATGTACAACAGCTACCTCCTGAGGCAAGACCCCAAAACAGGGCTGCTGACATTGTTCCCTGTGCACATTGCTGCCCCAGAGCCCATTCCTGGCCTAAACATCAACATCCCCCCACTATCAGCCACACCTAGTGAGCTCCCCTTGGGCTCTATGGATCAGGGGACTCCTAAGACATCAGCAGGAAACCAGAGACCACCTACCATACAGAATGTAGAAGCATGTCTTACACCACTGGCTGCACCACAGATGGACAGGGCCCCAGTTACGAAGCAAAAGGACTCTGGGGGAGAAGGTGGCAGAGGACAGTCCCTACGAAGTTTGACTCAGTCTCCTGCAGAACAGCCTCTTTCAACCCAGGTCCATCCCTCTCTACAGGCGGTCATGAACCTCGTTAGAGCAGAGTTTGGCCACGACAGCTATCTGGAAAATGGAGCAGAGGACCTCAAAATGGGTTAATGTCATGTCACCTGGAAAGTTTTTTGTATTCTGCTAACATAAATACCAGAATGATTTTATCACCCTTCTGTAGTTATTTCTTGTAGATAAACTACAGTCAGAATGAGGCTAGTAAGAGGTCGTTAATCAAGCTTATTTCCAATGCATTCAGATGTTAATATTTTCATTCAGTGTTTAGTTTTCATAACCTGTAAGGATAAAAATAATCTCAGTGTAATTCCATTTATGAAAAAATAGAGTCCCAGATTTGTTTGAATTGTACTTTTTCAATGATTTTAATTTTCTTTTTTTGTCTATTACAAGGGGAGTATATATTCTCTCTAAGAGACCTCCAGTACGATACGTTTCGCAGTGCTGTTTCTGAAAAATTCTTGGATTTCTGCTGGAATGAGAAATTACTAGAAGCACTTTACAACGTGGTCAATGAAAAGCAGACCACTGTGTACGTATGCATTTTCATCAGGATATATTAAGTCAATAACAGCATTGTCCCTTCAATGATTTCCTTCAATTTCGTATGCACTGACTTTGTTATAAACATTATACTTTATAGTGGATTACCTTAGAATCGGCATAGGATTAGCCAAAAATGTATTTTACCCTTTTCTTAACGTCCTTTGGCTATGCGGTTGATTGGTTTTAGAGCTGCATATGTAGTACACTGTCAGTTTAATCCATTGAACTCAGTAAAAACCAGAAACCTGGGCCTTTCAACCTGGCAAGGTTAAAGTACTGTTGAGAGTTTGTCAAGGTAACCATAGCGTTGCTTCTGATTGTAGGTCAGATTGGGTGCACAAAAACATCCTTAAATATCCTTAAATGACTGCAAGCACGATAAAGCCACTATCTAAAATAACAATGTTCTGGACGCATAAGTGTTGACTACAAAGGTAAAATGTAAATAGTACTTTAATTCTACAAATAATAACACATTTTGATGTGTCAGTGTTATGTCAAAGAGGACTATTTTTAAGGCTTAACCCAGTTCAGGATCTTTGTTAATTCCAAGATATATTCAGCTGTCATCAAAGTTTATGACAACTCATTGATTGTTTTTGGTATGTTGTTGGATGGGGGTGGGGGTGTCTATATGTCATAAAAATCAACAAAATCAGATTACTGACAGAATGCTACCTGTCCATACTGAATAAAACATATCCGTAATGTGGCCTGCATGTTACAGTATAAAGAGACTTATCTTGACTTATCTAAAAATGCTCTAGATTCGCCTTTCATTTAGGACTTTGACAACAAAATGCAATTATAGGAAGTGTCAAAATGTTTGAACGGGAAAAAAAAAACACGATCAATAATTATTGCAATTAATGAATAAGCAGTAAGTATTTTTATTAGTGTGTTATTGGTTTCTTAGCTTTATATATATATATATTTAAAAAAAAAAAAAATTCTTCAGATTTATGTCTGTGCAAGAATGTTTTACGCGAACACATTTTTGAAATATAGTGAATGTGATGTGACTGAATTAGTTATTTTTCTGTGGTGCTACACAGGTCTGCTTGGAGCTCTACATTCAGACCCTTCTCTGATGTTCAGCCCTCATCAAAGGTGGCAGAAAGGGCAGCCACCTCACCCCAGGGTGGAGAACACAGAAATGTAGTGCAAGCACAGGAGCCAAGTCACGTCAGCTCAGACAGAGACAGCCATGCAAACACAGGAAAGATTCTCAGAAGGTTTCGCAGTGCAGCTGAGATCCAATCTACCTGTGCGACTCTAGAACGACCAGAGGAACTTCATCAAGATGTCGACATAGGTTAGAGACTCCTGTCCTTACACCTCTGGCAGCAGAAATACATAGTTTTCCTTTTAAATAAGCATTTAAAGTTGATACTTTCACTGAATAGCTACAGAATATCAGTAACCTGTAACCATTTTTTCATTTTTGGTCAGATAATTCTGAAGTTGTACAGCTTTTTGTACCATTTGTACAACCTTGCTTTAAAATTACAAAAGAGTGCATGAATATTACATTTGGTGTATTTTTTATTAGTTATGTCTGAATGTCTTTTGTGTGATATCTAAATTAATATACTGTACATGTGCTGTGTATAGGAGTCCAAATTTACATGGTGATGGACCTAGTTATGACAAGCAATCTGCAGTTAGGGTGGTCAGAAGCAAACAGGTCATGATGCTCCCCAAAGCAGGAGATAGTTGCCATAGAAACAGACCGCAGAGACAGAGAAAAGTTCCTGTCCTGCTTTGCACACACATAGAACTATTGAAGGCCAGTGGCGAGTTTTTACATCTGAAATTGTTTTTCTTCACTCAGCTGTAGACAGTTCTTCTCTCTCTGCTCCTGTGGATGGAATGAATGGTAGAGAAGTGGCCACAGGAGAAACAGACTTCAATGAAAATTCTGTGGGTGTCACTGATGAAATTCCCTCCAACACTGAGTCCTCATGGTGGACGGGAGGGGCAGAGGGTGAGCTTGGGAGGGGCTGTCATGACCAGCGTAGTCTGGACTTCTCAGAGGACATGGAGGATACTGACTCCCTGACATGGGATGGGTGCTCTCTGTCTGCTGTTGGGGAATTTGATGGTCACAGCTACAGTCCTGGGTGGGCTTTAGCTTTCTATGGGGGTGACTGCTTCAGAGCGGATGTGCTAAATTATGTGAAGAAACTTGGCCAACACAGCGAGGAACCATGTATAGAGACCAAAAAACAGGTGGGTCTTTGGTGCTGGTACATTCTATATCAAATAAATATAAATGACATGGAAGTTATTATTCTGCTCTTTGAATAGCATATTTTTTGTGTGAAATACTTTCAATTGACAAGTAGTGAAATGCTTCTCTGTTAGTAATAATAATAATATGTGATTTTATATTTTATGGCTGGTTTTCTCCTAATCCTAATTTTCAAAATTCGTTTCTATGCTAACTAAATTGAAAGGACCAGTCTTTCTTAGAACAAGAATTTAAACAGGTATGTTTAAGTAAAAATATTCACTTTTTTCCTTATAAACTGGTTTAGTAATCTACAATATGCTTATATCAATTAAATGTCCTGTCTGGTCATACTTTTTTGTAAATATTCTGATGATTAAATATAAATTCCATTTTTCGTCAGCTTTCTTGTTTTGAACATTTACATATATTTAAGATCTATATGTGGATTTCAGGTTATATCATCAATATAAGCAGTATGATATTACTAGTGTGTGTGTGTGCGTGTGCGCGTATTTTTTCTTCTTCTGCAGAAAGCTGTATGTTTAATGAAACTTTTTTCCCCCAGAAAATATTGTTTTATAGAACTATTTAGTATAACAATAGTTCCGTGTGGTTTGGCGGTTAGCACTGTTACTGCCTCTCACCTTCTGGTTTGGGGGTTTGAATCCCACCTCTTACCTGTATGTGACTTTATGAATGATTTTATTCCTGTATCTATCCAAATTCCATAGCTGCTTATGCTATTCATGATAACAGGGAACATGCTCGTCCTGTTTCACATGGTTTGCTGAGGGTACCCCACTTTCCTCCTGCAGTCCACAGACAACCATTTAGGCTAACTGGTATCCCATCCTAGCCCTGCCTTCTGCCCTATCTGCCTGGAAATGGTCCCCTGCAACTCTTTCAACTATAGGCAGTTGGAAGATGAATGGATGGATCTATATAAAGGATAAGAATAATAATGCAACATTATCTAAAAATGACTTGAAATTTTGCCCTGTATTTGTATTTTTTAGTAAATAGAAAACAGGCATGACTATTTCCTAATAAAGCTCCTAAATAAAAAGACACCATTTGTTCATTATCTTTCTTAGTTGAATATTAATTGGACCCTTTTCTTTGTGATCGCTTTGATGTTGAAGTTTGCCTTTGCCTCCTTCGCTTACATGGCCAGACCAGGCCTCCTTTAGCTGTTGCCTAGCTTTACTTCAAAGGAGGTATTGATTTCTGTAACCGTGGTGAAGGACGCAATGGCTGAAATGCCACAGTAAAGCATAGCCCGGGTTACAACTGTTACCATACCATTTCATTTACTTGTAACATTTTGTTTTGCTTATTGCATTTTTTGCATACTAATATTGTAATGTAAACAAGTGTTTTAAAGATTTTAAATATGCATATTATTGTATACAGGAACTTCGTCAGCAGCTTATAATAGAGACAAGGAATCTGAAAAAGACGAGAAATTTCTACCAAAAGCTGATGCATCAAGAGAGGAAAAATAAAGGTAAATGAACAGACTAGAAAGGAAAATGGTATGCATTGAGCAGGTAATGTTTCCATGGCAACACCAAGCTCAACTGTGTTTTCTTCACAAAGGTTCAGATGCCAAAACCATGCTGTCTAAACTACAAGTTCAGCTTGAGGAGATGAAATCTAAAGTAGAATTTCTGGACTCTGTAAAGAAATACCTTGAGGTGAGGGGTGACCAAATGTAATCTCCCACTACAAAGATGAATTGATTGGTTAATTGATTGAACAATTAATTTTACTAATTAAATGCATTCATTGTTCCTTCCATCTCTCCATCCATTTTTAATTGTCTTTCTATTTGGTATTGTAACGTCCAAATTTCCCTCCGGGGATTAATAAAGTGTCTGTCTGTCCGCCTGCTTGCCTGTCTGTCTGTCTACCTCTCTGTCTGTCTCTATCTGCCTGTATGTCTGTCACTCTGTCTGCTTGTCTGTCCATTTATGTCTGTCTGGACTTGTATACTTCCTGTGAGCTAATTAAGCTTTGCTTTGTGCTTCAGTTAGCAGACAGGTTATTATTTCATATTAGCAAGTATGTTAAACTAATATTAAGCAAATTCATCTTGGAACTTCACAGGTTTTGTGTATGGACAATTGGGGTGTTGAGGCCGCTCTCCTGCCCTCATTGGCGGCCCATGATGATGCCCCTCTAGTGCTGATTCCCTCTGAGGACCCCTCTGTACTTTGCCTGCAGTCAGCAGTGGCTAGAGGAAGAAGCAGCCAGAGTGTAATTAGCCCTTTGCTGGCAGGTACACCCCTGGGCCTCATGTCCTACCTGTACAGCAGGTAAGTGTGTGTTAGAGGTGGGCTTTTCTATGTGCTTCTCTTTGGATTATCAGAGTGATAATCAATTCAAGAGTTAAATTTATCATTGCACTTATGATCTAACACTGAGTTTTAATATGGAATAAGTCTGCTTACATGGTGGCAAAGTGGTTCCCTGAGTACCACTGTAACCTCACATCTACAAGGTTGTAGGGTTGAATCCTTTGGTGTCTCTAAATTTCTCTTAATGTGTGTGTACCCTGTGATGCCTTCTGCCCTGAACTTCCTGGATGCATGTTTGACAAATCACAGAAATGAAGAGGACACAGGCTGGTTGTTCACAAATCCAATGCCTTTGTGATTAAGTCATCAAAAAGTATTTATATTCTAACTGGCTGTTAAATAGGCTAAATGTAGGCAAATTGTGTTGCAGTTAGCTTTTAGTTTTGATAGTTTCCCAGACAGAAATACATGTATACTGGAATATAGTTATGCTTTGGCTGCGTTAATTACTTGTAGTTCTGAAAGCACCTACTGATGCTAGAAATGAAACTTCTGAATTTTATATAAACGTTACTTTAACCTTCAAAGCTGCATTTCTCCTACTAATTATTATTATACATTTTTTGGATCAGATGTATTTTGTGCTAACTTTTTATTTGGGTCTGTGAATCACGATATAACTGATAAAACCTCAATCCATCTGCAAAATATTCCCTAGTTTCTCTCTACCATCTTGTCTTATCTAATCTCATTTCATACGCAAGTGTCCATTACTAACAAAAGATGAATCAAGAGCAAAATACTCCTGATTTAGAAGTTTGAGCAGCAGATACGACCACATACAAAGGCAACACGTTTATCTGTGAGGGTGCAACAGACCA
>JAAGVU020000061.1:11207976-11271200 GCA_011763525.2 Mormyrus iriodes
TATATTATTGGCATGTTATGCAGGTGATTCCAGTTGACAGTGAAGCAGAGGGCTTACTGGCAGCTCTTCAGAGCTCCCCCAAGAAAAGGAATGCCCGTGCCTTTTCATCTCAGTGTTGTAATCACATCAGACCTCAAGAGGAAGATGACACCCACTCAGTCCGCACTCTTTGCAAACAGTTTTCAGAGGATTCTGGGAAAAGGGTATGCATTATATATTTCACTCATTTAGTTTTTAGTTTTAGGTTGTTCTAGACATATACTCCTACACTTCAGTTGGTTCGGAGGAAACTGCATATTAAATCTGATGAATTTAGGTGGTCATCCAAAACAAATACATCCTAGTGCCTGTAGTATCATTATTGATATTGAGACATACAAATAATATATAAACGATTCTTTATAAAAGTTAAACAGGTGTGTGTGTTTGTGTGCTTGGTGTGCATATGTTATACATTTCTGTGAAGAGTTTTCAGTGGAGGATCACCAGAGTGGCGGAGCCCCAAGCCATCCCACCAAGAGAAAAGGCCTATTGTATTGCACCAGCCTTGCCTCATCCCTGCTACAGTTCCCTTGTGGATAATCTGTCCAACTCCTGCCTGAAGACTGAAGAACGGCACCCATTCTTTCAGAATGAGCACAATACCCAGTACTGTGCTCAACAGCTCACTCTGCTCCAACAGGTTTAGTATGCTTACTTTAGAGAGCACTAACTTGTCATAGTTATTAACCTATACTATAGGTACTATACATGTGCTTACTATAGTATGCATTGCATACTATACTGTCCCAGCAGATACTATGTGTACACAGCTCCAAGAGAATATATTAACTTTCTGCATCATCATGCATTTTAAATATGCAGTCCACTCCATATCACCTAAGCTTCTTCTACAAAGTCACTCTTCAGATTTTATCACTAGAAAGTATTTGTATTCTCTGAAACTGAACCTTAGTTTAACAGCAAGGTTAAACTGTTTTCGGTACATAGACCATAATAGTGTCAACAGCATTGACATGATTAACGTCTTTAGGTTGTTGCTGTGATTTGGATTTGCCTTGCAGGACATATTTCAAGGATGTCATCCTGTTCACTTCCTCAACTCCAGAGCACAGGGGGTCAGGGACAAAGCCATATGTATCACAAAGTAAGTACATACCCTGAACCAAATGACATTCCTCTGCATGTAGACTTGAACTTTCTCCAGTGAAACAGTATCTGAAAGCATTAAAAACTCAGCTCCTCTTCTTTATAACTTGACTGAAATTCATAATGTTGTACATATATAACAGTTCTTCTAGCGTTATAAAAATATTGTGTGAATGTTAGCTGCCATTATGTTTCAATAGACCACTATCACCTGACTCACTGCCAGTAGAGGGCAGCAGCCTCTTTGTTCAAGAATCAACAGTGCAAGATAAACACTTGATTCAGCTGCTGAAGCACGATGAGAGCGTCAGCAACTGGGTGTCAGCCGAAATTGTCATCTGTGACTCCATTAAGGTATAGCTACTGCTTTAAAAAGCATTTTTAGGAACTGTTTAGATTATATAACGACTGTTTTGTTTATATGTTCTAGGCACAAGCTGGTTTGCTTTCAAAATTTCTTATGATGGCCAAGTATTGCTACGAATCAAGAAATTTTGCCACAGCCATACAGATTCTTGGAGGACTAGAGAACGTCATTGTGAGACAACTACCAGTAAGTCCACTTAAATTTAATCTTCAGAAAACATGCATCCTTTGTACTAGTACAAATGTTTAATAAGCGAGGTGTATATGGGGGTGCACTGCCCCCCCACCCCCAATCACTCACTGAGTATGATCATATAATTGGTTGCCCCCCCCCAATGTATTGCGACCCCCCCCCCCCCCGCCCACCACCACCTTTAAAAATCCTAGAATAAGTAAGCGTATCATCTGTATGTGTAATTTTGTAACTAAATAATTGTCCATGCTGACGCAACAGCTAAATAAAACTTTTTCCTATTCCTACCAGGCATGGAAACATCTTTCTTCTAAAGTCTGTGAGGTGTTGGAGGAGCTGAAAGCAGTGCAGGTACAGTGCAGCTCATCGGGTGGTTCTTAGGCAGCTGTGAAAAGGACTGTCATGTAAAAATTTGGAACTTTACTTTTGTTTCAAAGCAAAATTTAGAAAACAATTTGAGATTTTCTAAATATTTGCTTCTTGAAAAACTTAATATCCCTTTTAACCAGGTATCCTTTAAAACAAATTTTCACATTGATAACAGTTTTATCAATTTTGTTATCCACATCCATTATTATCTACAGATTTTCCATAACACAACATTTATTTGTTTAAACTGACTATCCTGTGATGTATAACATTACATTTTTTTTATTGCCAGTTATGTAAAATTATGAAGTACATATTCCATAAAACTACAGAGTAGTAAACATTTACATACAGTATCTTAATGCTTCACTGAATCTAAAGTTGCATGAAGGGATATTCATTTGTGTTGCTTAAAATGTGTTACAAACTTTATTTAATTAAATTGCTTCCTCAGGTTTTTCTCAAGAGTGATAACCTGTGTCTTATGGAGGGGGAGCAGTTCAAGAAGCAGCCCACCCTCCCAGCAGCTCTGATACTGGCCATGCATGTCCAGCAGCTTGAGATTGGGGCTTTCACTCTTGCGAGTGGAGCGTACAAGTGGCCAAAGCTAAGGTAAATCTCAGTGGAAAGTATCTCACCTCTTATATTATGAATATTACAAGCTCTGTTAACACAGAAATAAGTAAGGTGTAATGGTTTTGTATCATTATTCACTAAAAGCAGACACTTTTAAGGGGAATTATCATTCAGTGCCTTAAATTTGAACATCTAAGGCTATACTCATTTTTATTTCTTGAGATATATATATATATATATATATATATATAAAATGTATGGATGAGATGATACATGTACAACTACCTAGATAAATGGGACATCCATATTTCAAGTCCAGTAAATTTACTTTTTGACTGACAATCTGTATTTCAAAAATATTGTTACCTTATTACCCTTTTCATCAAAGCACTGTAAAAGAAAAAACAAGAAATTGGACACATAGATATGTTGTTTGCAGTTTGGATATATGGGTATATTTGCAATTGATTTGACAGAGTTTGAGGTTATGTATTATTGTCAGAATTGAAAAGTAGCTGGCGAACTTGAGCTGAATTTCCTGCAGTCGCCACAACTCTCAAACCATCCACGCAATGCACAGTTGAATGTAGATGAGACAGGCTTTAATCATTCATTTTAGTAGTGCAATGATGATGGATAATGGTGGAGTAGAAAAATTTGTGTTATTCTTAATGGAGCCTGAGTACTATTGTGACTTGTTTGATATCACGTTACATATAAGTAGCATAAACGTACATTTAATAAGCAATCACTGTTAATTACCAATCTGCACAATACAGTGCATTGTGATTTAGGCTTTACTATATTCCCCTATTATCATACTAGTACCACAGAGGCCATTTGTTAATAACCGACTGGTTATTGTCATGGTGGGTGCCCCGAGCAAGCATTTAAGGACTAGTGTCACTAGCTTTAAAAAATTTGAATAAGTTGGCAAGGAATATTCTGGCATCTTGTCCAGGCTGTACTCTTGCCCTGTGCCTTATGCTGCCTGGGATTGACTTTAACCCCCATCTCCCCAGTTTTCAGCATTTCTCCCAGGGTATTTCAGAAGTTTTCTTTCATTATACATGTTCTGGGATCACAAAATCATCTTGTGAGAAATAAAAGATTGTTACCTTGTCCTAGTAATAATACAATCATTTGGGAAAAGTATACAGGAGTATGTTTGTGCAGTATTACAGACAGAGTACCGGAGTTAGTAGGATTTTCTTCTAAATTAAATTTATAAATCTATTATTTAAATTTCCAAAATTAATTAATATTTCCAGTTTCCAAAAATAGATTTTTAATTAGAGTGGTGGCAAAATGTGCATTGGGTGACATGTCCTTCTGTCTTTGTTGAAGGAATATAGCAAAGGTCGTGAGCCAGATCCATGCCTTCCAAGAGAACAAGTTCACGTATGTCCCTGACCGAGAGCTGCAGACCTACCTGCGGCAGCGCATCGCCTATCTGAGTGACTGTGACATTGCAAGTCTTGCTGCTGAGAATGACACCAACTTCCAGCAAATCGTTGCCGAACGTCACTCTAAGAAGATACAAGACACGCTGCGTAAAGTGAAGGCCACTTTTCAGTGACATTTCCGCAAAGGCACCACATACCATCTCTTACTATAGCTGCAGGTATACATACATGGTGAATGTAGTGGCTGATATAGACTGATATTTCCTTAAAGTTAATGTTAAGAGATGTACCATATGCTAAAACACTGGAGAACTGTATTGAAAAGATTCATAGTTTACACCAAAGGTTTCCAGCCTAGAGGAATTCCAGGTGCTGGGGGAAGGGGGCATTTAATAGTGCGCTTTTAGCATGTTTATGTGTTACAAAAGACCAGCAATTGTTAGGAAACCCTGATGTACACACCCACATGACAAGTTTATTCATTTCAGTAATTTTGGATTCTTATATCAATATTATGCATAACGGCACTCAAAATGTCTCTCTAATTTGTATTGGACACACCTTTCACCTTTAACATCACCTTTATCAGATGAAATCTGAACGCAAGATAATGCTGAAAAAGAAATCATATTGAAATGAACTGTAACACATTAATTAGTGTCTAAATATGATTATATTTCCAAATTAAGCATCCATGATCTTAACAAATTATATATATGTAGGAAATCCTTTTCATAAAGCTTTATGGTAAGGTCAAAAGTGGCTTACCTAGTGGTACATTTCTGCACAATGTAAAGGTTCTTTTTTGCCGCAAAAAAAATACTAAAATATCTGGAATTAACTTACCAAATGCATATGATTTGTAATTGAACTAATGTTCCTATCTATTGCAACTATAGCTGTCTTAAATAAAAGTGTAATGCAGTTTGAAGGAAACAGAATTATGTAATTTTATTTTTTCCATTTTGATGATTGAAACCACGTTATTAAGCTGTCTTTTTAAGTCTTAATTGGCATCTCTTAGCTATCCCTTCAGATGGTTTGTAGGTTATTTTTGTTCAATATAACAAATGTAATATAACATAAATGTTATAGGAATTCCTTATTGGAAAAGCAGTACTTTCTTATACATGCTAGTATCATATTTGTTTTCATCTTTACGTATAATATCCATTTTTTGGTTATGTATAATTATTCTTCTATTAGGCCTACAAATAGTACTTTATTTCATTTTCCCACGGCAGAGTTCAAAAAGAACTGAACAGCATTAGAGGTTTCTGTTGGTAATCATAATATACTGTAAATTGAGTGTAAGGCTGGCTTCATTACTCTTTTTTTTTTTACTTTTTTTTTACTTTCAATGTCAAATATTTTTATTTTATTTTATTTTATTTTTACTATACAGCTCTTAGTTGTATCCCAATATGTTTAGAAGAACGTGGGCTTGTATTTTCACGGGTTCGCATGACATATTTTGTTCGGCTGCTTAGGTCATTGCCAAAGAGTTGCAAAGCTTCACAGCGATAGGGCTGAGACTCCTAATTTAGTCTCTGAAAAAACTTAGGTAACACAGACGCGAGGAAATAAGCGCCCCTGGAAAGGCGCCTTCCAAACCCTCCTGCCAGTGCCCCCGCTTTCCCCATTGTTTTCCGGTGGGATAATGGGATCGTCTTCAAATCTTCAAAGTGGAGTAGATAAAAGATATAATTGGAAGGCAAAAAACTCAAGACTTTTAAATCAACAGGTCATTGATAAAAGATATTCAACAACTATTATATGTATTGTTTAGGTTAAACGATCTTTTATTGCCATTCTTGGTTGCTGGCCGAAACTGTGTTACAGACAGGTATTTTAAGGTCCACAGTAATAAAGTTTCCTTTTGCAAAGTTACCAAAATGTACTTATTTTGTGAAAAAAAATAAGATCGATCGAAAATGCACAATGAAATAAAAACTGTTGCATTGTCTGACCAGTTTAAATTATCTAGTTGTATTATGTTTCATCATTTTTGTTTTGTGCTTAGTGTTCTCTTTTTCTTAAGTTAATTCATAAAACTGAAGTCCTATGTAACACAGCTATTCTCTTCACAACATATTTTGCCTCAAGTTAACATATGGCGGAAACACAAAATGTTATTGTGCTGCTACTGTAATTCCTTTGATCTCTGTAATACCTTAATAAGCCGGGCCGGGACAAACGCCTGCTGCCGGTCAGGCGGCGACAGCTCTCAACGCAGAATGTTAATACCTTGAGACGTTGGACCCGGCGGAAGTGCGTCTGTGCCGCTGTGGTTTTCTTTTTAGGGGATCTGTTATAGCAAGTATAATGGATATAGCTGCTAATTAATCCAAAGAGTCAAATTCGTTGAAATATCTGTCTAGCGTATTGTAAGGCTGCAGCTGTTCTAAGTCTGGCACTTCATGTATCGTGTTGGAGAGTGAAACTATTATTTATGTATCTTTAGGCCTATACAATATTTGGGAAACTGAGAAAATCCTGTGTGATTTCTATTTCCCGACGATGGCAGGTGAATGTACGAGCTCAAATGGTTCTCCCAGACTTGGTGGCGCCAAGGATTTACACCTTTTCGGGATATGTGGAAACCTCAACAACAACCATCCCATTAGCTGCCATAATTGAGACGATCGGGCGCTAACGTCTCTTTGCATATGGTAATATCATGGGGGACTGTTACGGTATAAAAGTGGTCTTGTATGCTGTTGCCAGAGTTAATTTGACGCCTCGTGGGATATATGAGCCCTAGGCAATTTGAACCATTGAAAGTGGAAATATGGTCAAAGATTTCTCGGTTGACTGGCTGGCCCGGAGCCATTACGACCCTTCGCCTGCAGTAGAATCACTAGATACGGGAAACGTACCACAACATTTTAAACGTCATATTCCGTGTATGGTTCAGCCTCGACCCCCGACATCTTACGACACAATGCATCTTAAACCTAAACAAAACAGCATGAAGCACAAGATAACAGAAGCTACCAAGAAAATCGACAACCAAGAAAACAATCCATCAGATGCCTCATCCATTCGCTGCTCTTCCCCAAGCAGTAAGTATAAAGTTTCATATTAAACTTAACTTATTTTAGAATTTGTTTTTTTAAGATGACATTATGAAATCTTAACTATATAGAATATAATTTCTAACTATGGCTGTTTATTTCAGTTTCAGAACACAGTGGCTACTCGTCGGGCTACGAGAGTGAAGTCGCGTTTTCTGAAAGTCCCACCAACATGGAGGAAACTGAGCCAAAGGCGGATGGTGCTCAGCGCAGAGTGCGCACAAAGTTCACATCTGAACAGATCTTAAAGCTAGAAAAAATTTTCAGCAAACACAAATACCTGGATGCAGCCCAAAGGTTAAAATTAGCCGAAAAGCTCAACCTTGCCGAGACTCAGGTAAGCCTAGCGCTGTCAAAATTCACGTAATATAAATTTACAGCCTAGCAGAATGATCTAATTTAATGCCTTTGAATGCAGCCTAACTAATAATTCTTAATGTGCTGTTTTCAGGTGAGAACTTGGTTTCAGAACCGGAGGATGAAACTGAAGCGCGAAGTGCACGACTTCCGGGCGGAATACTTCGCTCCCAGTTTTTCTGCAGCATAATTAAATCCACCCCACACTATTCAGCACCGCAATGCTGGACAGCATCTCCTACTGCACCCCTGAGCATACGGTCTTCAAAACCCCATGATGCCGCACGTTTTCCTGGATCGTATGGTTAATAGGCAGTCAGCATACCCCACGATGCTGCCTTCCAGTTATTAATGAAAGATGTAAACCCCAACCACGTAGTGTAAAATTTTAGGTTTTTCGCCTTGAAAAATTTATACTTTTATGTAAAATAATGTAAATGTGAATCTGATATATTTATTACAATAAAATAAATTCTGTTGACTTCTGAACCCGTTTCATTTGAGTTTACCGTTTTCGCTCAGACAGTACAGCACTAGGATGCGTATTGTTAAAATGGGACACTTTTTGATAAATTGCTTTTTGGAAAAATGTACAAAATCATCTCAATGTCTTGAATCCCTACTGGACACCATTCTAAATACATTAATGCCCCTAGAACACTATTTAGAAGAGAGAATAAAGTATTAACACATATATTAACTGCAAAGGTTAACTGTCCCATTTTGCCCGGTCTCCCCTTTTAACAATACTTACCCTATAACCGCCCAGGATCTTGATTTTTTTCAGATCAAATTAACTTCTTTAATAATATTAAGCGTTTGTTTAGGATTTACTGTTAGTTGGACCTGGAACAAGTAATTGGTAACTATATACAGTTAGACAGGTACAAAACATTAAAAAACTAGTACAGTCCTATAGGCTGGTGTAAAATAGAAGTAAACATTTACTATAAAGTAAATATTTACTATAAAAGGTCCTATTAAGTAATATCTGCCTCCTGTTGCGTGAACGATTACTATACCATCTAGCCCAGTGGTCTCCAAACTTATTTACTGTGATAGCGGAGCTGTACTGCAAGGAAAATCAGGGAGGTACGTAATTATATCAAAATATTAAACTGAGGGTGAGGGTGGTGCCGACAGTCCGCTGGGTGGGGTGGGGGGGGGGGGGGACCTGGCGACAGCGGGGCCATTTGCGGAATGGTGTAATTGATTTTCTTTTCCTTTCACGTCCACTCTGCAGCACTCCGTGTCTGCACCGTTCGAGATAAGTGACATTCATTGTAGGGGCCCAAAGTACAGGACTTCAAGCATTTATGAAACTGAGTATAACAAAATTGATCATTATTCCAAAACGTGAAGTGAGAACTACTCATTGCCTCCCTGCGAGCTAGCTTACGCGCTGTAGGCCTACCTGAAAAATATTACACGCTAATTGCCTTGTTGTAATATATATATATATATATATACATACATACATACACACACCCACACACACACACACACACACACACACTATAGTTAAATCTTGCTACATAAATATGTTATTGGGCTATGCAATCAGCAACATATGGTATTAGCCTGCTTCATGAGTGTCACTTTCGGCTATTTGCAACTGATCAAAACTTGGTTGTGGCATAAACACAATTAAATGGCAACGTATTGCCTTTGCTTCGGAAATGACACTTACAATTGTAAAAAAATACTGGGGTAACTTAACCAGTATCAAACTGAATAGCCTAGCTAAGAACTAGACCTAAGACATTCTTCCGAATCTATTAAAAATGTATTTCTTTACAAAATATCCTCGAGAAATTTTTATATATAAATAGAAATATTAAGCAAAAAATAGCGAATGAATTGGTCGTCTACCTTAACAATACATGTGCTTTAGATAGCGCCATGGGTCCTTCAGGGGATTACTTGTCAAAGTACGGAAGGGTCCCACGCTGTGCTTTCATATGCGCGTCAAATAATTCTGTTTGTTTTCATTGTGGTACTTCAAACGCTGGCTAACGACGAGATCATGGTCAACAATTAGTACTAATTACTACTTCTATTGATGCATTTACACTTACTACTCAGGCCGCTGTCGCTGGCTCCACGATGTCTGCACCTTGTTTACGGACTAACGACCCCATATGGACGTGAAGTTCATTCAGGATAGCCAAGAAATGAGATTATTCCACACAAACGGTTGTCTAGAACCTGGTAAATGTCTACAGATTAATGTTTATTTTAACCGATTATTGTACTTTACGATTTAACAGTGATTTGTTTGCATTGTAATCAATTAAATCAATAAAATTAAATTCCGGGCAGTTCTCTGCCGTTGTTTAAACTTGTATTCTAAATGTAAATATAATATTACGATGGATGAAGAAATGTAATTCTTCATTTCAATGACTGTTAGTGCTTAATAATTTCTAGGCTAACAGTACTGAAACTATGCAGGCTAAATAATATGTGAATTGCACAATATCCTCTCTACGCATTTTATTGTTAACGTTATGATTATCACTGGGATTGCCTTGCAAGCCTTTATTTAACTTGATTATGATTTACTGGATATTCATACTAGTATTCTACATTAATTGAGGTCACTATTATCTGGTGATCTGCAGTGGGCGCCGAGGTTGCCGCGGTCTTCAGAGCTGGCGCCGGTGGTCTGGCACATGTCAATCTCGATTCACTGTCAACAAAGATCAAACATCAATCCTTCACTTTCACACTGATGTTCGCTCAAGTCGATCACATCCATTTTGACAAAAAGACAATAGGTCAACAATTGCATTCATCACGAGTAAATCAGCTCAAGGCCGGCTGCGGCGAGACAGTCGGCGCTTATGCAGGCACCGTAAGACAATCAGTAGTATTACAAGCCTTCGCAGGAGATTGCGAAAGCAAGGATTTACGTAACACACCATACATATGCAAGGGCACACATATAGAACATTGTTATAAGTTAGGAGTTCAATACTTGCAGGCATTATGCAGTCATTTTGTAATTAACACCGTTTTTATTATATAATTGTAGTTTTCCGTATAACAGGCCTAAGTTTTAAATTATATTAATTTGAAAAAGCTACATTTGTGTTATTATTAATCTATTTTCGAAATGGGGGTCCCTAGAAAACATTCTTAAACTTTTATCAATGCATTATGAGGCACACCAGATGGCCTGAATCAAGGTCACTTTTTTACCTGAATATTAAAATTAGTAAACGCTTAGTGGACATTGTCATAGATGAGAGCCCGAGTAGGGCCCAGACGGCTGTATTCTCGGAGACATCGTGGCGCCTGGATTTAACAGGTTTGCTGAATGTGATAAAACTACAGTTGCAACATCTATTAACTTAAATTAATAGAGCCATTAAACACTTATCGTTCCCCTGCGATCGCTTTACATATGCAAATAGCGTCGGGAGAATGGTTATATAGGGAGAGGTCAGATCCCATAGGCTGCATAACACCTCTAGCAAGCTCCTGCACGGACCGTAAACCTCCAGGAAACATGGCAAAAGTCTTCTCTGTGGAATGGATGTCTCAAAGTATTTACAGTGCTGCAACTGAGATGGACCGAGAGAAAGCGCAAGACAGTAGTCCTGCATTTTTAAAGCCTCAGTTGCCTAGGGTTGCTGAAGTATCGTCCTACGTGGAAATTACAGCTGAACCAAAAATCTCACTTTCTACAGAAAAGGAGCCCGACTGTAATAGAGCTTCTCAAACTTATAATCCATCTTCTCCAACAAGTAAGTATCTGTACATGTTGACTGTGTATGTCAAGACTATTAATCAATTGCCGTTTCCTATATTTTTGTGGCGTGAATGTCTGGATACAACTTGCAGTATACTAATTATGCCCCTTCAATTTTCAGACAGTTGTGGGTATACATCGGGCTCCGAAAGTGAAGTGGGAGAGGATAGTGAAGGGGAGACTGGCCCGCAGCGCAGGCTGAGAACAAAGTTCACGTCCGACCAACTGTACAAACTTGAAAAAATGTTCAATAAACACAAATACCTTGGAGCGACGCAAAGAAGAAATTTGGCGGAAAAGTTGCATCTCACTGAAACACAGGTAAGAGACTTTTAATACTCTGGTAACACTGTAGTAACCAAATGACAGAACGACTCGTGACACAATGTGTTACAAAGCAATATGCAATAACACGCTCTATATTTTGTTGCAGGTGAAAACGTGGTTTCAGAACAGAAGGATGAAACTCAAAAGGGAGGTGCAGGACATGCGCGCAGAATATTTCTGTCCCACGATCCCCCCGATGATGTTCGCGCCTGTTCTACCATTTCAACAAACCGGTTACGCTGGACAGCAGCCCCGGTTCACTCCAGCGCCTCACGCCCTCTACTCCCCACTCATGAAACAGGTCTCTGCACCACAGATGATTACTCAGCAAATTCATCCGCTGATGCTTGCTCCACAGTATTACTGAGATTGGAAATGCAGTGTAAAGTCCTCAAAATGGACTCTCGGGATTTGTGCAATGATCTACTGATTATGGCATTATATACTTTGCAATTCGGTATAAATGTCATTAATGTGGTACTTACAACGTGTTTTAGCGTCCATTGATGATGTATATAAAAGCACTGACAATGTATTTTTTTTTAAATTATCTTTAATGTCTGTTTATAGTAAAATATAAAATAATTTATGGATGCACATCTTGTTTTATTACGACGTACTCTATACAAATAAAATGTGTGAGGTTATTTTGTGTCCAGCTATATATTTATTTATATATTTATCCTATATCTGTGAATCTTTCATTTTGCTGAAACAAACGCAGGCTATTGTGTATTATTAGGCACAGTGGGCAGTGTCATAGTTGTAAATAGTTAAGTAGAATTCCAAAATAACCTTATGATGGGAAGCTGGTGTCTCGCTCTTTAAAAAAGTGTGTACCTCACGTAGATAGCAATTTCTTAAACTGTAAAATAACAAGGACTAAAACGGTACTGACAGCTTTTCTTCTTGCCTCCTGTGTTTACTCATCTCTGTTTATAGACTCCGTCTTTAGATCTACAGATAGAGATAACACCCAGTGATGCCCTCGCGTAACACCCCCTCTTGTAGCTCATTTGCATGTGGAAAACGCCATCAAAGGAGAGATAACTACAAGACCATTAGAATCCATTGAGCCTCATTATGCAACAGTTGTATGTGTTCTCACATGCTGAAGAAGCACTGGCGCCGTAATGTCTGCATGAAGCAGTTTACTTGTTCCGCCCGCGAGCCATATTACTTGACATCTGCAAACCAGCATCAAAATATAGGGCTACCTATGTAATAGGCTACGACAGGATTGCCAGCTCTCACGCATCTGGCATGGCAGTCACGCTTTCCGACTTTCACGCTCACGCAAGAACTCTTACGGCAAATCTATATGGTTCCATTATAAACCTAAACTTAGCTACATCAAAAGCGTTGGGGAAGTTTGCAAACCCTACAGGCTATTTACAAGGTAATTAAACTGTTACATACATGTAAATGCGTGTGCAGACTTGTCTCATTCTAGCCAGCTGATCAAAGTTGGCAACCCTATGATATATTATTCCTGACATCAAATTTTAGCATAATACTTATTTTCATTCTAACCACTTAATATCGGTTATTGATGTCAGTAGCTACTAGCGATGTCTTTTCTGTGAAAAAGAGCTGGTTCAGTGTTCATCAGATACCACGGTTGAGTTAGGATCAAGGTTGCGCTGTATGCAATTTTTAAATGTTTTGTATGGACTACATATGTTGGATTTTTTTTAAACGCGACATGATTTAACCTAGGTTAAAAGTTACGTGTCATAGAAGTTCGTCATGTGAAGGTCGATGTGGAGTTATGTGTGACAGCATCAAAGAAAATACCACAGTATTTTTAAAGCTTAAACCAGCGGGACTTCTGGAGCAGAAAACGAGCTAAACAACCGCAGAAGACCTGGGAAGGAGACGCGGCGGGAGCGGGTTGAGAGGCTGGGGACATCGGGGAAAAGGAAATAGCCAATTGGTACTTTTAAAACATGCATGCCAGGGAATGCCTCAACGCAAAATCTATACTATTTTTATTTATAGATATAATCACTTAAACGTAATTTTATATCCGCAATACAAAATAGGATATAGGCCTAGATATGGCTTTCTTTTTTTGTAAATGCCACTCCACGACCTATTTATGCCATAACTACCCCATCGGATACTGCAAAATAGTAAGTGTCTAACAAGAATTAATTTTAGGCCTATGTATTTTTCTAGGCTATATTTAATTTTTAAAGTTGGCGATTCTTACATTTAATGTATGTTTCTACTATATGCACAATCATAGGCCTACATATAAACGTGGACTCGCTCTTTAATTTCAATTCAATGTAAGTATTAATATGCGAAAGGTGGGTAAGCTAACGTAGTCAATTTAAAGTTTTACTGAAAGCAAGGTCCGTCAGGAAGAATTGAACTTTGATCTCGAGTAACACCTAAGGAGATTCAGACGGCAGTCAGAGGACGCAAGCTGTGCGTAAACACCGCTCCTCGGGGTATCCCATGTTTTTCCTGGGGAAAGCAAGAAAGGGCGTAGATTTAGGTAGGGACGGTAGGGTCATGTCCCTGCCAAAATTGTGGGAGGACCGTGTGTGTTTATGGGGGCGGGGGGTTCGGGGCTGATTTGGTCCCTACCAATGTTGAAATCAAACGTGCCTCCTTGCTCCTTACCTCGCAAAAGTGCATTTCTTCATGTGAAGTCAATTCTATTAAAATCAAATACACTCGGCTATTATTAAATGAAATGTATGCCAGATCAAACTAGTCTTTTATTCCGATTTCAGATTAGGATTCGGTGGCTTTTTCTAGTTCAAATTCTAGGTGATAACCGAATAAAACATATTACCACGCCTGTTTCAGTGTCTGCATGAATCGGTATGATCATACAGAATTCACCGGGGTGGGGGGAGAGCGCAAAAGTGAAGGTAAATTGTAATGACGGCTAAGACAATACGCTCGCTCAAAATACGTGTAATGTGTAAATGTCGGAGCAGTTGGGCGCGCATAATGTTTAAAAGCACACGCCACGCCATTGAATAGCCCCTAGTCAAGGAAGGTGTAAAAAGCTTTGCTTCGTTACACTTCTTGTATATGGGTGGGTAGATTCAGACTGAGCGGAGCCAGGGAAAGATCAGTTTCAAAGGTGTGAAAAGCCAGTGGCAGCCAACAGCCACCCCTACAGAAGGGTTTTATGGGCTTATATTCTTTATTAACGTCTTGTTAACTTTGATGATGACAGGGCGCAATAAATCTGAGAACAGGAGCAGGGAGTATTTAGTGTTATAAAATGGGCAAGTGTACAATTTCAGCTTCATGGAAAGCTGTTGAAATTTTTTATTTAATGTTTATCTCCTGCAGGACTGACTTAATGTAAGAATAACTGTTTTTCTAATCCTTATGCCTGTGAGTATTTAATAAATTTAGAAATGTTTTATTGTAAGTTTTGCTGCATTCATTTTGACATCTGGTTTAATTTTATTTGTATACTTTATTGAAATGTGGTAAATTCCCTCTGGTAAAGTTTCATTTAGGAAACAATTATAATTAATATGATTGCAAAATAGATTTTAGGCTTTACAAAAACAATTATGGCAGAGTTGTTTCAAAATTAATTGAAATGAAACAAATAACACAGTAAAGTATACCAAAAACATCTGTATTTGCCCTTTACTGTTGGAACACACAGACTGGATTACCCTGGGTCAAATCCCAAACATGCTAAATATAAGCAATACTTCAATATATTTCACAAACATTTATCTCAAGATCTGAAAGACATCAGGTAGCATTGAATGTTGTAATTTATTTACTTAATTATTTGAATTAACCAAAATGAACCAGTTGTGTTACTGTACCTCAGAATTATAACTCCATAGACTGATATAGAATGCCTTTATTGTCATTGTACATTTCCAGTACAATGAAATGTTCAGTGCCTCTCCTGAAACAGTTGCTAGTAAAATATATACAAAATAATATTATGCTATATACAAATGAAGAATATGCTATACAGAATAGTTAAATAATTACATAAATAGAGTATATGTACGTGGTATGGTGATTTCCACATAAAAAGACATTATTGCACATGACAAGTAGTATTTCACATTACACATAGTACTACACATGACGGATAATATTGCACATTTTACATAGACGTACCTCCACATTTAAAGTTACTTGTACCTTTTACTGTAACATAATTTACACTTGTAATTACAACATTACACAGGTTTAAGAAAGAAGCAAACAAGCATGTAAATGGCACAGAACCCGCTCTAAGGAGGAGGGAGCAGAGAAGCTTTGATCTTGAATTGAAAGTTTCCTGGGAACCAGAAGGGAGGGACAACTGCGCTGGAGACGTCCGCAGTTGAGGGGGTTTGGTGGATTACCTCTGCAGCCCCATTTTCCCATGCCCTATGCCTCTTTAAAGTTAGTTCTCAAAGAGGTATATGCATAGGAAAAAGGAACAGCGAGCACAGAGAGAGTCCAAGCATCATCATCACAGACCTAAAAAATCATAGTATGGTGCACACAGCTCTACATTTTAGAGAAATGGGCCAAAAAGGTATAAGCCTCCATATCATTAGGCTGAAAACATGCCTGGCATTGAATTAAGTACGCTTTGTGATGAAAATATAATTATGCATAAATAACAACATGCATCACTCAATTGTACAGCAAAAACAAGTGCAATTAAGCATATTTTAAGTTAGTAATATTAAGTAAGTAATATTGAAAACTTATCTCTTATTGAAAACTGGAATTACTTTTCCATTTAAAAATAGACAAACAGATGTGGCTTACCTAGCGACCACCAGCATGGTCTTCTCACAGCACATGCTTCCTTCAACAGCATTTTATTTCCATCTGGAGACCTTGAAGATGTGTGAGGAAGACAGAGTAGCTATTTCCATAAGCCCTGTTGGAACAGGCCCTGCCCACACCTGCAGATGCCAGCACAAGTGTACAAGTTATTCCCAACAACAAAAAAAAACTTGGGACGCCCAGAGATGAACTGGCAAAGGTTTGAATCAGCAGCTGTTGTGGCAATAATTGTGTGACAGTATAAACTATCAGCTGTTCGCCCCCTGGACGTCACCAGTGTGGGGAGTGAGTGAAATTCAGGACTCTTCGTTCCCGATGGTTGAGGTCTGCTTATCTTCCAGGGCCTCTCTCCCAGGAGATAGACCCCTGCTTACTGAGGGCTCAAGGTCCTCCACAAGGCTTCCATGGGGCGATGGATGTTAGCATAGTGGTCATCCACATCAAGGACAAGACAGAGCTTCATGCTGTCCAAAGGGAGTAGTTCTATTTAACAGTTTACTTGTCAATTACCCTGCCTTTAACACCAAAATAGCCTTTTAGTTGAAACAAAACTATGAAATGCAAAAGAAAATAAACAAGTAACTGAACTGTATATGTGTAGGAGCCCAGTATGGTTCACCTTTGTTAAGAACTGAAAACTTAAAGCTCAATAGTCACTTATAGGAAAACTAGTGAACTGCTTGCTTTCTTCAAACTCTTAAAGAATGGAGGAGCCTTGCATCACCAGAGGCCTGCCAATGAAGTTCTTGAGGTTTACAGAATTCTCTTCCAGGCATAGACTTAGGACTCAGTTTATTGTGATACACAGCTACTCTTTTCGTGCATAGTACATACTATGAAGAACATGTTATGGAGACCCAGCATTCCTGTAAGACAGGAACACTTTCTCATTACTGTCTGAACTATAGCATGAAGTTTTGATTTACCTGAGATGTAGAATAACACTAGATGGCAGTACTTCCAAAGATTTTCCCTATACTTGTCACATAACACGACTCTACAAGCATAAACTATATGTCATATGGAAATTTAAATTTTTAAAGGCGAAGTATAACATGCTGTTATTTGAATTGCCAGTTGCACATGATCACTAATGTTCCTCATTTCAATTTTGGCTGTTTTTATTGTAAAGGAAAGTTTCAGCAGTGCCAGCAATTTCGAGGGTCACTATTTGGGGGGAGGCAATGGCTCCAAGCATTTTCAGTTCATTCTCTCACATGTCTTTTGACTAATATAGGATATCGCCGTGCCCCAGTGACTAAGACATGTCATAATGCTATAATCAAGTCCTCATGTTAAATTAGTATACAGATGCAACTGCATTTGTGTATAAAAGGTGTTAACGCTTTTCAGCAAGGCTAGGAGGCATGTGATGTTTACTTACATTATATTCACAAATAATGAAATAAAATTACCCAAACAAATAGATGCACATTTACATACTTGCTGGTTTTTAAAATGTAATAATGTTTAATCTGTAGTCTTTTAAATTTCACACCTAAAAGAAGAATTATCTACAGCTCCGTAGAGAGAGAAAATAGAAAACTACCCTATAATGACTTATCATGCACATAGCTCCACATGTATAAACTATACTATACTATACTATACTATACTATACTATAGCATAACATAACTGTGGAAAATATGCTTAAATATATTACATATTTACAGCTCCCTGGTACTGATCTGGCCAGTAGTTTAAACTAACACTCAATACAAACAAAATATTTTTGCAAAATATTTGAGTTACAGTTATACCACACAATAGAAGACTGTCACAAATAATGGATTGGTCGAGTTTATGTTCAGACAATGTGACTGATAATGGGAACTTGACATTTAAAAAAAATTTAAATGTGCCTCATACGAATCATTCAAATTATGTTCAGGTATTTTATCAAAGTTGTACTTTTTAATATTTGAATAACAATGCGTCCTTTTGTTGTACAAAGATGGAAAAAAATAAAGTGCAGCTGGGGAGTAAATGAATATTTCCTCCAAAAGAAAACACAATTTAATATGACAAAATGTACATATAAAGAGCACAATAAAAAGTAACAAGAATTTCTTTTGTTCTCTGAAAAGTTACTGACATCCAGGCCTGAACTGGCCATCTGGCATTCCCAGTGGGCCAATGGGTTTGTGGGCTGACTGGCAACTTTCATCGGGGGTATATGTGGTGGGCCAGTCTGGGCAAAAGTCCAGGGCTGACTTTTAACCCCAGTCCAACCCTGCTGAAATCTTGATGGGTGGCTAGAAGAACACATCTTTGGTTACCACACTTCTCCTCAGAGGCACCCCAGCCATTCTGTCTCTTTGTTAAATTTCACCACCAGCTACCTAATTAATTAACTTAATATGGTACTGAGCCAAGCATAGTGTGCTTATGGTTAACTTCAACAAATATAAGAGAGCTGGTACTTTATTGATTCTCAGAGGGAAATTAGAATGTTCGTGTTATAGCAGATGTACCTCAAGCAAAAACAGACGTAGGAAGAGGGGCAGAATAAGTAACAATGTAAATGAAGGTACTATAGACCAAACAATAAGTTCTCATTTGAATAAATGAATGTTCAGATTAAAAATAAAATCAACAGATGTGAATGAGTTAAACATACACATGTCAATTAGAAACAGATGTGTAAAAATATAAAAATGTGGCAATATGTAAAAGTTGGATGTTAGAGAAACATGAGAAGGAGCAATATATTTTTCACATTTCTTCCATTACAAAGATACAAATCTGGAATGGTGAATCTGATCTCTCCAGCTCGTTATAAATTTCGATAAAGTAAATGTACTGCTCTTGATATAAATGTGACAGTTGATTATATTTAACATAAGTGTGACAATTGTTATATTTAACATGACTTTTTTGTATTTACACTTAAAATATATATGCCTAGTCCCACATTATTAAATATTACTTTAATGGTTCCTTTCTACATTTATATCAGAAATCCACAGAGATTTGCACAGAACAGAAATAACTTCAATGTAAAAAAATCTTCATACACAATGTCTCACATTTTGCAGTAGCAATCTGTGTTATGTCTTTCACACAAGGATATTACTGATATTATTGTTTTCAGAAAACAAGTTGGAGGTTAAATAACAGGCGCCATTGCAAAGTAGGTCTAAGTTAAATGTAGGCCTGGAATTCACCAAGATATACAAGGTGCAGAACTTTACAATGTCTACCTTTGCAAGTTTATATAGTCACCATTTAAACAACTGGATATTTTATGCTTCAGTTTTGACCAAATGATTTTATGAATTGGCAACAGTGGGGCCACAATATGATTATGAAAGTGACTCACTTTTCCCAAATCTTATTATACATTACTAGTTATCTTAACACGTGTAAATCACTTGTCACATTTGACTAGCATAATTAAAGTAATCTGTTTAAAGTGATTTGATTCAATTTGACTTTTTGTTTAGGTAATTTTTATGTAATTATTTCGAAATTTCAGTTCCAACAACTAGTACATTCATTTATTGTGTTCTTTGAATCCATTACTTCCACATTGGTTTCTGGCCTGGGAATACTGGGACTGTTTCTTCCATATTGCTCTTTCTTAAAAAACATAAAAATATTTTATTGCACTTTGCAAAAATGTTGGTGCTATGCACATCTTTTCCTAGTTCTGCTGCTGAGATAATGAATTTTAGTTTGTAGAGGAAGGAAAATAGTAAAAGATTGCATGGAAGGTAGAGTGGGAGCTGAATTTGTATATACCCACAGTAGATATTGAATAGGGTAAATTTCCCTAAATACACTGCAAGGTCACAAAGGTTTGATTTAGTTATTTCTTAATAGGAAGTGCACCTTTGAATTGAGGCATGTTGAAATCCGTGGTCCTGCATGGTCTGCACAAACAAGCCTGAGTGAACACTCAATAGTCTAAAATATTATGGGATGTGTTTGCTGAACTGCAGAGTACTACATGAGGATATGTGTGGAGCTCAGTGTGGGAATTAATACTGTTATTTCAGTATGAATGCTGAATGCTATCTGGTCAGGAAATATGAACCTGAATCTGACTTCAGTCCTCTAATAATATGCCCTAACCATGTGTTTACCAGTGTTTCTGACAGACCTGCGCTTAGCTAGAGTTTAGTTGTATATTCACATTCATAACACACTACTATCACATGATAGGCAAATTTAAGTGGAAGCAGTAACACTTTACCTGAAGCTGTCATCTATAACACATTATAGATACCTTCATAATGCATTATAATGGTCTAAGATTTAATTAAGCAGAATATTCTATTGACAGTCATAAGGTATTTTAGTGTTGATTATAATACTTCATAAGCTCCAGTGAAGCTCTCATCTATAATGCACTGTAGATACCTTCATAATGCATTACAATGGTCAGGTTAAGAATTAAGGAAGCTTTGTACTACATCATGATGGTGTCTATAGTGCATTATAGATGAGAGCTTCATAAAGCATTCTGAGGGTGATTTAACAGACATTAAGGACTTCAGACAGAAGGAGATACAGGAAACACAGGTAAAGCAGAAACATAACTGAACTAGACACATAAGGCACAAATAACCAGGGACACAAGCACAAAGCAAGGACCAAAATAAAAACATAATTAACATGGGGAAAAAAACAAAAAACTAATTACAGATGTGATTCTTACCCCTATCCAGCCTCAAACCCATGATACTAAGGATACTTAGCCACAGACTTGGCCTATAAAGCCACATGGCAGTCCACACAGTAAGGGAACACATGAAGGAGATGGGATGGCCAGCGACACCTGCTGGCCAAATAGGGAACTGACATGGGACAGGGACTGATCCTGACACCGGCCATTCTGCACCAGTACACTCACTACACAGGGGACTACAAGGCAGTGCTTTTCGATTGGTTTAGCCTTATGACCCACATTTTTCTTTGGTCATTAAGTCACGACCCAACAGCATTGTCGACATGGCAGGGGGCAATTAAACGTAATAAAGGTTGTTGACTGGGGGCATTTTTTTAACCGTATTTTTAAAATATCCTTTGGTGAACCCCCACCTTAAAACTTTCCGGGCAGTGTGTGGCTCAGCAGGCTAACCCTTTGTACCTGTGATCGGAAGGTCACTGGTGTTAGTCTGGCTTTGGCAGAACAGTCCTATGTCTGTGGGTCCTGGAGACAGGCCCTTAACCCCTAGCTCCTGTGTGCTGCTAGAGTTGATTGCCCTTCACTGCTGAGCTTGGTCTCACCTGTACATGTGTCTCTGTGTCATGGATAGCCAAATGGGGTAGGTACGAAAGAATTTCCCCACAGAGAGAATACAGTTTTATAAAAAAAAAATAATGCTGAAAGCTTATTACTAAGGATATATGAAAAAAGGAGTCAGTTATTTTGTTGATACTGGTATATTACCCTAGAAAACGGTACGAAAAAGTGTTGGCATCGATTTTAAACATTCTCAAACTTAACATTGTTGATAACACCCCTCTGAAAAAGCAGGCACACACAGAGATATTTTTGAAACAGTAGATCTCGGACTTCAGGCTGTTGTCCAGCTATAGAAAATGTCGCACATATAGGGCATACAGAAACAATAGTCACAGCATTTGGCAGCATTGGTGTCGCTTATTTGGTACCATTGTACAAGATTTGTGCAAAACTGGAAAATGGACCAAAACACCATTATGTTTGTTAGGCCTCTCTGTCTTTGTGTATCCTAGTCTGCGTGTGTTAAAGTCTCCTCCCTGTTTTTCCACATTATATGGTTTTGCTGAACTGCCCTGTCTCTGGATCAAATAGCAGGGGAAATGGGTCCTAATGTTGCAGTACGTAGGAGCTGACAGAATGAGGCCAGTGTGGGCCCGATTTGGGAGCAGACATTAAGCAAAGGCTCTCCATTGAAATGACAGATCTGTTTTAATTGAGGCTTTGCACGGCCCTGCTCTGAATTAATTTTTTAGCCTGTGTGTTTCACATTAGTGTCATAATAAATGGAATCACCGCACCTTCGCAGCAAGATACTGCTTAGGATAACTGATGGCAGAAAATGAGACGATTATTTGTGGAAACTGTCCTCGTTTGTATCTGAGGAGGGGTCATCTTTTAAGCTCCAGGAATTAGGGGTGGGTTAACTCCTCTGGGTCCCCTAGCCTGACATCAGCATGGACATTCAAGTGTTGCTGATTTAACCCTTGTATTTTACTTCTTCCATTGTAAATTCTAGATTCTATAGAATTTATCCTCATTTTGAAAATGGACTGGACTAACTTCAACCCCAAAAATAACACAGGGGTTAATTAACTTTCTGTTCCATTTTTCGGTTCCAATCGGGGGCAGGGCCTTGATGTTTACTGGGGCCCTAGGCTATAGACTCGGGTCGCCTATGCATTAATTTGCCCCCGCCCAAAATATATTCTTGTATACTACACAGAAGCTCCATTCCTCAGCCTTCTCTGAGAGCTGGCTTTTCTGGTTTGTTGCCCTATTTGCTGTGGCCTTGGCGAGGGGAGGTCACTGGAGGAATGCTCATGTCGAGTTTGGCCACATGTTAACTGACAACTGTTGTTCTCATAACAGCGCTGATAGGTCATAGCGGTATCGTCAGAATGTGACAGCCGGGGTGGGAGGATGTTATGTGTCAGCTTGCCCGCGACGTTAGCGCTGCTCTCAAGGCTGCTGGGCTGGTTTGTTTCCTCTCACATGCCTGTCCTCCCTCTCCCAAGGTTGATATCAAATGTAATACTTAATTCAAGGTTTTCTTTTTAAAAAAGCATGCTTTTAGTTTACTGTCTTTTAAAGGGCATGTGTGAGAGATTTTGGTCTTTAAAGGTCTTTTTTCCATCTTGCATATTCGCATTCATAACATTCGGTTATTTCCTTCAGTGCAGTGACATTCGCGTTATAAAAAATAGCCATTGGTTCTTTCTCTCTTCTGTTATGTTTATTCAATCTAAATTTCATGACTATGTACAGCTAGCCTGCATAGGTTCAACAGAGCTGCACCTGTGAGCATCGTGTAAGTTACCACCGAATACACATTTCAATAATCGCAATTGTTATGATACTTTGTTTTTTCCCATCCACAGCAATTCACTGGAACCAATATCTACTATCCTCTACATATTCAATACTACTGTCTCTATTACTGTCCCACAGAAGTCATTGACACTACCCCTCTTTCCACTATCTTCCAGGATTTGTGTATTAACTTCAGTTTCTACACTTTGGGGCCACAAATAGCTATATCCAGTGCTTCAGCCTCTAATGGCTTCTGGCTTAGATAGAAGAATGTACACCAGTGGTATGATATAGCATTAAAAAATAATGCATATCTGTTATAATGATTTATCAATATAATATAAATAAAGAACATACCCCATTGAGCAAATCAGAAAAGAAGTGAGAATAATATAAGACAATTTGTTTCCTGTGAGATCCATCCATCCATCCATCCATCCAGCCTTCTCCTTAACCATTTCTTCAGTACAGGGATATGGTGAGCCTGGAGCTTCTCCCAAGGCACAAGAAATGGGAGACCCTGAGTGGGATGACAGTAACACCTGTGCAACACAGGGAGAACATTCAAGCACAAAAAGTGACAGGAGATGAAATTACCCCCCTGATACCCCAATGGTGTGAGGGTGCAGTGATAAACACTGAGCCCATAGGTGGTTTTAGACAGAGGCCAACAGGGGCCAGTGCCCCTGTAGAACTGACCTGGGCCCCTGTTGTGGCCCCTGTGCCGAAGAGATAACAACTTATTAATTTCTTACGGTGATATGAGACGCCATTCTTATGGTGATACGGACGCCAGAACTAACACGACACAATGTTCCACGTGGACTTCTTAGAGGAATCACAAACGCAGAATACTGTTATTGTAGTGTTACAGGCTACTGTGTTGCAAATGCTAGAGGATGAGAGACCTTTGTGCTTGATTTACCTTTTTCTTTCTTTATTCTCAGAAACAGAAGAGAAATGGAAAAGAAAATGTGACTGTATATTTACGTTTCATGCTGTAAAAAAGTCGCTGTATAACAAAATAAATACATACCTACATAAATAAAAAAGAAAAATGTCATTGTACAAAAAAGTTATTGTGAACAAAAAGAGAAACTGTACAAAAAACTTTGCTTCAAGGTTTATTGTGCACATATACAGTATGCGAAATCTTTTATTTGAAACTCATTTGTAAGTCTTATTGCTTAATGTTCAATTTATTTTGTTTGTGTTCCAAATAAATTCACTTAATGTATTCAAAATTAAATATTGCCCTCTTTTTTGTCCTCATATGTGCCCCCCTGAAAAAACACTGGCCCCACCTTGGCCCCCCTGGTCAATTCGGTCTAGAATCGCTACTGACTGAGCCTATTTGCTACTCTGATCCTTATTTTATTTATTATTATCATCTCGGGTTATTCCCTGCCTTGCGCCCATGGGTACCAGGATTGGCTCCGAAGCCCTTCAACCCTGCATAGGACAAGCAAGTATAGGAAAAGGATGGCTATATGGATGATGCAATTTCTTGAAAGACTCCAATCCATCTGCACCACGTGATCTTGGACTATGGATGGACACTTACATAAACATGCAAATTCCACACACACAGAACCAGAGGAGGCACCAAATCTGTAATCCCGGAGGTATGGTATCACTCAATGATGATGATGATGCATCAATGTCAAATTCCAGAAAGCAATGCTATGCTTTAGTGACCTTCACAACAGAGTAGTTAGTAGTAAAATGAAATTAAAAATGTCCACAATGAAATAACAATTATTATTATTACTATTATTATTATTATTGGGTGGCACTGTGGCACGGTGATTTAGCACTATTGCTTTGCACCACAGTGACCAAGGTTTGAGTGTCTGCCAGGGTTCCAAGTGTGCGGAGTTTGTATGTTCTCATCGTGGGGTGTCCTCTGGATACTCTGGTCCCCCTCCCCAGCCCAAAAACATACTGAGGTTAATTGGAGTTACCAAATTGCCCATAGATATGCATGTGTGAGAGTGTCCAGTGATGGGTTGGCGCCCCATCCTGAGTTGTTCCCTGCCTTGTGCCTGTAGCCTCCGGAATAGGCTCCGGACCCCCCACAACCCTGATTAGGATAAGCAGTTACAATGGGCTGCTATCATTATTGTTATTTATAAACAACATAAAGTGCTCACATATATAGAAATAATGTAGAATATAGAATAAAAAAAACCCAGCTAAGAACATAAATGCCAGTCCCCATTTGGCCTGCTCTCTTCTTCTTATCTTGTTATTATGCGGGATAGTGTCATATTTTGACAATCAAATACTTTTTATTAAAACATCTACTTGTTTTTACTACAGGTCAGCCTTGTATTTGTGTCATTTATAGGTTTTTTTTTTCACTTGACTATATTTTGTTTTGTCTTCATGACTTTCTGGTCCTGGCAAATAAACAATGTTGACATAGCCAAGCCTCTGTAACCACCCCCCCCCCCCACCCCATTTGTCTCCCCGTCACCCCCCGCGCCCCCCGCTTCACTGTTTTGTCTCTGAAGGTAGAGCAGACATTTTAAATTCTCGGTTTTCTAACAATAATACCTTGAATGTAGGCTGCGGGAGGGGGGGCAGTTCTTCTCTCAGTTTATGAGGTTTCGTGCTGACCTGAGAGTCAGAAGAATAATGCACAACTCCCCATGGGCATGCTGAAAGGACGTGTGCCTCCCCCCGCTTGATAAACAGGCTTCTATCTGAATGAAACCATTTCTATTTCTGCATGGAAGGCCAGCCTGACTACCGAGCAGAGATAATTTCGGGTATCTGACCTTCCTCTCCTGGGAACAGTGAGTGAAGAAGTGACGGATATTGTAGTGAAAGATAATAATCAATTTGAGAAGGTCGGGTGAGAGTACAGCGCATGTTTTTCATAAATAAAGTAGTTTTAAATTTCCTTAGCATTGAGGCATATAAATTTATTGTCATACAGTATTACAAATTATTTACTTTAGCATAGCTCTTGTTCCAGTACTGCTTGCACTTGTAACTGGACATTCATTGGAAGCTCAGTCTAGGTACACTTATGCCTAGCTCACTCCTTGACATCTGTATGTTTTTAATTTGCCATCTGTTTTGGCTTTCTATTGTGGAAAAGGCCTTGAAGACTCCTTTGCACTGCCTCTGACAGCATTTTGGGAGACACATCGACAGAGGCGGCAGCACCATGCATTCATCTAGGGCTGTCACAATATCAAATTTTCACTACATGACTATCGTGACAAAAAGAATTCACAATGAAAATTTGAACAAAATAATTATAATAATGTTACCAATCAAATTAAGCTTTACATTTGTTTATTGTGTGTTTGTCTATTTTTTGGCAAATGAATTATACTCAAAATATGAGTGTAGTGAGGTGGAGAGTCTTTAACCATAACTGCATAAAAGCATAAGAACAATTACGGTACTTAATGGATCCTGAAGAGATAAGGGTAAAGCCCTGTTTTTGCGTTTACTGTTGATCGGCATTCCCTGCAGACCAGGGGGTCTAACACCCCGGCTTCTTTTTACAAAATCCTTAACTGACACCATTAATATTTCTTTTAACAACGTTCATTTTAAGTGTTATTTACTTTTACCAATTTTTATCTGATTCCACTCGTTCGGACTGATATAAATGTAGCTGCAGCAGAGGCGAAATACGTCAAACTTCATATTGCATATCAGAATGAACCAAAGCTATATGTACGCCAAAATACCATGTCGCTGGATCGCAGCAGTTTCAACTGATGGAAATATAAACTAATATGTGAGATATGGAACATTTAGGTAATATTGTTGATCCAAAAACTGTAAAGAGACTAGCGGAGTGAACACTTAAAATGACAAGCAGAGAAAGCGGATTTTTCCACTTAGCGGAATCATTAGCAACAGTTGTCACTAAACAGTAAAGGTGCCACTGTATTTGAGGTAAATGACATTATACATTGTAAACATTATAGTTTACCCAAAAATGATAGGATATTTTTATAATGTCTTGCTTGTCGGACTTTTGATATGAAAGGGGAAAAACTGCACCAGACACATGCAGAAAAATCTACTTTTTGTTTAATAAATATATTATTAACATAATATCGATATTTAATTTGAAAATATCATGGTATACCGGTATGTTGTGATGCCCCCACATACAGCCATCCATTTTCCATACCTGTTTGTCCTGTGCAGGGTTACGGGGGTCCCTTTAGTGAACCCTGTTTTTGGGGGAAATGAGAGACCCTGGAGGAAACCCCACAGCGACACAGGGAGAACATGCAAACGCCACACGCACGGAGCCATGGCAACAGAACCAAACCCTGGTCCTAGAGGTGTGAGGTGACTGAGCTAAAATAATTTTCAGGAAACTTACATGTCAGTTGTCAATCTACAGCTACCGAAAGCAGGCCAGTGGGTGCATACGCCCTGACAGTCCTGCATAACCCCAAAGCAATGCCTTCACTGAGCTTGTTCATTGAGCTCAGACATTTTGAACAGATCTTAGTTTTGACCCCAGCTTGCCAGAACACTTTCCTGAGATAACTGATAGCATAGAGAAGTCCTGGCAATTATAAGATGCTCAAATCACCATTTAGACGTTTCCTCATTCTTCTCTTTGAAAGTATTCGAAAATTGCTTATGATAAAAAATGAAGAGGATCCTTAGGGAGTCAGCAGAGTCACTCTGTGTTTTAAAAATGTGAGGTGATATTTTAGGGGCTACCAAACCTTGCCTAAAGAGGTTTTTCTCAATGTCACGAAAGGGCCCACTTGGAGACTAATCTAAATCAGACTTTAAATCAAACCATCTCATACATTATGTAAGAATGCATGTATGCATGTCCTATTCCAAAGTTGTAAAATATTTCCTGAAATCTCATTTCCAGTCCTTCATTTATTTGATGACATTTCGAAATGGTATTTACCATTTTTCAAGAATCAAATGCATTTTTATGTTAATTTATTTGTCATACAGCTAGAAACATCTGCTGTTGTCTTGAGCTATTTGCAATGTCATTTTTAAATCAAAATCTAAATACACACACGATTGCCTCTCACTTAAAAATGAGATAATGCAAAATTACATCCAGCACTGATGCTGCAATTCATGACAGAACTCCAGAGGCATGTGGGGTCCAAATGCACAGAGAGTAAACTTGTTTTATCCTAACCTGTTTAGTATATTTATTACTGCCACTCTGGGGACTCTCCCACTTCATTTTTTTATGCAAACACTAATGCAATTTCTTGACTAAGGGAATAACTAGCAAAGGGACGGAGCTGAATCCTGCTACAGTTTGTCTCGCTTTGTATTGAATAAATGTGCTTTTTTGCTTGAAGCTTTAATGAGTAAGTCTTTGCATTACCACATTTTGGCAAATCAACATTCTGACTAATGAGAATTCCATGTCCTGTGTCTCCTTGGAAGTATGTGTCCTTGTTTCTATAGTTACATTTCTTGGGCCCAGCTGATATCGCTACAGATGATACAAAATACAATTACGTGAAAATTCCGAAAAATCGGTGCAATGATCCTCAAGTCCTCTTTTTAAATAATTATCGTTTTGCTGAACCATTGCAGTAAAAGACTTCTGGAGTGCGTGACTGTAAAATTATAAGTCAGCTTAAGAGTTTAAATATTCTGCGTCACTGGCATATTCTTAGTCAGAAGAAGTAGGTAACTCATAAAGTCTTATAGGTTTTTAAGAGGTTCTTATGCATTTGCTACCAAGATGAAAGAGTTTCTTCCACAATGTAACAATTCCGCTCTTGTCAGTACTTTCGGCTCTGCGGTTTTTATCCTGTGCTATATTAAATCTTGAAGCATAATCTTGTTCCATAGCTGATTTCCCACTGATTATATTGAGTAGAAGATTGCATACAGGCCGAAGATTCATTGACTATAAATTGACTTTAATGAACTACCTCTGTGATGTGTTACAGCATTTAATTACTGATATTAATTTACAGTGACACCAAATGGATCTTTCACAGCAGGAAAATATCGCTACAGTGTGTCATAGCACTGCAGTTGTGTTTGCTGGTGCTATATTTTAAACCCACATGCTTTTATTTAAATGAAATATGCTTTTAGTATATGTCTGATGGTAAATTTGTATATGTGAGATCTCCATTCTTAACTGGAATATTCTTTTATAATAACAATAATGAATACCTTTTATTGATCCCCATGGGGAAACTCTCTTTACACCCCCCCCAACTTGCTCTCTGCAAGTGCACCCATAGAGCTGGGGGTTACAGGCCTTGCTTAAGACCCACAGGTGTGCCAAGGCTGGGCTCAAACCAGCAACCTTCGGCTCACATGCACAGAGGTTTAGCCCATTGAGCCACATGCTACCTGCTAAGCCTACCAGCTCTTTGCACCCTGATTGGATATAAAGTGTATGAGAATACATGAATCGATGATAGAATTTATCAAAAAATAATCTGTAAAGGTAATTAATTCACAGTAAGATGTTTGTATTTCTATTGGGCTTATTTATTTAAGTTTCATCTTTTTGCCCGTAGCTGAATTGCAGTTCAACTCTCTGCTTATTCAACACATCTCTAGACTGGGACCTCTTTTAATTATCCCTCACAATTAATATTTTTCATTGTGCCCAGAGTTTTTTTTCCACCTAATTCTTCATTTCTTCTATGTGTTTCTGGCCTTTAAAATAAGGAGCATAACCGTGGAACATAACACCCTAACTGTGACTGCTTAGGGAAAACTTGCAGTTGCTAATGATTGTCACTAGAGGGTGCTTGTAACTCGAAGAAAAAACTATTGCAGTACTATAGAAGCACAATAATGAATGCAGTGTCACCCTTATATTCATCTATCCATTTTCTATAACCGCTTATTCCATATGGGTCGCAGGGGGTCCAGAGCCTATCCCGGAGGCTGCGGGCGCAAGTCAGGATGGGGCGCCAACCCATCGCTGGGCACACTCACACACAGGCATACCTACGGGCAATTTGGCAACTCCAATCAGCCTTGGCATGTTTGTGGACTGTGGGGGGAAACCGGAGTACCCAGAGGAAACCCCACAACGACACGGGGAGAACATGCAAACTCCACACACATGGAACCCAGGCAGAGACATGGACCCCGATCCCAGATGTGTGAGGCAACAGTGCTAACCACCGTGCCACCCCCATATTTAGTGGGATTTATTTATATAGTTAAAATGTAACACTGAGTGCATTAATTATTAATAATAAGATCACTCCAAGTACAAAATGTATACAAGGATCCCAAAAATACTGGAAAAAAGTTAAAATACACCGATCAGCCATAACATTAAAAGTACTGACAGGTGAATAACATTGATTATCTTGATGCAATGACACCTGTCAAGGACGCCATTATATATTACAAAAGTGAACATTCAGTTCTTGAAGTTGATGTGGTGGAAGCAGGAAAACTGGGCAAGTGCAAGGATCTAAGCGACTTTGACAAGGGCCAAATTGGGGTGGCTAGACAACTGGGTCAGCGCACCTCCAAAGCCAAAAGTAGTCCAAGGAAGGCCAACTGGTGAACTGGTGATGGGCTAATGGACACCCAAGGCTCACTGATGTGCGTGGGGAGCGAAGGCTAGCCTGTCTGGTCCAGTCCCACAGAAGAGCTACTGTAGCGCAAATTGCTGAAAAAGTTAATGCTACTTATGATAGAAAGGTGTCAGAACACACAGTGACCCCTGTCCACCGCCAATGGCACCTACAATGGGCATAAGAGCATCAGAACTGGACCATGGATCAATGGAAGAAGGTGGCCTGGTCTGACGAGTCACATTTTCTATTACATCATGTGGACTGGCAAAACGGACGAAATGTGGTCCATGCGCATCGTTTACCTGGGGAAGAGGTGGTACCAGGATGCACTATGGGAAGCCAGCAGAGGTAGTGTGTTGCTCTGGGCAATGTTCTGCTGGGAAATCTTGTGTCTTGCTATTCATGTAGATGCTACTTTGCAATATATCACCTGCCTAAACAATGCTGCAGACCAAGTATACTGCTTCATGGCAATGGTATTCCCTGATCTTTTTCCAGAATAATGCCTCCTGCCACACTGCAAAAAAAGTTTGTCAATGGATTGAGAAACATGAAAAACAGTTCAAGATGTCGACTTTGCCTCCACATTCCTCAGATCTCAATCTGATCAAGCACCTCTGGGATGTGCTGGACAAATAAGTTCAATTCACAAGGCCCCACGTTGCAACCTGTTGGACTTGTAGAAGACTTGTAGGTCGGCTGCTAACGTCTTGGTGCCAGATACCACAGAACGCCTTCAGAGGTCTTGTGGAGTCCATGTATTGAGGAGCCAGAGCTATTCTGGTGGCACAAGGGGGACCTACACAATATTATGCAGGTGAACTAAATGTTATGGCTGATTGGTGTACGTCTTTCAAACCTTCAAATCTGGGATTTAATAGATTGATCTTTGGTTTCAATGTGCTTCTTTTGTATACTTCTCACTTACTTATCTGAAAGGATTTAAGGACTGAAGAAGAACCATTATCCTTGTTGCCCTCAGTTTTTGTTAACACATAAAATATTAAAAAGAATCAGAAATCCATGCAAGATTATGAAGAACAAAATTAAAATGTGGATTTGGAAAATATATATCTACACAGGTTCCACATCAGCTGCATGTCATAATGATGCAAATTTTAACACAATTAAGTGTGTTCAGTGAAGCCATATACACAAGTGGCATACTTTGAAATATTTTTGAAACATTTAATAAGGTTTTGAGATGTGATGGGGGTTATGGAGGAGGGTTACAGCTTCTTTCCTTAAAATATGTCATGAGATGCCCAGGACAATAGTTCAGTGTTTTCACCCAGCGAAAGTGAATGTATGACTCTGGAAAAAATTAACAGACCACTGTGTATTTAAAAAAACATTGCATTTTTAGATCCTGGTTTAATCCTGGTTCTGTAACAAGGCTACACTGTGTGGCAGGCTGCTTCCATGGTCATAGTTTGTAAGACAGTAGTACACAACAACAAGGTGAAGTAGAATACACTGGCAATGACCAAAAACCAGCCAGGTAAAGGGAGGAAGCAACTGTCTAATGCCAGAGATGACCATTAACTTATCCAGCAGTGCCTCATAAATTGGAGGATTTCCTCAAGTGACTTTCAAAAGGAATGTGAAACATTAAGAGCAGGTGTGAAATGCACTGCTAGGACAGTTCGTATCATGCTCCTAGAAGCACGACTGAAGACTCATAAAGCAAGGAAGAAGCCCTTCATCAACGAGAAGCAGGGAAGAGCCAGGCTGGAGTTTGCAAAAAAGAAACGTATATTTTACACATAAATTGAGGAATGAGTGAAACTAAAACTTTTGCTGTGGTCTCTTAATTTTTTCCAGAGCTGAATGTACTGTATATATGAAGACAAAATATTATGCTGTGGATGGATTTTTGTTATACCAAGCTTCACTCCCATACCAAGTTATCCTTGATGGAACTCATTTCCATCTCCAAGTTTCTTCCTCCAAAACTGTATCACGTTGTTCTGTTGGAAGTCCCATGGGGGTGAAGTATAACGGAGAACTACTGGATGCATTCAGGAATGTTTTTTAATACTGATTTGGGTTTTGGAAACTCAAATATCATTTAATAGCCTCTTTTAAAAACCGTTTCCTTTTTTTAAAAAAAAAAAAAGAAATGGTTTGCAGCCTGTTAAGTCCGATAATTGGGAAATTAAACAATAACTGGAAGGCTTCATTAGTCTTAGGGGAGGATTTTCACTTAGACTTTAACTTAGATTAAATGTATTTTAAAATAACCTTTGAAAAAACTAATAATTTTAGCAAGAAAAGAGCAACAAGCTGGAGAAGTACTTATTTTTTTGCAACTGTGTGTCTGTATCCGTACAAATATTTCTTTAAATCTTCGTTATATTTTTGCACAAACTATAGTTTGATTGACAGGACCATCCATTCAGTGATATTTGGTGTGTTTTGCCAGTATGCTACACAAAAGAATAAGAAGCAGCAAGCAATGGCAACTGTGTGTGCACAATGATACAGAACATATCCAGGATACAGATTACAATTAATGACAAGAAAACCGACTGGAAATCTGATTGCTGTCTAGGCCATAACAACCACTAATTTTACAGAGTAAAATACATTACCCTGAAATATGTAATGCCAGTATAATAGCAATACCATGTAACTATAAGTTGCAATCACAGTCAGAGTACTATTGGTTATGTAAAGCTCAGCTATGTAAAGTCAACTTTTTCTGCTTGCTAATTATATGCATCCAAACTGACATACCTAACTGACTACATAACAGAAACGGACTTCCAGCATTACAGAGATCATAAAGGAAAGTAGCAACAAAACATATATAATTATCCCATCCATTTTGTTCACATAGAGGTACAGGAGCACAAAAGAAAATACGTATCCCTGGTCAGTGGAAAGGACCCAGTTCTTCCTTTTAAAATCACCTCTGTGAAAAAATGAACCCAGTTAATTACAAGTTCTTTTGGTACTTTACATAAGGGAAAGACTGTTAGAGATCTCAGCTGGATATTCAGGAAATTCTGCATAATTACAGCTAAGAAACAGGTATATAAATAAAATTGAAAGTATCAGTTTAACTGTTTATGATTGGAAAACTCTGAAAAACAAAAAGCAACAAGGAAAGTCCCATAAATGGAACATGTGTTATAATGTTCACTGTTATTTTTTCCATACTAGCATACCTGGGCTTTGGTAAATTCACATCAGTCACATTCATGAATTACAATAGGAAGTATTGATTTGCAGGTGTTAAGTTATAACTCATGTTGACTATAGGCGTACAATTTAACATCCTTGCCTCTGCAAAAGTATTTTCCCCTTGTATAAGAACAAGGGTCAGCAATCAGATGTGGAACATTTTTTGCAAGTATGATGTTCATATAAATTACCTTTCATTTCTTGTAGAAATTTATCAAATATGTCTAATAATAGAGGGTGATAAATAGATATAGTGCAAAACAAAGTCAGTCAGAGCAGTTTTGCTTTAGTCTAGCCCTCGCTCAAGAGTTATTTTATTCTTATTTCACTGCTGAAAATCAACACCACCTAAAAGCCACTGACAATGTTAACTAAAGTCTCCGTTAGAATTCTGCAGGCTTCTCCAATTCCCAAAACATTTGTCATTATTACCCTGCTGTACCTTAAAACAAAGGAAACATTAGTTAGACTGCTTAAAAAAATACGATTCATTCCAATGTTAGCCAATGTAGAACTGAGTGGTAACTGATGCTTTAGAAAGAAAAGTTTTACTTATACCATGAAAGAAAATTAATCTTTATTCACATTTGCTGTAATGCTCAATTTGTTGAAATGAAATTTATCTCTCAGATTTTTTCCTTGTAAACCTTTATATTTTGCACAAGCTAGACATATAACTTATTGTACTTTAAGAAAGTTGTTTTGTGACCTGTAATTACACAAAGCAGTTCCCAATGAGTCATATATAGACTGCTATGTCTAGCCTTGGGTGTGCAGAAGTTTAAACAAATCAACGATAACTCCCTTATCCCAGCCTATACATTGTAATTAAGTCGTCACATCTATGAAGGTAAATACATGCTTGTTCACAATAGGGCTTTAACAAGGAGTGATTAATTGCTGAATTGCCCTCACAGTATTTCCATCTTTAGTACAGGCAATTAAACAATCTTTTGCTGTTTCTCAGAGTAAGATGTGCATTGTCTCCATGTAACTGTCATGTCAGCGTCTATTTCAGTATAGCCTAATTGTGCAGGTGACAATAGTCTTACGCATGAGTGCAACAAGTTACAAAGTCAGTTTAGACAGTGGGCAAAGACCCAGCCCATAGAAATGCATTTGATTTTATCTTGTCAGCTGTGCGTGACACAACCTGGCAATGCATGCCATTTTTGAAATGTCTACTTATTTTATAGGTATTGTTTTGCACTTGTCAGGGAGTTAGCAGCAAGAGACATGACTAAGCCACCTAAAGTCTGCTTCTGCTCCGTTGGAAAGGCTGATTTACCTAATGTGTCATACTTCAGGTAAAATAAAGTTGAAGAACCTGGTAAATACTTGAAATCACTTATACTTAGCCTTATAAATGGATTAGTGAATTAGTAGAGAGCCTGAGTATTTTACCCAACAAAGAGGATCATCTCAAGTCTTACAGCTCAGGCTGTTGAAGGTTGATCTACTTGAAACCACGACTGGTGCCAGGTGTCCTGTAGTAGGACAGCAGGGTACATCGTTATTATAACCGTATGGGACCGCGTGAAGTATGTCAGCAGACTATCATATAGGTGTCTTCTGGGAGAGGTGCTGATATGCCCCAAAAATGATTGTATGGTACGTTGTGTTTTGTGATTCACAGTGGGATAAATAATTATTGCCTGAGAAGAGCATGTACAATCTCTTTCCTCTGACACTTGGCAAGTACCTTTGGGGACAGTTAAGATAGAGAAAAACTATTGTACCCCCCCATGCAAAAAAAAAGATTCATTGTGTACTAGAAATCTTGTGACAAACAAGTTGATAACATAAAGTTTGGAATTCGCTTCAAGGCTATGGGTGAAAAGTTCACTGGGAAGGTTTTGAATCATATTTATTATTCAGTGCTGACATTCAAATGTCTGAACTTGTTACACAAGTGAAGTTACCACTACACTTGGGACAGGAACCTGCTGGATGGAGGGTAGGAAGTATGTGGAAGATCTGAAACAGATCTCAGCTGATATTTTATTACAACTAACATCAGTATTCTAGGAGTCATTGTTTTATCACAAAGAAATCCCCATTTGACTAGAATGAATTGCAGCAATGCATGAAAGCAATTTATATTTATCCAAAACAGGTGGAGAGAGTGATAATTTCATGTTTACATGTTCTCTCTTTCTTCCATTTTCCCCAAAAATACAGTTTGGAATACTTTTCCCTTGCGCGTCAGCACTACATTAGTCAGTGGAAAGTCAGGATTTCTTGTTTTCCATCGCTGCTTGGGGAGTTTTTACACTTTTGAAAAAAGATCATTTTCGGCCTCTCAGCTGTATCAATGAAGAGGATGGCAGTGATGGGGAGGTTCTTCAAGTTAGAAGGAAATTTCTGTCTCTATATGGCCAGTACAGAAATGAAAATGGGTGGGCGAAGGTATATGGTGGATCTGGGCATGGTAGGCTTCAAGGCCGGGCTGAAAGCCTCTCCATCACTCTGCAGGCACACAGAGAACAGTATTCTGATAGTGCTTTATAACAATGGCCGGCATGCAGTCTTTTCTCTTCCCAAACTGTGCATGTGACAGCTACTCTGAGGCTTTCTTTTATGCAAGAGTTGAGTTTCTGTGCTTCTCTCCCTTCAATGTGTCACAGATGTACATATGAATAACAGCAGATTTATGGGCGTGCTGCGGGCATGTAGGTTAGGCTGACTGGTGACAGAAGCCTGTGGGAAGGTCATATGGCAGAGATGGAAGCAGGCCTATAGTATTGCTTTGTCCAAACGAACAATCATAAACATCTCAGTGTTTACAACCAGGACACACACTTCATAACAAGGTGATAGCATGTGGTCAAGTGTTCTCACTGCAGCTGTCAAGTGATATTCCAGAAAATCTGACAATTAGGAAGCTCCTGCACTTCAACAACATGAATACCTACTGGTACAAGAGGGCATGAGCGTACAGGTGTGGATATGTGCCGAAATTTTTAGATTAAGTTTCAACAATTTTTTTTTTTTGTATGTGCTTGTCTAGATCTAGACATAATTGTATTTCAACAGTGTTATCTCCAGGAAATCTTATACACTATTGTATATTTACCCTCTTGTATTAGATTCCAGCCAGGTGCTATTATCTCTCACCTTTGTCAGCTATATGGTCGCTATGGTGGTTCGGTATCTTTCATACCTCATGCTGAACACATTGACTGCTCTTGTGATATAATATAGCCCACATCATATTACCTAGACTGCTATTCTTATTTTGTAAGAAAAAAAAAGTAACCTATACGCACATTTTTAATTGGACCATCTTGGACAAATATTCTACATTTTCTGCCCTCTATTTTGTGATTCTTTTGTTTATTATCCTCGTTAGGAGATTGATCGATATGGTTGTGGGTTAGCTCAAACTATGGCTCCTCATTTTATGTTTTCTTCAAATTGACTGTTGAACGGGAAAAAAATTGAGGGAGATGAGCCTTGCGTTTTTGTGACACCCATTTCCAGAGACCCCTGAACAGCTGTATCACGTTGCAGAATAATTGCAGAATAATCAGAGCTCTGTCAATACCAAGGATACTCCCCATGGGACAGCTTAAAATGCTGTAACCCCTTGTGCGTACACAATGAGTGCAGGTAGTGTTGTCTAAATAGTGGTTCATGTTGCACAGCATTGAACTGCTTTTTTAACTGTTTTGCCTCTAATTCTGATGCAGTTTAATGCTTCTCTGACCTTGCCCCACCTTAGTCACTGGGCACAAGTTGCATTCCACCCCGTTGGCAGGAAATCCAATTTAGCTGAAAAAAAAGCATGCGAGGGCACTTTACATGGGGTATATCTCTAAGTCCCTGCTCACTGGACCTTGTGACATCTTTCCCTATCTACATCATCCCCATCTCCTTCACTCTGAATACATTCACCCCTCTATCTTCAGGCCATTGCTAAAACATTTCACATAGGTTTCTCTGCATAATTCACACTGAGTCTCAGAGCCTTAAACAGAGATACAGGTTAGATCAGGGGTGGGCAATCTTATCCAGAATGGGCCATTGGGTATGCAGGTTTTTGCTGCATCTCCCTAAATAGATTACTAATTAGAGGACTGACTGGCTGAACAGACCTCATACCTGGGTTCAAACAGCTGACCTAAAGGTTATCCCAAAAACCTGCATACACACTGGCCCTTTGTAGATAAGATTGCCCAACCCTGGTCTACACATACAGATAGAAGCATCACATTTCACTTCTTATAAGCACACTTGCTCTGTCTTGCAAACTTGCACACATTTAATACTGTGTTTGGTCCTATTTTAACCCCTTCTGCTTTTCATCACTTGTTTGAAGCTTAAGCACATTAACTTCACTCACAATGCTTCCTTAGAAATATCTCTTCTTCCCTTGAGGGTCGCGGTGACAGCATGTGGGCAGGTCAGACCAAACTTCTTATTCTATGGCCACAGACTCAAGCTCATTCTGGGGAATCCCAAGATGTGCCCTCACTGGATATTTCGAGTCTTCCTCAGGGTCTTCACTCAATGGAAAATTTCCAGACCAGATCCATTGTGAACTGAGTGGGTGACATTCTAATTAGATGCCCAAAATACCCCAGATGACTCCTCTCGATATGATACAGCAGTGGCTCTATTTCAGTATCTGGCAACCCTGCAGAGTAACCTCTTTTTTGCCACTTGAATCTTTGCCTCTCTCTTTTGGTCATTACCCAAAGTTCATGACCGTAGTTGAAGAGAGATACATATAATAAACAACTAAGTTTATGCCTCATCTGATGACTTAAATTCTGCTTCACTATCACAGACCTTCTTAATGTTTGCAAAACTGCAGTCATGGAACCAATCTAGTAGTCAATCCCATGTTCCCTCTTGTCCCTCATACACAAGATCTTGAGGTGCTTAAACCCCTTCATTAAAGGCCCCGTCCACTCACCTGAAAGGGCCAATTCACTCTTTCCAAGAGACTACCATAGACAATGGAGGTACAGGCAGTGGCAGCTAATGGAACATTGTTTTCCATCCCTGCATGATTATGGCTGTCTGTGATCCAGGTTGTGAATTTGCCCCCATTGTCTGCTCTCCAAGGTGCTGTTATGGCCTTGGTCAGCAGTCCACTGGGCCAGCTGGCCAGTGTCTGGGGGCCCTGGGGTTGCTGTCATGACAATAACCTGTCCAAGATAATCACCAACTGGAGAAATAACACAGTCTTCCTGGAGGCCGCCACCCACTCCAAGCAGCTTAAATTTTTCAACTCATACTGCATTCATACAAAGATCAAATAGCATGCAGCAGCAGTTCTGTTACCCTAGGCTTTCAGAAAGGCTATTCAGAGGCCCTGAACTGTAATCCTCTTATAGCTGGAATATACCCTTCAGTCCCCCTTTTTAAAATTAGAAACAACCGCCCATTTGCCAGGCCAGGTACTTTACTTCCATGCAACACGGAAAAGGCGTATTAACCATGTCACCCCAGCAACATCCAGTGCTCTGAACATCTCTGGGTGGATTTCCTCTATCTCTGCCACCACTATGAAGACCTCTTACCAACATAGCAACTTCAGCTGCAGTAATAGACTCTGGTCCACCAGAAGTTTTTTAACACTGCCTTCTGGTGAGAGAGTATAGCTGTTAGGGCAGGGCTATTCAAATCACAGTCCTTAAGGGCTGAGCCCTGCTGATTTTCCAGCCTATACCTGTGAGTCAGGTGTGAAGCCTCTGTGGCCAATCAGAGTCAGTGATTATTAATCTAGCTGGGGGAAATGAAAACAAGGCCTGCGTTGGGGTTAAGGAGGTCCTCAAAGTGTTCTTTTCATCGCTCGACAGTATCTCCACAGCATTTCCCTCTTCAGGTACGGTAAGACTAGTTCCAGGTCTCATTTCCCCTTCTCGAATCACCGAATGGCTTGCAGAATCATTTTCTGGGCTACCTGACAGTCTTTCTCCATGAAATTTTCCCACACGCATGCCTTCATCTTCATACCTGCCATCACTGCAGCCTTTGTTTCTGCTGTCTCAGGAGACCCCCCAAGCAGGTAATTGCCTTGAAATTCTTCTTCTTCAGCTTGACAGTCATCCTCACCGCAGGTTTGTGCCAAATTTGAGCTGGATTTGTGGTTTAGAATCAATGCGGTCATATCATGGATTCTTGGACTCGATTTCATTCGAATCATTTTTTTGTTACAACCCAAAAGTATGTGGGCTAACTGAAGTGTATCCCTCTGGGGACTGGCTCATGTAGGTGTACTATTCAGCTATGCAAAACAATAAACATGATGGGGATGAAAATGCATATTAGTAAAAAAAAAAGTAATAGCAGAAATGTCTGTATTTATGACATGGGACATTTTATGTCACTGTATAGGAGAACCACAGTGGCTATGAGCATGGAGAAAGAAATTGTGAAGCAGCTTGCTGCAGTGTGTAGGGCATTACTCTGACATGTCAGCAAACTCATAGTGTGACACCCTGCTGTTTATAGAGTGAAATTAGACACAGAATGATGCATGCCTGCACAGCAGGTAGCCCTTTTGCACTGGTGTGGAACAGGACAAGGATATCTGCGAGAGAATCATGCAGAGGGACGGTGAAGAAGATCTCCAGAACGCAGAGACAATGGGATATAGCATGGAATGATTATTCGATTCTCAACAATGCACGCACTGCTGCCTTCTGCACCACAGCCCTCATTCACTAATTATCAGTCAGCTGGTCAGTGCTGCCTACTGTTCTAGAATGGGTAGCAATTGGCTAAATGAACAACAAAATATTACTGCCACTGTTCAGAAGCATGTAAGCTTCTCTATGTGAGAAATACAGGAGAGATGGGGGCAGGGCTGCTATCTATTTTGGAAAGGAGAGCCTTGTTGCTGCAGCAACAAAACCAGGAATCTACAGACTTCAACCAACAGAAACGTACATAAATGAGGGTGAGATCTGGAATAGGTGTAGTGTCTGTAGGTGATTGTAGGAAAATGGTGCCCCTATGTGGCGACTGACTGCAATGTCCTGACACACCCTATATCAACATTCAATTCTTAATATTATAAAAGTTATTCCACATTTCTGTTATATATGATCAAAGTTTGAGTCATATGATCACCGTTAGGGCGGTCCAGCTGGTGTGCCCTGCTCTAAAGGGAAACTTGCTTAGATAGTAATAGGCTAAATAGTAATGTTATAATTTTTTTTTTCATTTGTTGTATGCAGCCACATTTTCATCTGCATACATCATTCTAACTAAATATTAAGGCTGTAACATTATATGTATTCGTTGCGTACCATTCGGTACATCATTTTCGGCTTGGTAAGCTCAATGACACAAATATATGTATTGATACGAGCGGAACCTAAATTCACAAGTAGATGTTTTCAAAACGGAAAACATTATGATAACTGTGAATGTGTGTTGATTACAACTAAAGCTGCTCAGTCATAATCGGTGAATTGGGTACATTTCTATTTCACCAGCACTGGAGAAAGAGTATTTCACAAGACCAAGACTGTCTGTTAGCTCTGTTATACCGAACTTTGATATGTTGCTGAAAACACATGCAAACATGCCAACTTATTTGAAACTACATCATCATCAGGCAAAATCAGGAATGTTAACAGGCTCATTGCTCATGGATTTCAACTGCTCCTAATTGTGTTTGTGTTTGCAGTTTTAATAATAAGTAATTTCAAAACAAATGCTGTTTCCCCCATTGGACTCCTACTAAATATAGACTGGAAATACACTTAACCTAAATCCTATCTCGGCCATGTCATCACATAGCATAGATTAACACAGCCTGCATGGTCATGCTACCATTTGGCTCTAGTGAGTCCAGAAAGGTCACACTGTAGATTCTCAGGATATAGTTGCATCTGTATCACAATGACCAAGTAGCTGCAGGCGCAATGATTACCATTGCTTGGCTTATACTGGACTTACCTGGGGTCCCAAATAAATTGGCTCACTCTAGGCCCTGCCCCTCATCGGAGACTGGCCCGTATCTGGTGTTATAATATTTCATCTGTATAACTGAGACATTTTTTTCAACGTAGAACCTTTTGGTCCTAAAATGTAATGTCTACAATTCAAATAAATCATAATAGCAAGAGAAGTAAAATCAGACTTGACATTTTGGTGTGCTAAGGAGTCAGTCTAAATGACATTCTCATAGAGTATGCTACATTTAGAGAGCTCCTGGAGAAACACCTACTGGAATTAATTTCAGTGCAGATTCTGGTTCAGTTTTTGAAATGTTTTTGTTGGTCATCAATGTCGAATCACTGCTGAGAACATTAATATGTTACGACCAGCAGAAATGTATAATGAACACACACTTAAAAAACACAGGGAAGAAAATGGAAAATCTTTTGTAAACAACTCCAAAGAGATAAAGTATAAAGTGACTGTATATTAATATGCTGGCATGTGTTTTCTATTCTGAATCCATGTATTTGTGTATGCATGAATTTATGGGAATACAAAATGTTACAAACATGAGTAATATTTTTCATGAGTTTCAGGGATAAATTTTGGCGAGGGTCTGAGGCCTGATAATGATTCACACAGAAGGTTGAGGCGTCCTATTAAATATTATTCTGCTGACTTGTTATTTGATTTCATTTTCTGGGGGCACTAGTTTCAGAGTCCAAACCTATTAGTCAGCCCTGTTATACCAAAATGCTGCTTTAGGCCAAACATTTCCAACATTAATATTGCTTGCTACTGCTGTGATTCAATGGCTTGTCTTAATGTGTTCCACGTTTCCTCATTTAATGTGATTTAAAATAAGTGGCAAAAATGCATAGAGAAAATACAAACCCAAAATTACATTTAAAGCAGAACCATTTATTAAATACAAGAATATCAAACAAAGGAAAAAGTTCATTAATTACACAAAATTGTTTGCAGTTATCTGAATTCACATACAGTACAGGGATTAATACTGAAGCTCCCTCTGTTAATTCCTATATAAAATTGTTTTGTAGACACAAGCAATTTAAAGGCATTTTCACAGGAGAATCAGAAGGGATTACGTGTTTTCACCTCCTGCAACTCCTTGTATCCCATCCACCACCCCATTCCATGTCCGACTAATGGACTGACCATCCTTGTTACCCTCAAAGCAGGGCTGTGACAAGTGGGGAAAAAAACCAGGCTAACATGCCTATCCTAGTGCCAGGTGAAGGAACGCTTAATCATCCTGTAGAAATTGTGGTTGTGCTCCTTAAAGTAAGAGCGCAGCTGTTGAAGCACTGTACTGTTCACTGCAGGGTGTGGCCGCCCTTTGGACTCATGGAGGCAGCGCTCACGTCCATCACTACGGATGCAGTAGAACCCCTTGGTCTGGTTGAAGTAGAAATTGGATGACACTATTCTAGGCGGAAGGCTAAGGAACCGTTCCACCTTCTGCAGCTCAGGCAATGGATCTCGGATGAGTGTGTCCCCGTCTACGATGTGGATCTGTTCTAGTGGGAAATGGCACAGCCAGTTATGCATGTGTACGTCGTACAAGCTACGCTGGATGGCTTTATAGCGGGTGTTGAGGGCCCCGTTGCGCACTAGTATGTTCTCAATGGCCTGTACGGGCTTGTGATTCTCCAATCGGTTATAGTAAACCTGGGTGTAATCAGAAATGACACGCTCGATGGGGTCCCGAAGTATGAGCAGCAGCTTTATGGAGCTATTCATGGCACGAATGCGCTCTGGGGCCAGGGCTGAGGTGAAATAGCCCGGGGTCTTCTCCACTGTGATCTGGTGTGGCTGTGAAAGAGGCATTAAGCCCTGGTACCACTCCAGGCCCTTGACATAGTTCTGGTCCCAATCAAAAAAGTGCACCTCGGTGGTGGCAACAGCAACTTGGGGATGGATGTCCAGCATCTCTAGCAAGGCTCGTGTGCCGCCTTTGCGGACCCCGATTATGATGCTTTCGGGTAGGCGCTGGATCGTTCCCGGGGAACCAGCTTGGGTTTCATTGATTACTTCTCCAGTCCGCAGGTCCGAATGCTGCCCTGGGGCTTCCGTTCCTCCGGGGAGGCACTCCAGGGGCACTGAGTGCATCTGCAGAACCAGGAGAATCACAGATACCAGCAGGCAAGCCATGATGAAGGAGTGAAAGGGAATTAAATGCAAGACAAATTCGAGAGCTGACTGGCTGAAGCTTAGCAGCTAAACTGGGGCACCAGGGCAGAATCTTCGAGATCAGACCCAATGAGAAGGAAGAAAGCACCCGACTTCTTCTGTGGCAATCGTGGGGGAGGAGGAAAAACAGTGGCTGGGCCAAGGAACATCTGCATGAAGACAAAAGAAGAGAAATGAGCCAGCTCTTTTACATATTCAGTTCTGTACCATATGACACCCCATTCTAATGTCCTCTTTCATCAACTGCATTAGTAGAACAGAAGCAGAAAAGCCAATAAGCGATTGCTAGCTAAGAAAGTGAAAATCTGACTGCATCACTATATCGGACGCCGATTCACTGTCACTAATAAAACCTTGGACACAATTAAATTGTCACAGTACCAAAATTAGATTTGTAAGTATTAGTACTTCATAGCAAAACAACAATGTAACACCAAAAGGAAGAAAAAGAATGAAATCAGTCATTTAAAGGATCTAGACTGATAAAACCTTCTACAGAATTTGTGGCTTGACTAAACCAATATAGGAATGATTACACTCAGTGGGCTTTTTTTTTCCTGACTCAGAAGAGATAGAACAAATATTTTGTGTTTCACACGAAAGACGTAACAAGCAAAAGCGAAATATAAGGGCATATTCCCTATTGGTAGGCTCCAGGTCCGCAGTGACCCTGACCAGGATTACCCAGGAACTAGCTCCCGGTTATTGCATTTAAGTAGACATTCACTGGGCCACTCTGCTATGAGAAACTGGATTGTTCTCCTAGTTCTGAAGTGAGACACCACTGCGGAAATAAAAGCTTACGACTCTCCCAGTAAGCCTTTTTTTGGTGATGGGAGAAGGAGATTCTTGGGCCCAATCAACCAGCCTCAGCTGGAGACACAGGGGTGTGAATTGCACATTTAAAATAACCAAACAAACTCTACTCAGTTGAACTTCATTCTGCAAAACAGCTTAACTGTATCCGTGCCTCAGGCAGAAGCAAGGAGCAATATCACACTGATTCTCTGCACAATGCTTACAAGGACTTTCCATTTCCCTTTCAGTAAAAAGTGTCGAATCGAGATGAAAAGCATGCACAATCATCAGCAAAGCCTTCAAGGCAACCTTCAGGCATTCAGGCATTCTCCCTTAACAAGTAAAAACAAAACTTTGCAATATTATCCTAGATTAAGAATTGTGGAAAAAAAAATCTGTACCACTTTCTGAATGGACAAAAGTTTTTCTAAGCATGCAGTGGGTCCTTGGTTATTGTGTATTCATAGCTGATCGACCCTGTATCGTATGTTCAATAATGTCATGTTCATTTTATTATATGATGTATAAATATAAGTGCCTGAGTCATGTTGGCGCCATGTACAGCTTTTTCCCTGCTATGCAGGTTTCTTCTGGGAACCCTGGTTTTCTTCTGCAGTCCAAAGGTATGCAGATATGCGAATTTGAATATACAAATTGCACACCGTGAGTGAATGTGTGAGTGCCTAGTGCTGTACTCAAACCCCATACAGGGTGTACACTGCCTGGGATTGGCTCTAGTCCCCCATGACCCTGCATAAAATGTTGAAAAAACGATCCATGCAATACAGCGATTAAATGACAGAATGACAGATTTTATTAATCTGTGGTTATCTTTGACAGATTGGGATTGTGGGACAATACCAAAGACAACTATTTTGGCTCTAGCAAAGCAAATAGCAGACCAGGGGAATACAAGAGCCTGGACAGATGCTGATAGTTCAGGTCCAGAAAGTAAGAATCCAGACCAAGATTTTGTTACAACCAATCATTTCAGTACTTTGTGACTGTGACTCTTTATACAGAACACGTTGATTGAAACAAAATCTTGGTCTGGATTTTTACTTTCTTGATTTGAACTATCTACCTTTGAGCCTGGATGTAGTTTCCAGTTTCTCACATTCACTAACAGTAAACAGAGATTGCTTTATATTGCTAATGACTGTTGCTGAGTAGAGGGGCTTGACCCCTGTTCTGCCACAGGAACATCGATACCCTCCCTTGTCTCACAAATTGCAAAAAACAGAAGAATATTTCACTCAGTTCTCAGCTGTTGGAAATGAACCCTTATAACCTGATACTGCAAGTTAAGCTCTTTTGTACAATATTCGACAGAATTAAGGCAACAATGACACAATTTATGCATCCAGGAATACCTAAACTTTCATCATACTCGAAAGTTGCGTGTTTCTTTGTTGTCTAAATTTTGAACGAGCAGCAAGAATCTATCGAATTGCAAGCTGTGGAATTTTCCAGTCTCCTATAAGACATTACCTTATTAATTGGTCACATTATTAATATTGGTATTAAATAATTAAGCAGAGATGTCAGTTTAATTAACGCTGAATTTTTGACATACAGGTCCCGGATTCACCTTGCAGTGAACAATTTCTTTTCTAACATTTTGAATCCCACCCTTAACATGGTATGCAATATCTTCTAAAATAGTATCATTATCCTCTCCTTCATGTATACTTGTTATACAGACCAGCATCACTTTGAAGCATCTTTTTCCATTCAGAAACCAAAACCGATATTATTTATTTCTGATTCTGTTCAGTGGTTCCCCAGGTTTCATCAGTTCCACAGAGATTTTTCTGTCAAGCTTCAAAGGAAATCATCTAAACTAGATGGGCCTTTTCCCAGACCTTACTCTATCAACGATAATCTATATTCACTCTCATTATCTATGTGGTGAAGCAAGCAGTGGGTAATAGTCTTCTTGCAAACATGACACCATTTAATTGTGGTGAAAACAGAATAACAGAACATAGCAGAATTCAACCCACGGCCCCTGTACTGTATATGCAGCTGGAAGACAGACAGAGAGATGGACAATAGATGCTAGCAGAGCTTGTTATTCATAATTGTAATTTGTGTATTTTTGCAAACATTTTGTACTATTTTGTGTATGAATGTATATTGTATGTAGACAGTATTTACCAAAGGAGAAAAACATACATACACATTTACACAATACACATTTAGATTTTATTCACAGTGGTTTCATTTAATTTTATTTGAAAATGTGATGTAGAATGTTACAAAAGCATAAGTGCTTGGCATTGCAGAGGGCAGAACTATATTGCCCAGCAGAAGCTGCTGTAGCATATTATGGGCTGGCAGAGCAGACGCGTGAGAAATCATGTGGGTACTGAAGCCTCTGGTGCCACCACAGGTCTTTCTGCTGTGAAAAAATATCAACTGAAACCAGCAGCAGGGCTCAGTTATGAATATGACCACAAATTGTCTTCACTTAGACTGTGCATCACATTCTCACGTTTTGTTTTCTTCACTCTGATCGTGTTCTTTTTCTGCTATTTAATCTATATTTATTGTATCTCCCAGTGTCATTTGCCACTGCACTCTTTCCAGCCATCCATCCATCTTCCAAATGCATTTCCAGTGGAAGGCTGCAAAGGTCCTTGAGTCTATCCTACATAGACAGTATAGGGCACAAAGTTTTTCTATATGACAAATATAATCCAGCCATTTCCATGCTTCTCCCACATACACACACCCACCCAAATAGAGTTTCTGCTTAGCACATTGGGGTATACATGTCCTTCATAAGCCATATCTAATTTTTTTAAACCATAAAGAAAGACCCAATCTCTGCTTTAAGGGCAAGAGGTGATTTACATTATACACAAAAAGGTCATTTGTTCAAACATTAAGGTATAAGTTACTACTACACACAGTCATAAACACAGAATTTATTCAGATATATTCAAACATAATATATTCATGAATGTGGCATACTACTTTCAGACTCTAGTAAAGAAAATGATCCCAGAGAGTATCATTGTATAGATTTATTGGTGGTTAGAAGAATGATAATCTGGGGCATATTTGTTAGAGAAAAGTATAATTTTACAGAAGGCAAGAAAATAAAATTACCAATAAAATGTTAAAGTCATAGTTAAATTACTACAAAAAATATTACCTCAGTATCTTTTTTCTTCCTTTGATAAGCAATAGGGCCAGTCTACAAAAAGATATAATTAAAACTGGAGTAGGAAGTGGAAATTAAAAACGAAAACACTTTAGGCTAATTTAAGATAGACCATTCATATTGCTGAGCTGTTCAAAGAGATCGGACTGATTGGCCTGCCCAACACCTGGGAGGGTACCTCAACCTTGAAATAGATTAGAGGCTACAGGCATCCCGTCCGGAGAGATGTAATCCACATATACAGTTGACTCGGTGCATGCATTTTCTGTGTGTCTCTTTGGAAACTGAGGTGTGCATTTTATCTGGCAAGTTCTTCCACCTTATGGCGTATCAATGATGAAAAGTAGGTTTGAGTAAATCCTGTCATGATTCCTCATCGTGCAGCAAGATGACATCAGACAGGAATTTTGAAATTCCACGCATATTAACATTTCAATTCCATTTACAGAGGTAATAATTACTTTGAACAATATTTATTTTTTAATTTTAAATAAGAAATTAAAATAATCTTTTAATTATGCAATGAATAGATCCTTAAATGTATAATTTAATTTAATAATTATACATATTTCGCAGTTGTTTTTGCTAAATGATGTACAAGTGAGGATGAGAGAGAAGGGTCAGACAGTATCCCTGGAGCAACTATGGTTAAGGGCCTTGCTCAAGGGCCCAATGGGGAAATTACTTTGCCATCTATGGGATTCAAATCAGTGGCCTTCCAATCTCAGTCACAGGTTCCTAACCCGCAGAGCCTCACCCCATGCACACGCTGTAAAAAATGGAAAAAGGTGTCTAAATGATTATTTTTAGGATGAATGAGTAATACAATGACCTAATTCGCACCCACATGTCATTTGAAACATTTATTTTTGGCAGCACGTTCATGAATGCAAGCTAATCTGCCATTAACCGGAGTGGACGTGAAATGCACCCTTAATGCTTATTACAAAGGATTGTGAGGTAGCTTCCCCTGAAATTTGAAATTAGTCTACAATTAATTACATTATGTTTTCTTAATATAATGAGATACTGGACTTATGGATTTGTGCAAATACATGTGCCTGCTTACTCACATGAGGGCACATTGCAAACATAGTTCAAAAAGCCTGGAGCAATTAGTTGTTCAATAATATCTTTTAGACCCTTACCATAATTTATTCGCACTATAAAGAATTCACTTCCCTGGTAAACACTCCAAAACAGATGCTGAACGCACAATGCTGGACACTGCCTGTGCCAGTTAGAGGGCATAACCACTGGACGGAACAGAAGCTGGACAGGCAGGAGTGTAGGAGGACTTTGGAAGACTAAGCAGAGTTCAACCCGCAGTCAGGAGCTCCACACAATCACAGCTCCACTGAAAAACTCGAAAGATGTCTCAGTCTGCAGAACGGGGATCCAAAGGCACCTGGTCTATTAATTTACTCTTTGTCAAGTAAAGTCAAATGAGCTTTATTATCATATGTATGTATAACGAGGCAGAAAATAACAAAATAACCAAAGATAATGGTGTGACATACAAACAGCAAGTCACAGGGGGAGGATTTTGCAACACTTAAAATACATTTATTCTCTCAAAGATCATTTTCATGTCTCATAAAGATCTTGGGGCGATTCTGTTGTGAAAGGCGCTATATAAAAATAAATTGAATTGAATTGAATTGAAAATGCAGTACAGGACAGTGTGGAACAGGCATGCCAGACCATATGCGCGGGAGAGACACGGATATCCTGGCAGATTCAGGGGGCCTAATACTTGACGGAAGCCCTTGAATATATAAAATTGGATGTATTATTGTCAGGGGGTCCAAAGTGACATTTTATCAAGGGGTCCCAGAATTTCTAGGGACGCTGGACAAAAATAAACTCTGAATACAACGGGAGGGGAGAAATGAGGGAAAAAAAATCCATACTTCTCCAAAGCTGCGTCACAGAGAATGCGATCTCTGTTGTGATAATGCGATTATGCAAAAAGACTGAAAAGTCACAGCACTGCAACATTTCCAAAAATAGTACCAAAGGTCAACTACAGACTGAGGCCAGGAGGATCTCAAGGTTAAAACAAAGGCAGGGACATAAGCACATCTTTATTGATTGGGCCAAACAAACCAAAAAGAACATTATGTAACACAGACTGATTTCAGAAAAGTAGTCTGTTATGCAATTGCACACAATAATTTTTAGCCCTAAAATCATTAAGCAGTATTGCCGTTTTCTGATGCTTTTATATGTGCTGCTTGTTGAAAAACAAAACAAATTTTTTATCAGACATATACTGTATAAAGAAATGAAGGACGTAAAATGTAAGGTTTATTTTAAAAGAAATCAACTAAAATCATATTGACAATTTGACTTCTGATGTGAATGTTTTTGAACTGTGTTTTTGCATTTTCCCCAGTGTCTATTACTTTCACGTCAGAAAAGATACATTCCAACATGTCCTTTAATTTCACTCTAAACTGGTTAGAAGTGAATAAGATTTTCAATCTCTGAGGTCTTCGGACAGACAAAGTAAATGAGAATTTGACAGGCGGGGGGGGGGGGGGGACTGAATCTGAATGCTCCAAGTAAAAATTAAGAGATGACTACAAAAAATAAATTAAATTGCTTAATATCTTCATAAAAAGCAAATACATATGTCATTAAGTTGTGAATGAACAGCAGTGATTTTGGGGGGGGTGGGGCTGCATTTTAATTCATCAGTACATTCGGATTTTAACTTGCACATTAAATATAATCCTGTTGAAATGATGTGCAGAAAATCACTAAGGAAGAAGACATAGTATTACTAGGCATACTCAATTCAAGTTCCAAAAGTCTCTTGCTATGTTTCCCTTAAGAAAAGTGCTTAACCTAAATTCCTCCAGTGAAATATTCAGCTGTATATAAATGAGTACAAAAATGAAGTCACTTCTAATCTATTCTGTTATTTGCATTCCATTTATTCCACTAGGCAGCATGGATGCTGACTCCATGCGATAGCAGTGACTAAGCCAATGCTTTCACAAAGGTAAATGTAAACTCACCAGCCACTTCATTAAGAACACCTGCGCACCTGCTTGTTCATCTAAATAACTAATCAGCCAATCACATAGCAGCAGCACAATGTACAAAATCATGGAGCTCAGGCTCAAGAGTTTCAGTTAATGGTTAGATCAAACATCTGGGGAAAAATGTAACTTAAGTGACTATGACCGTGGCATGGTTGTTGGTGCCACATGGGCTGGTTTGAGTACGTCAGAAATTGCTGATCTCCCGGGATTTTCATACACTGCAGTCCCCAGCATGTACACAGAATGGAGCAAAAAAAATAAAAAACAGCCAGTGAGCGGCGGTTCTGTGGGCGGAATTCACAGCAAGAACGTGCAGCCCATACATCTGCAGCAATTATGTGGTGCAATCATGACAACATGGACCAGCATTGTTAAGTTTATGGCACAAAGAATTCAGGCTGTTCTGAGAAAGGGTGGTTCTACCGGATATTAGAATGCTGTTCTTAATAAAATGTCTAGTGAGTGTATATTTGACAATATTATAGACAACAATTATACTCTAGAAGTACCATCTATGAAGGATACATAGCTGCAAAGCTTCAGAGTAGAATACCAGATCAAACTTTTGAATAGAGCAGGGCTGTCCATCCCTGCTCCTGGAGATCTACCACCCTGCAGAGCTTAGATGCAGCCCTAGTTTAACACACCTGATACAGATAATTAGACCCTTCAGTAATATCTCAGTGTTAGAGGCAGCTTAGCTTCAACATAGGGTTGGGCAGCCCTGGAATAAAGGAAACAAAATGCATAGGCACACATGGAGATTTCAGCAGGTGTGTCCCATTAAGTCCATGAATCAGAAGGAAAGAGCAGAATGCTAATAAATAAAGTTTTCTATATATTTGAATAGACCCATGACAGCAAAATGTGTTTTCATTTATTGTCAGGTGAATTAGACTCAAGGACTAAAACAAAGACGGGCCAGTATTATTGTTTTTAAAGAAGTGTTCTACATTTTTGCCTCTGTTAATGAACATGCTCGTACAAAATAGGTGATGCTTTACATTAACTGAACCTCCGTAATGCATTCATAGGACATTCATAAGCAGCATGTATGTATATCTTAACATTCTAACATACTTTAACAGCTTTAATATAGAGCAATAATAACAAACATTATATGATTATAGAATTGTAATGTTTGTTGTTATCATATAATGCTTGTTATTAATGTATATTAAAGCTGTTAAAGTATGTTAGAATGTTAAGGTATACATACATGCTGCTTATGAATGTCCTATGAACGCATTATAAAGGCATTATGAAGGTGCAGTTAATGTAAAGCGTTACCAAATATTATTCTCTGCAATTGTTCATTTTGTCATAATATGAACACTTACATTTCTCCATTCCAACTGCTGGTACCTTGATTATTCTCAAGAGCATACTAAAATGTAAAACTGTTTGGTGTTGAAAGCTAAGCATTATCAGCAATTCCGCCTCAATGACCGTTTCCTCTTGGCCAATTGTGCTGAAGCTGACTCAGGTACAGTAGTTGCAAGGTTAGAGCCAGTGGCAGCTGCTGGACCCTCGCCTGAGCCTCGAGGCACTAATACAAATGAACTGGCAACTGACACAGCTCTCCCTGCTGAGGTAGTGGGGAAAGGGATGGTACCTGACCTCTGACATTGCTGCCAGCTTTGGACTTGCCTCTTGCTTGCCCAGCTTAATATATTTATCCACCAGACTGACCCGAATGACATCGCAGATGTGTTCATTGACCAGCCTGACTGAACGCATCTGGCTTTCAGCTGGCTAGGTACGCAGTAGGAACTCCGTCTGTTGGTTCATCTCAATGGCAGAGTACAGCAACAAGCCTGCTGGATATTCGTTGGCCAATGACACCCTTTGAAAACATTGTCCTTGAGTGGGTGTGACTGAAACCATTCGGACTCTTAGCTATAAAGCAGAGCAGACCACTGGCCTTCATCCAGCAGATGCATAATGACCAGCAACACCTGCCGGGATTCAGCAATGCAGCACTGGTGATAAAGCTGATTATTATAGAGCAGCTTTTCACACACTATTAAATAAATACCACCCAAAAGGCACAGTACATCTAGCCAGGAACCCAATGCTGCAGTCGAGATGACCAGTTGCTATTTATCAATTATTGATGACAAAGAGGAGGAAGATGTAATATCAGGAAAATGTTAATGTCCCAAGTACTGTAAACAATAGTACAGTGCTCAAGCCAATTCCTGAAAACCAGTTATATAAATAATGTGTTAACAGGGTTTAGCAGCACAATGAGAACTGTGCCAGCGAATGATTCTTAGAATAGACCAGCATTTCAATATCCGGTTTCTTCTGGAGGCTGTGGCAGATGACACTATTAACGGCACTGAAGACTGCAATACATTCCTGAACTACTGAGAAGCCTGGTGTGACTTCTTGATTCATGGCAGGATTGAAAAAGTTCTTCCCTATATGCTAGAGAGACTTTTAACAGCCACATGATGACAAACCAATCAGAGTATCCAGTGTGAACAAAACAGTGAAGCAATTCAATAGACAGTGTCAGTCACCTTTCTGCATTTGTAACAGAAAATATACAACTGAAAAATACTCAGATACTCATATGGTCATAATCATGAGCTGCACACTCCAAAATTCTTTGTTCAAGTGTTCAGGACAAGGTCAGAGTTTTGAAAATCTTTTTTGGCCGTAATAATAAAAAATGGCCATCAGACCAATTTACTCTGTTTCGTATGTCCTTGACCTGACACTTGTAGTCTCAGGGGAATTACCTTGGCAGCTGGACTAGAGCTAGTAGAACACGCTGTACCCACTTCAAACTGAAAGTCGCTAATCTAATGTATAATTTATCGTTAATAAATATTGCGCATAACAAAAATGTGCAGGAAAAAAAGCATGTGTTGCACCATCAGCAAATTGCATTCACATGAAGGTTTCCCACTGTTCCGCTTCTGAAGGGCAGGATTCACCTGGAAGTCCTGGCAGTGTATTCCTCTAACTGTTTCATTGAGTTATTCTCATTCCTGTGTTTCTCCTGCCAAAATGACCACATACAGCTTCCTTGCCAGCTGGTTAGACTCCCACAGATGCCTCCACTGTTCACAGAGAAACAAACCATAACTGCTAATATTACTACACAAATAGAACTAGTTTATTAAGACAGCATTATTACACAAATATGTTATATATATATATATATATATATATATATATATATATATAAGATAACTCTTCTTTTTAATAGCCTTTTACTTTTCTAATCAGGGCAAGTTATGGAGGTCCACCTTTTCAAAAGCCAGAAGGCAGAAAGCTTGCAATCATATCCATCCATCTATCCGTCCATTCATTCATTCATCCATTTTCTTTACCTACTAGTCCCACGCAGGGTTTCAGGGGTCTGGAGCATATTCAGGAGGCTACGGGCAGGTTGAGTAGCCAACCCATCTCAGATGCAGAGAAATGTTTGCCTTCTATAGAGTAACACCTTGCTTGCTCACCTAAGTGCTCAACATGAAAAAACTCTGATGTCATAAGCGCCACACTTAACAATTCACAGATGTCTTTCACAGTTAGTCACAGCAGAGATACATATCATGAAAGAGCTCCACTTAGTAACCTCCCCTTTCACGTTACAAAAACTAAATACCGTTACACTTTTTAAATATAAAAAAAACACAATGTAATGGACACAAAATAGTTAAGTGAGTACACATATTTCCTGTTTCTTTCTGACAGATGCAGAAGGCTCTGGCTTGGCAGGTTCAAACATTGACATTTATTTAGAAGATTTTGTTCAAACAGACATACAAGTGGGGAATCAGAGACCAGGGTCAGACTGGAGTATTTGGGGTTAAAGGCCTTTCTCTATGGCCCCACAGAGGCATCACTCTGGCAGGTAGGGGATTTGGACCAGCAACCTTCCACTCAGGAACACAGAGTCTTAACCTGCGGGGCCACACAATGTCCATTAACAGATGATACACCATCGTTTTAGGCTCCAGTGACCCTGTCATTCTTCTCAATTTATTGAGTCCTAGTAAGTAATTCCACCCCTCATAGAGAATTCTGTCATTGCAAAGCTTTCAGGTTCTATATGTTAAGAATTGTACATATGAACTGTGTCCAATCACTACTATAATGATGCAAATATACCCTATCCAGGTTTACGCTCATGGGAGTTTTACTTACACAAAAGGGCACTGAGGGCAGAACAAAAAAAATGATTTGTTCAGAGATATAACCAATCATATTGTAGACGAGGTGGGTCCAAGAAACTAGAGGAGGTGGGACCAACCAATCACATGTCTTCGTCCCACATCCTCTACATGCCTGGACTTACCATCTCTCTGAACTAATTATTTTTCATTCTGCCCTCAGAACATTTTTGTGTAAGTAAAACTCCCACAAGCTATATTTACTGTCTTGGTGTCTTTATTCTGCATTCTGTGAATATGTACACAAAATGTAAGGATTGGGTACACCTAAAGGAAGATGGAGTTTCTATAAAATATTTAGGCACAGGATGGAGGCAGATATGCTCTTGAACCCTACAGCTTCCTGCTCCCTGTAAAGCCCCTTTCATTATTCTTAATCTAAATCAACATTCTCTAATCTCAAATAGGTAAACTAATACATAAATCCCCATCAGTGAATTCAGAACAATATTAAGAGTCAACAATTTATGCCAAAATAATCTCACATAAAATAAGAACAGAACTGTTTCAGAGCACCACCTGCCATTATCCTTGGCCCCTTCCCACCCACGCATGTGCACACAGACACCCGTCTCATTTCCATTAGCAGATTTTGGTACTATTATCACTTGAAATGCAGCACCGCAGGATAAGAAGAACATCATCACCACAGCATCCAAGACATGCCTAGATTTGCCTCTGCAGCACTTTTAATGCAGCATTATCTACATATCATCCCTTTTCCATTTCATCCTCTAATTTTTGTTACATGGGTTCATGAATAAGTGATAGGAATGTGTACTGGCTTCTATTTCACTATAAATTTGTAGGAAATGCTTATGGGAGATAAGACGCTGTTGCAAACACCAGCTCAATAGTGTTTATCCCCTCTTTTACGAAGATGTAATGAGAGACTTTTTCTCATAAACATTTAGTCTGAAACTCCAACTTCACTGAATAATAGCACATAGCTGAGACCTGAGACTTTTTGAAGGATCATCTACAGCTAACCTGTCTGCCTGTGGTAATGGAAAAGGGCTTAAGTTTCTCTATGCCGAGTGCTGAGGCAGTTTTTTCCATATCTGAAACTGTGGTGTATTGTTACATATCCGTATTGTGGTTGTCTGAACAACTAGACAATAACAATTCCATCGACTTCATGTATAGGGTATTTGTGATATATAGTTTTGCACCAAACACATTTACAGGAAAATCTGGGCTCAATTCCAGGTCCAGCTCTGAATATGTGGAAAGTAGATGCTCTGCACGTGTTTGCGTTGGTGTTCTTCAGGTAGGCTGGTTTTACTCCTAAAGCATGCGGTTTGTGGAAGTCGTGTTTGTAAATTGCTCATAGAGCATGGGTGTGAATGAATGGCAGCCCTTCTTACCTGCCTCATACCCTGTGCTTCTTGGGATAAGCTCCAGGCTGACCATAACCATGCTGGATAAGCAGTTATGGATAATGAAGCCAAATTTAGTCACAATATAAGCTCATAGCAAGAGTTATATAACCACCAGCATGTATTTTATTTTAAGTGGGAAGATTGGTTCTGGTTCATTTATATATATGTGTGTGTGTGTGTGTGTGTTACTCTTTAGAACTTCTGCACATGTGGTGTTTGTACTTGATGTACTTCGTTGTATGACCTTAGCCCTTGTGTATTTTACTTCTTCCGTTCTAAATTCTAGAATCTATAGAATTTATCTTCATTTTGAAAATGGACTGGGGTCACTTCAACCCCAAAAATAACACAGGGGTTAAGTTTGAGTGGCTTCTTGTTTGTATTTTGTATTTACCTGTTCTCCTTTGGTTCTGTACTATATGACAAGGGGTGAGTGCCTCTTTTTGCATTGCTTGCTCTTGTCTGGTTACAGAATGAGTTTGGTTTTGGGAGTTGTATGCTTCATTTTGTTTGTTTTGTGTAGGTTAGTTAGTTTACTTCTCTTGTTACTCAGTGGTTTTGTTGTTTTGGTACTAGCTCTCCATGAAGTCTCCAAGAAGTGGTTATGATATTTAATAATACATATAGGGAACTGTGTGTGTATTTGTGTTAAATCCAGGTTGTTTGTTTAACATCTTTCTTATGCTTACAGGCTAGGACCACTAGATATATGAAATCTAGATGTATGAATGAAAACATTTATATATAACAAAACGTGTATGATTAATGTATAATGAAAATTTTCCATCAACAGTGAATCTCTCCTTGGCCTTTGAATGTTATTTGAGGCTCTGAAATTTCTAGGCTTGAAGAAATAGACTGTACCCTGTCGGTCATTTCTCGATGAAGGGGGTAGTACTGCGGAATTGTGAGGTATTTGAGAAATTTCACCAAACTGACTTAGCCAAATCAAGGTCCTATGAGCTGCTGTCTGATTCGATCCGGTAAATCAAGCATCATTAAACTCTGCACTTTTATTTGGTCGACTAAGTAAGTTATAAGGAGTGCAGTTTTAAAGTCAAGCTACTGTTCAAGCTAATCACTCTTGAAATGTCTTGCCTTTAATTACTATAGTCTTATGGTTGAGTAATAGGAAGACAGGTAGAATTACAAATGGGATGAAATATGTATTGTTGATTAATGTGAGACATATGAAACACATCCACCCTTAAAGTTGCTTATATATGTAGTTCACAGATTTCCGCGAAAAAAATAACAAAAATCATACATAACATATAAGAAAGTGACTACACTCATCATTTAAAAAGCTTATCCTCACTATTCTTTTCCATATAAATTGTTTTGTAATAAACTTTATATATTTATAATACTGACAAGATCTTCCTTTTGGCCACGTTTTCTGGCCACGCCAAGAAAAGAAATATATATTGAAAAATAAAATCAAGACAAATTACATATTTCATTCAAACTGTATTTACATTGTGTTTTTGAAGTGTGTCTCTCAATGACTAATAATGTCACAGATTGTGAATATTTTATTTTCTGTCAGAGTCAGGCTGTCTTGTTTGATGTGTGGTCTGCTACCACAGTTTAATTAAACAGGATTTTTAAAATACTATTAATCAATAAGCTTCAGGAGAAAGGTTTTAGTTAAAAATTGAAAACAAACTCTGAATGATAAATTTCACCTTAGCTTTATTGGATTTTAATGCCATAGCAGTCATACTTAAAGGTCATGTGCTGCAAATTATCCACTGATAAAACAGTCAAAGCTAGTCATTTACTCAACAGGTTAACATCCTACTTTTAGCATGCCTTCTGGAAAGAAGTGGGAATAGTTTCATACTGGAGAAAATCAATTCTATCTCAATGTCTGAATAGCTGATTACTTAAATCATCAGTATGGTGTGACATGTTCGACACTGGATTCCTGTTAACACAGCATAGACTAAAGTTAACAATTAGCTGATATAAAATTTTCTTTTGTTAAATTCAAAGCAGATTATATTTATTTCACACATGAACCATGACTTCATTAATATTTAACCAAGATTAGTTGTAAATGAATGATTAATCTCCATAATTATGTATGCTGACTAGAAATGGCTCTGGTATTTAACTCAGTAGCTTACCAGAGCCAAAATAAGCATAAGTTATTGTCCTAGGATGATTGAGGTCTGGGAATAAACAAAGAAGCTTTATCAATAAATGCACATTATTGATAAGATGTTTTGAGAATGAAGATGCATTTTTAATAAAGATAAAGTCACTGTGCATTTGCATTTTAATAAATTCTGCCTCCATTTCATTGCCTTTGCCATCAAATAAGCTGTTTCTACTGAGAGAAACGGTGCAACAAAAACTGGGCTGGTGATAGACCAAAAAGGACACAGGCATTCTGACCAGGCTGCTCCCTTGCCTTGTGCCCTGTGCTGCCTGCAAGAGGCTCCCTGTGTCTCAGTGCTGGATGGAAGCGCTTCTCAAAAGGCCAGTCATCAGACTAAGCAAGAAAATGCAGCGAAAACTCTCCAAAAAGGACTTCTTCTATGAGCATTCTGGGACAAAATGAGTCATCTTTAGAAATTTGTACTTGACTAGAAACTGAAGAGGGAATCTACACTAAGTCTATCAGTCTATCGGTTAATATGTTATTCCTCAATTCTTTTGGGATAGTAGCTTATTTAATTTTTTCTCTCTCATTGTTTCTTGGCAGTTGGGACTACAGTTGATGTACAGTTTATAATGAATACATTTAAGATGGTTTTTCCTCCAAGGAATCCAAAGAAATTGGAAATTAGAAATAAGAAAAAAGATGATGATATGCTCAGTTTTACTCTTTAATTCAGGGAATGTGATTTACTATGAATAAGGACAAAGGCAGGCTGTGCATTTTGGCATCAGGTCACATGGTGTATGCCATAGTAAGTCACCTATGCGTCAATGTAAATGAGGCCTAATCGGTAAGGTAGCATTATGTAGTATTATTGCTGTTTGCTTACTGAAAGTCTGTTACTTGTTTACTGAAAGTCCGACTTGCAGTGAACCCTATGTGAACGCTCTCACGTTCCACAAAGGACATTCACAAAATATAAAAGAACAAAGGTGAGAAAACAGGTACGTCATGAAATTTATATGAACAAAGTATTGTTTTCATCATGCATTTGGTGAAAATACAATTATAAATGCTTTTTTTAATTAGAAATATAAATTCGGTATCCAAAGCAGTTAATATCAGGTCAGACATTCCATAGCCTATATTACTGGATACAAACAGGTACATGTGAAAGATTCTTAAACTGAGGCCAACACAAAAAAAGAAACAAGTGTGCATTAATAAACATGATAAAACTCCCAAGACAAAGATCAAATAAATGCTTGCTAGAACTTTATTGCACAGCTTCAGGCAGCCAGAAAACCACTGAATATCACAAAGTGGGAGTTGGGTTGAGATATACACACACACACACACACACACACACACACACACACACAGTCCATTGATTTATATCTTTCTGGGGTCTCTTCATTTCTATCGGCATAACCCTAATGCTAACTATGACAACCTTAACCCCTATCCAGTCCTAATCTTAACCATAAGTAACTAAACATACAAGACTTTTGCCATTTTTAGTTTTTTGATTGCATTCACGGATTTTTATAAAACTTTTCCTTTTGTTTCCCTTTGTGGGGATCGGAAAAATGACCCCACAAGGTCAAAATAACAGGTTTTTATCACATTTTGGGGACATTTAGTTTCTAGTTAATTAATTCATTAAGTTAGAGTGTACTACTACATTATTTGTGCCCTCTCAACTAAAGTGTTACCATTTTTGGTATCCATTTAAATCATTAAATTATCTGGTTCTCAATGGATAAATTCACATAAAATGAGATTTTAACTATTTTGCTACAAGGTGGTATGCATGTGTATCACACACTGAAATGTAAGTACATAAAAACAATATCGCATTTTCACACTTGGAGTATAAATAATGGAATCATACACAAACATGCAAATATACTAGCCTAGTTATGTCCCACTCCGAAACTGACAGTAACTCATTTATTATGTATGAGCATTTGATAGGAAGATGGGAGCTGTGACAGCTAAGCATTATGCTGAATTCAAAGATGAATCTAACAGCTGTAAAGTCGTGATTGATATCAAGGCAGGTGGCTCAGAAATTTTATCAGCCGTCGACCACAATAAATGAAATCCTATGAGACTGAATATGTTACCTGTGTTTTTGTTGTCGTTGTTGTTGTTGTTGATATATGATACTACACAAAAAGACTACCATTGGGCACTTACTCTTTCAGAGAGAATTCAGGAGAAAGGCTGTAAAGTAGTCCTTAGCGAACATACCTCCCATCCAGAATAATATATTAGCCTTTCACAATGTTGTGACAACATCACAACTGAGTTTTAAGCTATACATCTTCTCTGAGAATCTTGACAGGTCCGGTGAGATTCCGTGTGCTGTAAAAGCCCAGTACACTTTAAACCAGCAAAACGTCAGCAGTTCTTCTGCAATTACCTGGCATGACTTTGTGGAAAATGGACAGACACCAAGGCTGCATTGTCTTTCATTTAGTTTACATGAATTTTGGGATACTGTGACCAGTTATGTCCAACTGAGATGAAAGAAACACTACAGTTTTTATTTCAAACTTAATTTGATGTAACAATTTTAAAACATGAGTGTCTATCCACCCATCCGTCTCTTTCCAAAGCTCATTTGCCGGTATTGGTCATGGCCCCTGCTATGACTACGTCCCATAAAACTGTATAATTTCCCTACCACAGAAACAGCTCCGCATGAACACTGTTATTCCCATTTTTGCATGGTTCCACATTATCCAAATCGGCACAAATAATGGTGGGTTCTCCTTGTTTCTGTTTTGTTTCCACTTGTGTAACCTGCTCTTTCAATTGCTCCTTTTTTGTCTCCCCCCTTGCAATGGCAAATGGCGAAGAGCAGCAATTTTAACAGCTTTCTTGTCCCAAGTATTTTTGTTTGAAATGATGGACTTTTGTTCAAAAACTTCTTATGGTGGAAATCAACACATTTTAATGGGACTATTCATAAATAATGATTTGCACAACATTAGTACCCAAAGTCCCTACTCAAAGTGCTCATGTTCCCAATTACACATAATCCCAATGACCAGATGATGTGTAATAATGCATGACGATAAAGAACAATGAAAAAAGAAGAGCAACAGTTATTTGCGTTGTGATATTGGGCTTTTGTGATCAGATCTGATATACATACAGACTAAAAAGGTATTTGGCTCTGTGTGTTCCCCAAAGAACATTTTTTAGAACATTTTTCTTCCTGATAAAAAAACAGATTACATCTATAAAATGTAGCATTACTTTGTATTTTATAATACTGTACTAGCATTTTCATAAAAAATTAATGATTCATGTTGTTCTGTTATTTTATATGAACAGTATACTGTGACAAGTGTAATATATCTGCAATGATAAATGAGAGAAATGCCCAAGTCTTTCCACAAAATTAGGTGGACCTTCAGAAAAAATAAATAAAACATTAAAAGTTCTCACCACACCTCACATACCAATAAAATACCAAAATCAAGTATGGCAAGCCAACTGGAGCACGTTAAACGGATGGATGGATGGGTGGATGGATGGATTAATCAATGTATGGATTAATAAATGCATGGATCGATGAAAGTAATGTGTGAGTTATATGCATGAAATATATATTTATCTACATGAAATTTTACTGGCTGCCTGTTCATTTCTCCATGTTTTTAAGTGCTGGTTTCATGTGCATCTCCGGACAAACTTCAAGCCATTCACTGTCATCAGTGAAGGATGAAAATAATGAGCTGGAATCCCCCTCTTGATCTTCACCTCCAAACACATAACTCTCCTCATTTCACCATCAACTGAACATCTCAAACACCCCATGCTGAAAACCAGTTTTTCACCCATTCATGTTTCCTAGGTAGATTGTGCCATCTAAATATATTTAAGCCATTCATTTGAGACAGTATAACTAGTTGTTTTATAGTTTATAACTAGTTTTCTGACAAATACCTGCTAACTGAACGATATCTGAGAGCTGTCAAAAGTTATGATTTAAAGCGACACCAAAATATTGACCTTTCCTACCAATGAACGCCAACACATTCCAGATAACATGACATATTGCTCAAGAGCTATAGTTATAATGTGGACTGAATCCTGTTTGCAGAGTATTTTGATGAAAGTGTTATGTAATGCTTTATGCAGAATACTATAGTAATAGAATATATAAGAAACAACCGTTAACAGTTGTAACAACAACAACAACAACAACAACAATAATAATAATAATAATAATAATAAGAATAATAATAATAATAATAATAAAGACAAGAAAAAAT
>JAAGVU020000061.1:11279886-11299245 GCA_011763525.2 Mormyrus iriodes
AGTTGCATTTCATTAAATGTTTCCTACTTTTCCTAAGGTAGACATGAGCACCTGGGTAGCTATCTACATGTAGATACTTATACAGATAGAGATGTGTGTGTGTGTGTATAAGCCTAAGCCTATGTGTACTTCTGCTTATAATTATTTAAGTGAGGAAGATAGAATAGGTGATAATATGCTAGATACCTTTATGAGAATGCCATATTGAAAGTAGCCAAAAAGAACACACACAGACATAACATCTAGACAATTTCTACAGACAAAATGGTAAACTTTTAGACAAGACACCACCACAGATAAATCTTGAAGCAAGTCCTCTCTGAGGTATTGTGTGTGTGAGGGATGCAAGAGGATAAAAGGGGGGGGGGGGTGTCTTAATCCTTAAGGCACCAGCACTCATGGTTTTATCCTTATCAGTCCCTAAGTGTTCACCCCCCTTTAGACTAAACCTAAGAGGAGTGTCAGCCTGCACCAGGCCAGGATCCCTGGTCAAGGCCCAAGTTGTTATTCTTAGGGTCCTAAATTAACACCATAAACTTTGAATGCGTGTTTTCCTTTTACCATGTTATCTGGAAGATATGTGTATGTGGGTTGGAATTGTTGATCCCCCTTTGGTGCATAGGCCCCCAGGTACCTCTCGTACCAGGCTAGGCCTTATCACAGGGCAGTTTAAGTCTCTGGGCCATAAACTTGGAATGTGAGTCCTAGCATGCGTGTGTGTGATCCTACATATAAGACGACCACCCCACTTTTTGGCAACTATTTTTAGAAAAAAAAAATTGAAATACCAAATCTTACCTTTATAAGGAAAAATAATTTTATTTGACAACAACATAAGTTAACCAGCAGCTACAGCTTGAAAAGCGACCACAGGAAATCATATTAAACAGCAAACATTCCAATAAAACAAATGTTTTATTTAGGGGGGAGGGGTAGATAATGAATATTAGAAATTCCACAACACTAGAATGTTTTTGATGCCGCAGACCAGGGCCGGGTCTAGGCAGGGGCATGGGAGGCAATGCCCCACCAAATGCTCCGCATGCCCCACTAAAGCCAAAGATGTGACCCACTAACATCTCTTATTGTCCCCCCATTTGATACAGTCTAGAACCGGGCCTGCCGCAGACCCACATGAAGAGGGTAAGAAAAAAGTCGCGGAGCCATATTAATAAATGATATGACGGATCTTTTGAAATGAATGTTACTGTCTTTATTAACAGCCACTATCAGTTTAATACTAGCAGTGGCACAGTCAGGGAAGTCAGCAATTTACAGGACACTTGGGGATACACGCTAAACACATGCACTGCAGGGCTACCAGCTCCCAGTCATCTGCTGTTACACTCACACTTTCAGACTGTCACGCTCACGCAAGAAATCTTATGCCAAATCTATAGTATGGCAAGTCGAAATGTTCCTTACAAAATATCGCATTTGTTGCCATCTATTCCCTTTTTTGTCTAGACCCTGAATATAAGATGACACCACTTTTTCAGATGTATTTTGAGAAAAAAAATAAAAATAAAAAAAGTCTTCTGTTCAGGCTAACAGGGTATCTATTGTTGACAACTTCAGACATATCTTGCACTGAGGTGAAATATCATTCTCGTTGGTCATAACGCAAACAATAGGGTAGTAAATAGTTTTGTGACATAATAATTGTAAACATGATATAATAGGATATGTTCGTTAAGACATAGACAAAGAAAGTAAGTTAACTGATAAATCTAGGTGGAAAGATTGTGCAAAATGGCATGGAAGCAAAATGTGCAACAAATAAATTTATATTCAGAGTTATGAATCTAACGAGATTCAGTTTAGCATCTAATCAGAAGTGCAAAGAGCAGCAAGTGCAATAAATATAGTATGTGTATATTAAGTACAGTTAAATGCAATATTAGTCCTTTTAACAGACCTAGTCTTAGAATGGGAGTCTGAGGATGGCTGGCTGACTGACTGGGGACTAACGGTGTGATATTCATTCAGTCTTAATGTTCTCATGTCACACCGCTCCTTGCTTCTCTACACTGCCTTCCTATTGGCATTTGAATCAAGTTAAAATGCTTGGTGCTGGCCTTCAGATCCATCAACAGCACCCATCTCCATCAAGGGGCTCCTTAAGACCTATGTTCCATCTTGCCATCTTCAGACAGCAAAGCAACGCCTCTTGGAGCTTCCACCACCACGTGAGAAATGTCACTCCACAATGGTTCTCATGTGTGGTTCCCCGATGGTGGAATGAGCTGCTCAACCACATCCGGTCATCAGACTTCCTCTCCACCTTTGAGAAACAGCTAAAGACCAATGTGTTCCAGGAATTCCTCTTCTAATCTGATACCTCTTTCCTTTCCTTGAATATTTTTATTTGCATTTCCGGTCCTTGAATAGGCTCTTGCTCCAATAATGTTTACACTTTTTCCTGGGAATTCCCTGGAAGCTCAGCCTAGCTGTACCTTTGTCTAGTTGCCTCCTTGTATGAATGTTTGCAATATCTTATTTGCCTCTCTTGTATGCCACTTTGGACAGAAGTACCTGCTAAATGTATGACATGCAAATGTAATCTGCAAAAAAAATGCATCTCAACACATTGACCCCCATGAAACAAAATGCATTAAAGCCAGACAGCCAAACACATCCCTCACTTTGAGATATGTGAAACATATAGGAGATGTTTACAAGACTTAAATTGTGGTATGTATGTAATATCTTTGCAGATTTCTCCATTGTTATGGTGTTAACAAATAATGAATGGACCTGGATGTAAAAATATCTTTCATATATTATGATGATTATTGTCTTAAAGAAAGAGAACATGCTGTTGATTATTGGAATATGTCACTGTTCAGGGATAAGTGACCCCTCACATTCAAAAACACAGAGACCATGCAGGGGGCACATTTATATTTCAACAGCCTGGTGTACTGAGGAAATGTCCAAAAAGGCCAGGATATTTTAAAAAATTATAAATGCATAAATGCATGTGGCTTATAAGGGCAACATTGTCATACTATGTGTATTTATCTTATTATCAAGGTTATGACTCATGTAATAGTCAGTTCATAGGTGATCTACTGTAAACCAATTTGAATTCCTAGAAATATACACTGCTATGAGTCATACCAATGTTATATGCTATCCTGTACTATGAAGAAGAACCCATTATATGTTGGTCTAATAGCTATATTTTAAAACAAACTTACTTATTCAGTATGTTTGAATGATGAAAAGGCAAATTTACTTTGCACTGAAGATTTTGAATCATAATTAATCACTTGAAAGAAATAAATGTAGATGTATGCATTTTTAGAATATCAAAGGGCACAAGCCAAGACAATGAAAAATAATGCTTTTAAAAACAGAGCTTATTAAAAAATGGTCAAATTGGGAAAATGAATCAGAAAATAGTGTATTGACCCATGAAATGAATATTTTTACAAGGAAACCTTCGAAGAACATTTTATTGATCTTAGTACCTCTTCACCATGGCAGTGAAAAATTGTACCTCAAAGGTACATTTCATCTCTGATAAAAAGCATGCCTGTAATTAAACAGGACTGCCTGAATTGGACCCAATGTTTCGTTTGTTTCATTTGGTAAGTCATACTTTTGGTGTTGGTACGGTGGATGGAGAAAAATAAAATACTGGACAGCAACTCTACAGGCCATGAATCTGCAATTTATGCAACACAGATTAAAATTAATGGACTGATGGTTTAGTGTGGTCATATGTCGAGATTTCCTAGTAACCATAACAACTGTCCCTCATTTTAAATAATTTTATTTTAAGTAATATGTTTTTGCACCCTGAGAAGTGTGAAAATATTAAAAAGTATACATTTTTTTAAAATAAGTTAGTTTGTGCATATTAGAAATTTATTAAGACATCTGACGTGGCTGTCATCCACTCAATATATTTGAGTGAATATTGATAATCGCCAAATATAACATTTTATGATGGTAATTTCTCTAAAAACCTTGTTTCTTTTTCTGGTTCCACAAAAGCAACCGTGGTACCGACCTGTCCTGAGACTGGGAAGACTTAAGATAATGAATTTTTCATCAGGCTGGAAACATCAGATGGAGTTTCATAATACCTTAAGGGATATACCAGAATATATTAATAGTCAAAATGCAATGTATAAAAAAAACCAAGAAGGATTTGACTGGTAAGCAGTTCCTATTCCAGTGGAAAGTAATACCTACGATGATTAAAAAAAACAATTAAAAATACGTGTTCATAAATGCCTGTACTACCACAAAGATCATGCATGATTATAATAAATTATAGACTAATAATGTTTGGAATTGTGAGTAATTCTACCAAATTTAATGCACCATCCTGAAAATGTTGGATTTGAACAACAGACCTGGTGTTTGGAGACACTTGTGCTGCACCCTCCCTTGGTCTTGTGACATTGCAGTGTTTTCACAGCTCTGATCCTGGCTTTGTGTATTATTACTCTACAAAGAGAAGGTCAACAGGTGGCAAAATGTCTTCTCATTAAGAGTCTTTGAAAATCAGGGTTTTATTGACAAGGGTACCAGAAATTGGCTTGGTTATTATACAGATTTTTTGTGTCTTATTGAATCTAACCACTTTATGTGTATTGACCCATGAAATGAATATTTTTACAAGGAAACCTTCGAAGAACATTTTATTGATCTTAGTACCTCTTCACCATGGCAGTGAAAAAGAGGCAGGCATCAGTGGAGTAGAAGCTGTTGCAAATTTATTTTAACAAAGAGCATGTAACAAGAACCCATAATCAATGTAAATAGACAAAAACATATTCTTGATATGGGCTATAGCTGAGGTTCCGTGTTCAGGGTAATTCTGTTCGCATGTCTGTGGAAAAACCTTGATCTTTTGGCCTGCAAATCCACAGGGTGCAGGGATGGGAGAATGAAGCAGCACTTTCTTATTAGAACCCTTGGGATAAGACAGGCAGGTGAACCAAGCAACATACACAACAATTGTTTGACTCTCAGACTTAAACAAGCCAGACTTAAACCCCAGGAGACCATTACCTCTAATCACTTGCTTTCTAATACACACAGCAAACCTGCTTTATATTTTAAAATTGTGAGCGTAGAGGCTTTTCCTTTAAACTTATCCCTCTCCTGAAAAATCCTCCTGCTCCTCCTCCTTTCACAATGTGCCCTTTCATAATGTTTACTACAATCCTGTTTGTAAGAAAGGGAATGAACTTTTTCGGTGCCTCCAGTTCCTTTGATTAGTTTTAGATATAGCTGCAATAGACAACTATTTCCTTGAAAAGCAATACACTTATGTCAGATATTTTCCCATCACTTACCTTCAACACAAAGGCAGAGGCACTGCTGAATTAATGAATGGATGTATTTCCTGGTACTCTAATCTATAAGATGCAAGCCCCTATGGCATCCGATTCAGAAATGTTCAGTACTGAAAGCATGCTCCCTAGCTAAGCAGCTACATTTGGGCATATAAAGCAGACTTCTTGCATTGCATAAATGTGCTCTAAATTTCATATTGCCTGCAAAGATAGCAAAACTATTAAAACTACACTATGACAATGTATACATTAATATACTTCTCCTACGTGGCTGAAAGTAAGGAGAGCCCTGGATTTCTTTAATAACCATGCAAAATTTACTGACAATCTCACAGAAAGAAAGAAGTATCATATCAAATTATGACTCTGCTTATCTTTGAATGTGAAATTCCAAAAAATCAGAGAGAATGCCTGAGATGCTTTGCCAGGTTTTACATCAAGAAGCATTTCCATATTGCTACTCAGCACTTGTTATATTAAGTTACCTGGCTATGCTTGTTTTGTTTATTTCCTTACTGGGTTTCATAGCTCTAAAGCTACCTAAGGAGATCCTGCTATAATTTGACAAGCCATGTGGGATACTATAAGCATATCATTGGCCTTTGGAAAGTATTGTGATAATTGTCTTTTATTCTGTTTCTATTTTTCTAAGTATTTCTGTCTATACTGCAGATTGTATGATCTTGGATAAATCATGTTCATCACAGCAGACAAGCACTTTGTAAGTTTGGATCTATCAGGTACATGTTTATTGAGGACCAACCCTTTCTGGGGCCCTAAGCAAAATTGGAATTTGATTGTTTTTCATTTCATCTGAGAGTGGTTTTAATGTTATGGCTGATTGGTGTATGTCACAGTTTTGGAGTTGACCATTTCAGTTTTGCCTCATTGTACCTCTGTGCTCTGCTTGATATATCTGTGTATTCCTCCAATGTTGTGGCTATTCTGTACTGCACCTGTTAACTCTGCTGCTATATAGCAAACCATTAATCAGCACAAGATGCATGTACTTTTTTCTGCTTCCTGTTCTGCTTCCCACTCAGGCCCATCTGGCCCTGAGCTATCAGATCATCAACATTACCCATGCAGCCAGTCGGCAACATCCACAGAAAGAAGCCACATCCTGAAAGATCTTCCTTCAAGGCATTTTACGAAACAACGGTTTTTGAAATGCAGGAAGGAACCCACATAAAATATGATTGAGTAACTGATTAAAAATGGTTTGTGTTTTATTTAAAAATTTGATTAAAAAGTTAAATGTCATTTTATAAAATGAAACTCAGGTTAACTTTTCATGCTTTTTCATATTGCGCCTATATATACATGTATATTAATATAAGGATGTTATTTTTGTGAACGCTGTACTTTTGAAACTTATTTGCACGATGTTTACTTGTTTACACCATGTGTAATGTCTTACATGTTGTCTTTTTTGTGCAATATGTTTGTTTGTCTGCATTTTACCTACCTCATCTGCATGCAAAAGGATCTGATCTTATCTTATCTGATCTCATCTTATCTCAGCTTATCTTATCTTATCTTATCTGATCTTATCTTATCTCAGCTTATCTTATCTTATCTGATCTTATCTTATCTCAGCTTATCTTATTTTACCTTATGTTGTCTGTTTGGACGTGCAGTTATTAAACATTCACTCTGGGCTGTAATCTCTCTTTTATTGAATACATAAGATCATGTGGTGGTTCAGTGGACAGCAATGGCACTTTTATGCTGATTTCCTGCTGGTATGTCAAATGTCCCCACACTCAGATAAGAACCTGTGATTTTGACGTTGTGGGAATCACTTTTTCAGTCTGCAATTGCAATCAAAAACTAAAAAATGCCAAAAGGCTTGTATTTTGTTTGATTATATATGTTAAGGTTATGGCTGGGGAGGGGTTAAGGTTGTCATTGTTGGGGATCGGGGTTTTTCCTCTAGAAATGAATGGACGTCCCTGCAAAGATATGAATACAAATAGATGTGTGTGTGTGTGTGTGTGTATGTGTGTGGTTCAGGTATACCTTATGTTGTGGGGATCAAATGTCCCCACAATGCGATAAAAACCTGTTATTTGGATGTTGTGGAAGCCATGTTTTTTGGTCCTCACATTTCAATTTTTCAAAAATCTGTGACTGCAATCAAAAAACTAAAAATGGCAAAAGAAAATGCCTGGGGAAGGGTTAAGATTGTCATTGTCAGTTTTAGGGTAATACCCATAGAAATGAATGGAGAGTCCCCATAAAGAAATGTGTACAGGTCTATGAGCGTGTGTGGGTGTGTCTATGTGTGTCTGTTTGTTTTCCAGGATGTCCCCTGCCATGTCTTCTATGCTTCTTGGAGTAAGCTGCAGGTTTCACCATCACCACCATTTACTGGATAATTGGTTGTTGAAGACGGATGGCTAGATAAATATGCTAAGGAATAATTAAAGAAATTGATTAAATAAAACAGGAAATCAGAGTTAAATGGCATTCATGCAATACGTACTATACAGCAGATGTTCTAACATTCTGATTGTTCAGTCTAAACACATTACCTAAAATACCCTCTGATTTGTACCACAATGACACAGTTACATCCCTGAATGACAGGTTCTTTTCATTCAAGTGTCCCTGATGAGGCTTTCAGTGTTGTGCGTTTCTAATGAGGAGCAATCGGCCAAGTAATTGCAAGCTCTCACTATGAATTCAGACCAGATGCAAGCCCGAATCAAATTGCACCTTTGTTGCCAAGAGCTGCAGTTCCTCCAAACATAATCATGTTATATTCACAGTAATCATTTTCTGGGAGAAAATGTATTGAGGTATAATGTTTCGTAAAACTGTTTGAATTTTACACTATATCTTATACATACATGCATCTACTTGATTTTTTAGGAATTTTTTGTTATGGGAGATATTTGAAACATTTTTTCTTAAGTATACACCCATGGTATAAATATCACACTTGGGAATTATTTATATTAAGTGGATATAATATGTTACATTGATTGTTTTTATGTCACAGTCTTACTCAGCTCTTCTCTGCTTCAGGCCTCTAAGTATGTGGACTTCTCTTCCAGCAAATGTGCTCTAGAGACAAATTAGATAATTGCACTACAACAATATTGTAAAACTGCTTGAAACTGCTTTTATCAACAGCACTGGAAGCAAACAGATCAAAAAGCATTCTCACATTTGTGGTGAAACAATATTGAACCTCAACAGTATAATTCATCCTGTCATGAGGATTGGCACAGAATCATATATACTATTAGTTGTGTATATATAAACACAAGCCTCCACATATAAGAGCAGGCCTCTCTATTTGACCAAAATATTAAGTTTATTAGTTTACATTAAAATATTTGCCATAGCAGTGTTATATTATGGAAGAACAACATGTGTGTATTATTAGTGATATCACCTAGACACATAGGGTATCATTTAGCGGCCAAGTAGAACAATTAACTACAGACATGTAAGGTAAAAAGGTAATTGATGTTCATTCATGAAAGTCAGAATACTGAGAAGAGTTTCACAAAGCAGGTTTTATTGCTTAGTTGGGTAACTTGTCAGATTTAAGGTAGTCTGGACTAAATGGACTTTATCTTTGTTCTCTTACATTTAGCCCAGACTACCTTAAAGCTGACAAGTTATCCAGCTAAGCAATACATCCTGTTTCGTGAAACAAGCCCCAGCTCTTCCAATTTTGCCGTCTGGCCTTAAATTCATCATTTTCTGGTAAGAAATCACAAAGCTAAGTTTAACTCTTCTGACATTCTAAAAGTAAATAGACATGCACACAGTCCCAGTCTAAGATTAAGATTAAAGCATAGGTCTTAGACATTTTATTTTTTAGCAATCACTGGCTTTGTATTATATGCATGTGGTAAATTTATGACGTACCACATAAAAACAGACTTCATGATGGTCATGCTGCCCATGGATCTGACATGTTAGTTTGCATTTACTTCACCAATGAGTGTCTGTCAGTTGTTTTTTTTTTAACATTTTCCTGGCAGTATGACTAGAATTACTCTTGGTGAATTAAATGTACGACATATCATTCGACTGGCAAAATGGGACTTATTCTCTATCTATAAAAACAATCTAATGCAATGTGAAAGTGGCAAGCCTGCTTCAGTCAATTTTTCCTTCCTTCCCTAATTCCTTGCTCCTTAAAATTAAACATGTGGCTTAGTGTCAGGCAGACTCTGCTCGTCATGATCTTGCTGACCTCTGATAGCTCCTGTTTGTAGCTGTCGGCCAAGACAGGACAGAGCAGGACTCGCAAAAGAGTTCACGAAACAGAGCAGGGAAGAGAGACCGGTGTGGCCAAGCATCTCACAGCTATGAGCACTGTTATCCTTAAAGAGGACCATTCCTCAGTACCTGGCACTTCCTAGATGAGTATCTCAGAATTTTAGTCACATTCATGTCTGCCTCTTCAAAATATACTGACCTTAGACTAGCCTACACCATTCTTCCTCCTGAGGACAGGATCACAACTGCAGAACCCTCATTCATTTCAGACCCTGATCTCTACAGTCTTCCACTTGTCCCCCATTGGTACCTCTATGTCCCTTTGTCTGTAGCCTGTAGGCTGACCTAAGCGCTGCACCTTTAACGTCTCAAAACAGTTGTAAACACAACTGTAATTGTCAACCAATTTATAAAACAATAAGTTTTAAAGGGGCCCTATTATGATTTTCCAGTTTTTCCCATTCCTTTAGTGTGTTATATAGCTTTATGTGAATGTAAACAGTCTGCGAGGATCTCTCTGCAGACTGCAAGACAGGGGCGGAATGTGTAGAGCAAGTTAACCAATCAGGCAAGCTGACCAATCAGAGCACACTGGGCCCATTGGGGGTGGGGCTTGAAGCTTTAACAGAGTTTGACAGTTATAGACAGAGTGAATAGAGATGTACATTATGAGAAAAATTATGTGTTTTTAGAAGAATGAAGAATATAAATGCATTCTAATAGACCCAAAAATTTAATTATGAACAGTGAAATCAGCATAACAGGGCCCCTTTAAGTTCTAAGTAAAATAGCGTGGGGTTAGGGGGTAATGATCATTTCACCAGTGTAAAAAAAAAGAAAAAAAAAACTTATTTATTTTAGTAGAGCAGCATGACACAATAGACAGGGGACAGTCTTAATTATGCAGACTGAAATGACTTTTGTGGCAGAATAGGGGTCAAGTGTTGAACAGCATGCCAGCAAAATGCAAAAAGAGTTCATTAACACGGGGACAAGGCTGGGAAAGCTAAAATAATAGGATACTTCCAAAATTAATGTAACAAAATGTTAGCACAACACCAAAAATCAGAGAAACAAACCACAACACAGGAGCACACCAGAAGCTCTCCATTGTACTCTTCAAATCCATTCTACTTATCCTAACAAGATTTGCAATAATCGGGGCCTATTGAGTTTAATTAACTGAGGAGTCTATGGGTATGGGCATCGTGATCAATTACCATGGCAACCCATGCTAAAGCTGTACCTCCCAGTGCGCTCACTTCTTGATCAAGTGTGATGTATGATGATGTGCTATAGGTAATTTTTTCTTGGCAGCCATGTATGCCTCTATAAATGCATCAGCATAACATCAGCTAGTCTCTGCCACTAGAGAGATACAGGGGTGTGAAAAATATGAACATTTTGGGACACTGGGTTTCTAGCGAGGTTGATATCATGAAGGGTAATGTGGTTCTTTATGATGCTACATTTCATAGTTCATACTAAAGAGACAGTATTTCATCTTCTTCTTGACATGTTGAAGGTTCAAGGTTCTTTTATTGTCGTTGGTAGCCAGTACAATGAAATTCGTACTTGCATGCAGAGCACATTGCCAAATAAATATAACATAGTAAGTCCAAGACTATAAGACCAGCAGGCGATGATTACAAAAAACATCACCTCCATAGGCAATCTCTAAGCTTTTACAAATTACCATTAGTAATAATGATTGTTAGTTGTATTAGAACACTTGCCAAAAAATGTGCATGCCAACGGGATATGATTCTAAAGGATTCCAACACATCTAGAATGCATTTATGGGAGCAGGTGAAAAACAGACAAGAGACAAAGCAGGTGCAGAATTTTTATTACACGGATTCATCTGTTCTGGCCCTGTTGGACTGGTGCCTGTATGAGTTTTCCAGTTCTCTTCTAAGTGCAATCAATGGTAGTACAGAAATAAGGTTAAATTAGTACAATTAGGAAGGCCACCCGAAGAGCTGATCATCTAAATTCTTAGGTATTATTAAAACGGGCACATAGACTGTACTGGCAAAACTAGAATTTGGGGTCTCTTCTATTTCAACTGTGAATTGCTTACAGCAGTGAAATTTTGCCGTTAATTCGTTATCACCTTTACAGTGTTATATGCTGTTATTTGTGAATCGTTATTTAGTCTGGTGAATGTAAGGAGTGACTGGCATTTTAGTTTTGCATGTTTTCTTTTTGACTTTGTCATTTTAATTAGGGAGTTGGGGAAGTTTGTTGTCTTTTTGTTACACTTTGTTTTGGACAAGGTAAGTTAGTTGGGGTGGTCACCGAGTTAGAATGTTCTTGATTATTGTTTTGGCCTGGGTCACTCCTGAAGTTTATCACTGGTGTGTTGATGTATACTTGCTGTTCATTTCTCATCACTATTTCCAGTTACACAACCTCAAAATGGTATCCTGTTTAATGCTCTCATTCATCTCACCCACTGCCCATTCGGTTATGGCTCAACCATACACTGGAGTCTGACGGAATCTGGAGACTCGTCTGTTTCTTTCCACTTTTTGTCTGGCAGACTCTGGTGTTCACCTTTTTCTCCACACAGGCACAATTTTGTCAGTGTTGTAAGGACAACCTGTTGGCAATTGTGGATTTATTTAATGTGATGTTTCCCAACTCGGTCATCGGGGACTCACAGACGGTCCAAATCTTTGTTCTCTCCCAGCTCCTTGCCAGACAATTGGAGACTGTCTGCGGGTCCCCAAGGAATGGATTTGGAAACACTGTTTAATATTTTGGTTCAGGACTACTAAAAGTATCGCTTATGCCAGCAGTGTTTGATGTCTACCTTAATTAAGGAATCAGTAACACTTTATAAACTAAACACATTTTTTGCAATGAAAATGTAAATCTCAGCAGGGGACAAGGCAGTGCCTTTCGTTCTCAAATCATTCCACTCTTTTAATTTTGCAACATTGATCTCCAGTTTTTGTAGAGAAAAATTTGCATTTAATGAGGATTGTTTTTCCAACAAATGTTTGCACAAACTTTCACTCAATGAATAAATTCTAGGTTCAGAAATTTGAGTGTTGACAGTTTCCTGGAAACCTGGGGTCTTAATTAGGAAGCTTACGGTGTTGCAGGGACCTGTGTATTGTGTTGATTAGGGGCTTCGGTACACATTTCGGTCAAGTCAAGACCATTTTTTATAGCCCACAACATGCTACAATTTGGAGTCTGGTTAATAACATGTCTGTTAACATATACATCACAGTCCCAGAATGGGCAGTCCCAGTGTGCTATGCTGCTCTGTGTGGCATAACTGTCCCTCCATCATTTCACAAGTGTAATTTCACTAAAGCCCCTCTTGCACAGCGAGTTGTACAAATGTAACACAATTTTCTACCCAGACAAAGAGTGGACTGTCTGTGTTAATGTCTCCTCTGGCATTTAGCTTGATTCCAAGATTGGTAAATGGCTCTGTCTATAACAGACTGCTTTCTTAATTGGTCCTAGGACTAGAGTCCTGACATGAGATCTATATCCAGTGGGTCCAAACTTGCAGCTCTGTCGCATCATGTGCCACAGCATTTTAGATCTAATTAATTTTTTAAAAGTACTGCTGTTTTGGATTTTATAAAGCTCTGGTTCAAATGCAGCAATTAAAAGTAGTGCATGATAGCTGCCAAAATGTCACGTCATGAATAGACTGAGAAAAAATGGACGTAATCTCCACAGGAGGAAGATGAACTGTTGATAACCTTGAGAAAAGGTGGTTATAAATTATGGGTGGACAAATAATTTTTAAAATGGTTGTGTACTGGTAAAGCACCATTTTACTGTAAATACTTTGTTGACTCTTTTTCTTAATCTAAATATCAGATTTATTTAAACTAGACTGATTTATGTCATTTTAAAAGATCTGCAATTTTACACATCAAGTTAGCATCCAACTATTTTATAACTCTATAATATCTGTACTGATGTACAAAGATCTTCACAACTAATCTTGTGAGTAAACCCCTGAGCAGATTTTGTGTGCATGTCAGTGATGGGGTACTCAGAATCTCAAGAGGGGGACAATTTCAATCGTTCGTGCAAAAGGGGAATGCCTGCAACCTACCCATCCATGTGTTTCTAACTTTTGCTATCTGTCTGTGCAGGACAAAAGAAAAACAACTAATTACTTAATTACAGTTACTGAGTGCTTAGATAACTAGGGAAAGGCAATATAACCAGATGCACTCACTCTAATGGCACACACCTGTGGCTCATGTGTGGAATGAATCAACTTGCAATTAATCTGTTAGCTCTACACTAAGAGGGAAAATACAGAATGAAAGGTCAGACTATCAGTGTGCCTGGCCTCGGTGGGTTCCGTTTGCAGGTTTTTACTTGTTTAAAGAAGTAGGGGTTAATACAAAGCTACTGAAATGCCATCCATACTCAAGGATAAGGGCAGCTTATTGAATTTACCACAGACAATATATAATATTTGGATCCTGTAGGATGTACTTAAAGACAATATTGACCATGTGACCTACTATTCTTTTCTTTTCTAAGTGATTCGGGGATTGGGTGCTGTTTTAGAACACACCCGTTCAAAATAAGCCTTCACTAATGATGGTGGTTGCTTTCTGATGGCAAGAGCCCTGTGCTTAGTGACAAGAGAAATACAATGAGAGAATGGAGTGGATGGGAAGGTATGAATCAATGGGCAGGACTGTTACCTCTCAGAGTCTGAATTAGTCCCCTGTTCTTATAGTTACACAGTAAATTATAGAGTTACACAGTGATCAGGTGAATTGGAGTGTGTATGATGGAATGTGTGCCCTGTAACTGGCATTTGCTCTTCTGTTTTGTACTGCCTAAAAAAAGCTACAGGCTCACTGTGACTCTATTCCAGAGAAGGGATGATGGAAAATGATTGGATTTTTGAGTTGGTATCCCAAATAATGCAAATTTAAACCGTAGTGTCACAAAACCCAAGGGGCCATTGCTTCTCTGAAAAAATGTGATAGATGAAACAGAACAACTGCTAAAGAGCACAGATGAATGGTGTTAACTTTTCTGTCACAAGGTTATATTTTTATATGGATAATAATTCAGAATAATACACCTAGTTGCTTTTGAGAAGGTTCCTCTATTGGCTCCTGATTTATTTTATCTGTAAGTAAAAACCCCTGAGGAAAAATCACTGCTCACTCATTCCCTTTCTGGGTGGCATTGTTATGAACACGCCCCCAAAAAGCACGTATCCCCTTGGCCTCACCCAGCTGTCAAGACTGGATGTGCTGGGGAAGATGCCTCGGGCTAATGATGATGAGGTCTCCTTCCACGTCCTCAAGGTTACTGCAGCCAACCCCCAGCCCCCGGCATCACAACCAGTTATCTGAGGTCATTGTCATTATCGGATTTTTTGTTTACTGCTTAGTTCTATAAGCAGTTTAAAGTATAAACACTGATATCTGAGCGTTTGTTCACAGGTGTGTTAGTGTTTTTAATTAATCCCGCAGTGGCATGAAAAAACTGTTTTGGCAGCGTGGCATTTATAAGTCAGTAAAAACTGATTGCAAACAAGATGTATTTCTGATGTAGGAAATGACATATTATAAACTGGTAAGAACTGAATCAGCTAGCTTTTATTTAATTATTTTTTGTATTTTTAATATAAACTTAGCACAAAAACTAAGGAAATTTGTGTTTGGTCGATTATTTCTTTGTTGTAACAGTGCTTCTTGGCAATAAATCGTATACCGTTGAAAAGCCTGTTTATTCCCCTTTTAAATGGTACCACATTTGTAAGGAAAATGCATTTTTGGGCTGAGCAGAAGAGTTGAGTATATGGGTTGCACCCATGAAAAACTTGCCAAATCTTCTCTGCACTGGATCCTGAACATGTGGAGGAACGTTATGTTCAGTGATGAGTCCAGATTCTGCCTACAGCAGTTGGATCATAGAGTCAAAGTACGGAGAAGATGTGGAGAACGCTATGCTGATTGCTGCACCGATAGGGTAACAGCTTTTGGTGGAGGCAGTGTCATGATCTGGGGCGGCATCTCCCTCAGTGGAAAAACAAAGCTTGTCATCATTGGAGGCAATCTCAATGCAGAGAGATATCGAGATGAGATTCTGCAACCACTGGCAATCTCATATCTCCATAGTCTGGGACCGAACTCTATCGTCCAAGATGACAATGCTCACCCCCACAGAGCGGGGTTTATTAGAGACTACCTCCAGAATTTGGGAGTGGAGAGGATGGAATAGTCTGCCTGCAGTTCTGACCTCAACCCCATTGAACACTTGTGGGATCAGCTTGGGCGTGCTGTTCATGCCAGAGTGACCAACAAAACCATGCTGGCTGACTTGCAACAAATGTTAGTTGAAGAATGGGATGCCATCCCACAGCATTGTGTGACCAAGCTGGTGACCAGCATGAGGAGGAGGTGCCAGGCTGTTGTGGCTGCGTTTGGTTCTTCCACACGCAACTAAGGCTCCTGTTTGTTAAATGAATAAATTGTTAAATTGCCAATATATCTTGTTTCTTCAGACTTCAATCATCCAATCCACTAAACGACACCAAACAAGAGTCAATAGCAGAATCAGCTGTTTGGCATTGGCAGAGAAGATTTGGCAAGTTTTTCATGGGCGCAACCCACATACTCAACTCTGCTGCTCAGTCCACAAATGCATAGTTATAGATATGTTATTTGGAGGTTTTTAAATGTATTTAAAATTTTTGGAAGATTTTAAAGTGAAATTTTAAGCACTACGGTGGCATATCCATTTTAGAAAAAAGTATACTATTATATGGTGAAGCAAGCATCACATTTGAGTGGCCTAATATGCAAATGTGTTGCATGCAGAAATTTTACTATTTGCATCATGAATGACATGATGAAGTATACGAAAAACTGCGGGCTCATGGGTTCCGCTCCTTGTTTGCTTTAGAATTATTGTAAAGCTTGCATAAAACTTGATGACAAGTTTGATGCCAGTGAAAAATAAAATCTTAATGAGAGTGCTTTGTTGAATTGCTGAAGAAAATTGGCCAAGTGCTTTTGGCATTATAATTGTAGCAAGGGAAATACAAATCGCAAAGGTCTGAACAGACATACCAGCCCCTTTCTGTCAAAACTGTAAAGAAGTGTAACAATTTCATCAAGTTTGTGTGGAGTTTGCATGTTCTCCTCACGTCGTCTGGGTTTCCTGTCATAGTCCAAAGACACAGAGTTGGGTTAATTGGTATTGTCAGTAGTATTTCATTGTGTGCAAAAGTGTGTGTCCACTCTAGCCTTGTGCCCAGTGCTAACTGGGACAGGCTACTTGCAACCATGATCATGCTAAGGGTTTAGAAAATGGAAGGACATTATAACATTTATGCACATACAATTAGACTGAATGGACACGATTGATCTATCTCTGGAAGCAAATCACCTGGACAAAGCTGCTTAAGACTAACAAGGCCTCAAACGGATGATATACTCAGAACTGTGATCATGGCCCAGTTCAAGAAATATCCATTGTTCACTTTCTTCAAAGCTATTGTTCAACAAAGTTGTAAGCTGCAGATAGACTTGCTGGACCTGCTTGACATAGTTTCAGATGCCCTGAAGCTGAAGAACACCTCTTGATAGAACTTCTGAAAAGTCAGCACATCCTGATTACACATGGAGAAGTGATGGAATCTGGTAATATCTGCAGTGTGGATTCTGTCTAGAGAGGATATGTCTTTTTGAACCCTGAAGGGCATTTTATGTAAGATTTTTATCCATTTCACCTTCATGGAACTCCTGGGGTATGTGGCAAACTGGAGAAAATTATTCTGGGACCTCTGAAGCAACTTTAATGGGGTTTATAGAAGGTGTCTTGTTCATTAAATTCCTTCTAGTAAGCAGGCCTTATGCTGTCACTAAAGATTTTTTTTTTTCTGAAAGTGAGGTACAGTGTCATTAGAGGGTTTGGGAGTAACTCAAACAGGTTAGGGAATTATTTGGTCTGACTAACTTTTCTGGGTGCTGGTTACTGCTTAGAAAGGTCTGCTAACTTATGAAGGAAGAAATAAGAATATGAAGTGAACCTTCTGAAATCTAGATGGTAAATTTCTAAAGATGTCAGACTTCTTCACATGGATACATGGAAACCTAATAAGTAACCAACAGCCCCTCCGCCCTGGTGAGGGCTGTCCAGCCTTCTATTTTAGAAGGCAACTCTATGTTTTTATGTAGTTTATTTCATTAATGTGATTTCACTGTCTTATTCCCTCCTGAACCTCTAGGTCACTCTGCTGACAGACTGTCCTTTACTCCAGTGAATGGCTTCTCTGTTGTTTTTCAGCAGACTTTTTGCTTTGGGTATTCTTTGATTGAAGCTGGTACAGTACCTTTATTACGGTTTATATTGGTAAGTGGCCAAAGATCTCCAGCAAACTTCCCATGCAACTGCTCTTAACGTTTGAGGAGACAAACTAAATTTCATCACTAATAACCAGAATCGCCCTCAAGCGTCAAGAAATTCTGATCCAGGAATATTTCACCTAATTCATAAAGCCGACTTCTCATATATTTGTGATTGTCTTTGTTTTGAATAACTTTTATGAGGTTCTTGCTGTCTTTTTGTAACGTATTGTATAGCTCTTGCTCCAATGCTGACTTCTACTTGTTAATAGGCATTCATTATAAGATAAGCATAGTCACACTTATGACTAGCTGGCTCCTTGACAGCTGTCTGCTTAGGATGCACTATCTGCCTCAGTTGTATGTTGCTTCAGAAAAAAAAATGTCCGCTAAATAAATAAATGTAAATTATTAAGAAGTGGGCTTGTTGAAAACATTTTTAAAGTTCAGAATTGGATTTTATGATTTGATATTTACCATACAAAAATATTTTTAAATGATTAACATGAGCGAGAACACAAGAAAATGAGTATTTTTGTAGAAGTAACCAAACAGTAGCCAAACAGTATGTGAATGGTATAGAGCATCCTATGAAATGAAAAAGATGAAATGATATTTTACTTGCCATTTGTAGAAGTTTTCCTTAGTGATGACACTTCTTATCTTGCTTTAAGAAAAAAAAGCTTGGGATCATTTATCCAGTGCTCAGAGAATTTTTTTTCGCTCAAGGGTCCAGTGGTCATGTGACTTTTCTGCCAATTATAGGATTCATACCAATAACAGGCATAGAGGCTGAAACCACTGAACCGCACATTGCCTCTCCATGTATTGTATCAGTCAAGTTTGTGTACATTCGCTTTAAACGATGATTGAGGCTTTAAACTGTATGCATCTGTGAGGAACAGGAGTGGAAATTGGTGTTATGGACACATAAATCAAAATTTGTGATCCAACCATTGTGACAGAGAGGGTGAGCACATGAGTTCTGAATGTCCAAATCCAACTGTTGCTCCATGTTTATCACAGTACAGTTCAAAGGCATGTGCTTTAATCAGAATTACAGATGATAAGAGTCTTTCATTCTTCACCCACAAGCACTGTACATCCCTGTAAATTTCTACAGAACAGATGGGAAGGCATATCAGGTGATTTCCTGCTAAAATTTGTTAACAAGCGACCTGGTATTTTTGAAGCAGGTAATAGGCAAAATTGTGACTATACTCTGAGGAATCTGATCTTAACAGAATCGTCACTTTTCTTGGACAGTATTCACTGTAGTATTCATTATGCTCTGTGTTAAAGTATATACAGAAAAAATGTATTCTATAAAAAAAACCTAGCTTCAAGCAAGCGTACTCAAACTTTTAACTGGTGCAATAAGTGTAAAAATAGACATTGAATTAATTACTCTGTAATTAATGAATATTTTA
>JAAGVU020000061.1:11307218-11319522 GCA_011763525.2 Mormyrus iriodes
TAGGTGCAGGTCATATACACAGAGAGAGCACTATAGGTGCAGGTTATATACACAGAGAGAGCACTATAGGTGCAGGTTATATACACAGAGAGAGCACTATAGGTGCAGGTTATGTACAGAGATAGCATTATAGGTGCACATTATATACAGAGAGAGTTTATAGGTGCAAGTTGCATAAAGAACAGATAATCTTCTCTGTAATCTGAAGCATTTCTACTGTACTACTATAAAACATATGATGTAAATCAATATGCCTACAATGATTTCTAAGCTATAAAACTAATAAACTATAATTTATTTGGGGGGGAAAAAAAACCTTCTGTTTCACCTTAACAGCGCTCCTGAGGATTTTTTCATGGAATAGTAAAATTGATAAGACAGTGGTAAGCCAGACTGTTTACTGCCGTGCAAGGAACATTGTCAACATGGTTTGACACAGCAATATAATTCTCTTTCATGAATTGCAAAGCTGACAACAATGATAGACTTCAAAGCATATAGCCTGTTAACATTTGACAAGATCTTCCAAATTTTGTGAAAGGAATTTTTAGTTTTCATAATATCCATTTATAGCATTGCATAAAAGGGGAAGGATGCCGCACAGCAGGCCAGGGATTTGTGCCTCTGTCCTGTGTGGGTGTATATGGCTTGTGATGGACTTAAGAGGGCACTATACATGTTAACTTAAAAATGGAAGAGGAGCTGTGCTGAGCTAGTTGTGGAAAAGACAGTATGAGATTAACTGCTTGGCCATTATAATCCTCAGCAGGACAAGCCATCTGAAGAAAACGGATGGATGGGTGGATGAATGGATTGATAATGGACATACATACATGACCATTAAAGAAAAATATCTGTTTACTAAGGAGATGAATAAAGCCAAATAAAATATTGGAGGGGGGTCCTCTCCCCCTGAACTCATGGTCCTTATATTTTACAGGTTGAATGAGGAAATGCAGTTTTTTCGTATATTTTTGTATGCGTTCCTTCAGGACTACCAACCACAGGATACCTTATGGAAGTCATCTCTGGTTACTAGATTTCTGCTACTGCCAGATAATAAGTGTACCTGTGCAGGATAGTGGACCCAGGTGCAGAGAGAAACTGGAATAATCTATAAATTGAAAGGGAGGCAAAGTAAATTGCAGAAACTTACAGGAGTGATGAGATATAACTAGCAGGGGTCTAAGGAAGACATGAAGACCAGGACAGAGGAGAATTCGGAACTGAATAGACACCATCGAAACACAGACGATATGAAAACAAAGTCAGGAATCAGAATAACTTCACCAAAAAATAGTTGCAATACTGAGCAAGATTGTCTTCCACAACATTACATCCACTGTGTAGTGTTTTGGCAAAGAGAATATTTCTGTGGGAGAAATAGGGTTTCTAATGACGTCTTTCCACTGCCACCAAGAACCAAGCCCTGCCCGAGCCATCCCACAAACTGGTGGTTTTACACTGTAAAGCCGTACCCACTCCAACATGGCCCTGCTTACTAACAGAGCTAAAATCATGACCGAGCTGGTTGCATCACCAGATCACCACCATCTGATTGATGAAAATGTAGGGAGGTACCTGTGTTCTGTGCATGGATCATCTGAAGGAAAAAGCACATATTCTATATACAGTCATGGAAAAAATTAAGATATAACAATATTTTTAAACAAACTTGCATTTCTAAATCCTGGTTTAATTGTGGTTCTGCTGGCAGAAGGCTACGCTGAGGTTGAAGCAGGTTGCTTTAAGGTTCAAAACTTCTAAGAGAGCAGTACACAAGAACAAGGTGAAGCGGGAGACACCAGGATACGACCAGAAACCAGCCAGTTAGAGGGCGGAAGTAACTTTTTAATTCCAGCGATGACCGTTAACTTATCCAACAGTTTCTCATGAATCGTAGGATGAAATCAATGACCTTCAAAAGAAATGGGAAACATTAAGTGAAGGTGTGAAGTGCACTGCTAGGACAGTTCATATCAGGCTCCTAGAAGTAGGACTGAAGTCCCATAAAGCAAGGAAGAGGCCCTTCATCAATGAGAAACAGGGAAGAACCAGGCTGCAGTTTGCAATATGTGTGTGTGTATATATATATATATATATATACACACACACACACATATATTATTCACAGGCGCATACCCATAAATTGTGAAATGCGTGAAACAAAAAATTGTGCTGTGGTCTCTTAATTTATTCCACAGCTGAATTATTCATTATTAGTAGTATCACACATTGCTTTGATGCATTCCCGAAAACTCGGAACTTAAAAATTTCCAACCTTTTGCTTCAAAAGAACTTTAGAACAGCTGAATGGAATGGATACGTAATGCAGATTTACACAAGCTACTGCTAATTCCACTAGTTTGATGCTTCAATAAGAGAGCGATTCTGAAAGACATGCTAGCAGAAACTAGCACAGAAAAAAAGAACTGCACAGAGTGCATCGTGAGATACACCTTGTTTACAGTAAATAAGTCTCTTTGGTTTTACGTCACTGACATTCTCCAAACCCAACAACGCCTTTACAGAGCCGACCTGTCTGCAGTGGAAAACCGAAGCACGCTGGAAGCACGCTGTAAATAGTCTCTCTTTGTAGTAAAGCATGGGTTTCCGGTTGGTTCCTGGATGCCAGTGGAAAAGCGCCATAAGGGTGAAGGGAGGTACAAAGTCATCCAATATGACAGGCTGGGTGAAAAAAGCCACAGGCACAATTAGAAAGAAGCCAAACAACAAGAGAAGTGGCTCCTACATTGGGGTCAGCCTGGGGTCATCTGTATAGGACAAAATGATACAGGACAGGCAGGAGACTGAGGAAGCCTAACTCCATATACCTCTGGTCAGGTGATGTATGGCTCCCTACAGAAGCAAACACACAGATCCCAAGTGGACAGCCAGGCTTGTTATACCAGATAGAGGAGATATACTGCTGTTAGATCACACTATTCACTGTTAAAGCAACAAACTAAGCTACAAGTGCTCTTTGGAGGGAAGACTTTATTTCGTTATGATCTCTTTGTTGCTGATCTTGTCTTGTACAGCATTCTCCCAACCTTCTCCGAAACAATCCGTGTAACTGTGCTTTACACAGACACTAAGACAATGGACATTAAAAAGATCAAAGCCTCTCATTGAAACAAAAGACAATGGTGACCACCTGTAAAAGACTGTTTTTTGTTCACCTTTGATTTCTCCGTCTGTATATTTTCATTTACATATCGGTGAAGCAGACATGCTGGCATCCCCTCAAAGGACTTAATGGTCACATAGGTGAGGGTGGTTTCCTGAATAATCCACCCATTCATCCATTTCCTATATTTGCTGGTGTTTGATTACAGGTGGTAACAGACAATGGAGTTTCTATCTTACAACATTCTGTCGTACAAAATTCCATAACAAAACCTGACACTGGCATTCAAGTGCAATCAGCAGCATGTTTCAGAATGAAATTTCTAGCAGGTGAGACATTGGAAGAAAAAAGAAGGGCTGCTATAAAAAACATGGCTGTATACGAATAAATAAAGCATTACTGCATCTTCTACTGACAGTCAGAAGGCATTATAGTGTTGACAATTATGGGGCACCAAGTGACAAGCGCTCATTTTCGTGCACAAAACACATTCTGTGTTACAAAAAGCATTAGTTAATGACGAAATCAAGTTATGCCTTGCTGCATGAAGACTTCACTTTCTTTCGTACACAGAAATCAAAATGAATGTTTCATTTTGTGCACAGTATTGATATCAGCACTTTGCATTTCATGGACAGAAGACATTTTTTGTTGTCGAAATACATTTTGTGAAATAAAGTTATTTCGTGGACGAAATGCAATTTGTGAATGATACGTAGTCATTTTCTGGACGAAATGTTTTTCATGAATTAAAGACAGTCATTTTGTGGACGATATGCATTTTGTGAATAATACATTCATTTCGTGGACAAAATTAGTTCAGTGGAATCACGAAATGCATTTCACCTTTTGTTGAGTCACGAGAGGTACGCAGTAGACGCGCACCCATGGGGCGAGTAGTACCTTCCAATGACAATGATTTTGCAGACACGTGTAATTTCGTTTAACATGCATTTAAATGTAATAAAAATACAAATACCTACTGGGCTCATACTTTTACTGTTGTATGTACTCATTAGTGTCACTATTTTTTCCATTACATTTTAAAATATTTTTAAGCCCGGCCAGTAAACGATCTCGGCGAAGATTCCCTCCAATTGTATGCTAAGTCACCATGCCATTTAACCCTGAATAACACTGTGCCCGATAGTTCAGATCAGACACGCTGGGTAGCCTGCGTGTACAATGCAACAATAAAATAAGATAAAGATAAAGATAATCTTTATTATCATTGTTACTTGGACAACGGAATTGAAAAATGGTGAATATGAATGGATTGATACAAGGAGTCACAGACGGTCTGTCGATCCTCGTATAGAAGAGCTGGTGTCGTGAAGTACTGATAGAGCTACAGTTACTGGACCCGGTCCGCAGAGTTTTCAGGGGGACAGCCAGGAGAGGACAGTCACTGTCAGCTGTCTATCGTAAGGAGGATTCTTGTTATGCTCCTAATTAGCTAGTGATTAACTCAATGTTGATCAAAGCTTAATAGTATTTAATAGGATAATGGTATTTAATAAGCTCCTCTAATGCATTGTAGTATTGGTATAAGAATTAGAGCTGCTTTTTAACACATTATGAAGGTGTCTATAATGCATTACAGATGAGAGCTTCAAGTAATGTGTAACAAAAAAAAAACATTTATTGAAATAAGAGATTTCCAGACAAACGTACCAGTGGATTTGGCCCACAGTTAACTCAATACTTATTAAGCCTGATAATTTGAGGAATTGCTGAATCTTTTAGAAAAAATGTTCCAGAAATTTGAGATTTAGAATATGGTTTCCATGCTTATTAAATGATAAGCAGTAAGTTTGAATATGTGCCGTAAGTTCTGCCATTTCCAGAGGTGGTGCATGCTAAACTGTCCAAAAACTGCCCAAAACGTGGGGTAAAAAAGTCTATGCTAAAGATGGGGTCATGTAGGGACTTACAGAAACTGGTCGACCTCCACGGAGATCTGGATGCTGTTGCCACATTGTTTTGACAGTCTAAACCAGATGGACAGATGGAGATACGATGCTCGTGGAAGGCAAAATATTTTCAGGGCCATAGTCTTCAGTAAAACTCAAAATAAACCTGGCATAAAAAAGGACTATTTTATGCATTTTTATTAATTGCTTTTAGTATTTCAGTGCTCAGTAGGATAAGATGAAATCCCATCTGCCCTGTGAAAAATTCAAGCATTCATTGAAGTTCACAAGGTCTTTGCCCTGAAACTACTGCTTTTGTCATTTGACTGCCTAGGGGCTAGTAGTTAACTGCTGCTGACATCACTGTTTCTCTCAGCTAGATAAAGCAGAAAAAAGACACAGGGGTGCAGCTTAGGAGAAGTACAGGAATGCTGATAGGGTGCTGCTCTGATTTCATACACATCCAACAATGAATGGAGGAATAAGAACGGGATGTTTCACAATAGGATTCATGTCTTTGTGTTTTAGAACCTTAAATTAAAGGGACGGAAATTCCTTTTTTATTTAAAGAGTTAGAATTCAGTGGTAATGGTTTCCTGGAAACCTTGTGAGTCAATGTTAGAAAATTAAAGTATTACTCCAAAACACATATAGTTTATAGGCTATCACACTAATTAATACTGGAAACATTTTGGTGACATTGAATGACCTTTGTTGTCATTGAGATGCTGAACCAAGACTGAGAACAGCAAATGACTCTGGCTTTTTTAAATATATGTTTTGGTTTAAACGCATATAGATACAAATGCATGCTGTAGAAAACCGGGACCAATTTGGTTATTTACTTATTATATATATATATATATGTGTGTGTGTGTGTGTGTGTGTGTTTGGTATACCTAGCTAGTACTGCACCTATTTTGTGTTAAAGAATGCCACCCAAAGAATGCCACAGCTGGGCGTTTTGGTTCATCAAACCATTCTCCATAAACCATGGCTACTGTATTGTGTGAAAATCCCAGGAGGGTGGCTGTTTCTGAGATGCTGGAACAGCCATGTATCGCACCAACAATCACACCATGTTCCAAATCACTTCGATGAGGCATTTACGAATTTTCTCGTCAAACCCTTGCTTTGCTTGCCATTCTAAATTTATAACTTCCTATGGTTTTCAACCTGTTGCGTCTTCATTTTCTGAAATTCGAATGTGCACAAATTGGATGTTTGCATGAGATATGGAATCTATGGTACTTCTTTTTGACTTTTGGATTATTCATAAATGCTTATTAAAAGTCTGAATGAGAAAGAGCGATTCATTTCCTAAATGTCACTCTCATTGTCAGAGACATCGCAAGTAAGTTTCATAAATAATGTGTTTATAGTAGTTTGTGTTTAGCAGGTAAAAACTTATAATGTGTGGTTAGGCAAACCCCTTCATACTTTCCTCTACATAAGAGAACTGGGTGGTGGGCAGGTTTATAAATCTCCTGAGCTTTTCTGTCTTCAATAAGGCAAAATTGACTAAAGCAAATTGGAAACACCCATTCTGGTGTCTAGTCAATGGGGAATTGCTAAAAGATTTGTTGGGTCATCATGTGACATGCATACTAATAACAACATTGTATTCTGAGTGCTGTTGAAAACAATGTTCTACTTTTGTGCAGGCATCCCAGGTTCTGGGATGACCGATACGGCTACTTTAATTATGTTGCGGTGTGAACATAAATCCTGCGGTTTCATTATATCCTTTCCCTTCCCTAACATCCTGACCATCCATTCTCATTGACCTTGTACCACGTTATGATGGACTGCATCGTATAGACAGTAGTTGCAGGGGAGTGGGCGTGGCAGTCTCGGGACAGAGAGTCAGGTCAGGCAGACTGATTAATTGCTCATGACTGAATTGTGTATAAATGACTGTGCTCTTTTTTTTTAGTAACCTGGAATAATTCACACCTGGAGTAACACTGCAAGCATGTCCCACATAGCAAATCCAGGAGATGCGTTTCTTACCAGTCTGGACTGGTTTTCTTTTTAATCTCACCAGTGTGGCAGTGTATACATTGGGCACCGCCTGTCCCATCATTCCCCTGAAAAGGACACTGTCTGCCCAAATAAAGATCCGGGACCCTGTCCACTCCTGAGTCACATGGTTCTATTAACCAACCTACCCAGACACAGGTTGTATTCTGCAGTATATTTACACACCACACAAAGGCCACGAAAACTTTCTTGACATTTTCCCTGTATAGGAATAAATGTACAATAAAACGAGCTGCCATTGTTCATTTCAATGCACCTACACATAGATTTGCTACAATAAACATTGCATTTGTCTTTGAAAGCTAAAAGTTTTTGGAACTGGAGATTGGACATTCTTAAAGAAAATTTATGAAAAATAAAGAATAGATGACACTTTATGGTTGGATTGCTTTTCCTGTGTTCTGTAGTGAATATGGAAAATATAATTATAAATAAAGAAAATATACGTTTGTTCTGTCTCTTGCCATTCTAACTTCATCTGCATGGATTCAGTGTAGTGCTTGGCATTTGGCAAATTCCATCCTTCCATTTCCAGTATCTGCTTGTCCCATTCAGGCTTTTGGAGCCCATACTGGAAGCTACAGGTGTAAGACACGGATGGGGCACCAACCCATTGCAGGACACACACCATTCACTCCTATAGGCAATTTGGCAACTCCCATATACCTTTGCATGTCTTTTGACTGAGGGGGGGGACTAGAGAATGTGGAGGAAACCCAATGATGACATGGGGAGAACGGTACACACACGGAGCCAAGGTGGAGACACAAACCCCAGTCACAGAGGTGTGAGGCAACTGTGCTAATCACTGCACCACCCATATGGCAATTTTAAGTTTTTTGTGGGGGTTTTTCGGCCAAATATTTTTGGTCTGCGATTGGTTAAAATCCACAGATGCAGAATCCAGAAATACAGAAGGCTGACTGTACTGGGAAAGTATTTGAAAGATGGATATATGTTTGTCAGATCACTCAAGGTCTTTTTAAATGATAATGAGCATTATTTGACATAACAGGTTTAACAATAAGGAGAAAAGTATTTTAATTTCATAAAAAAATGGATATTAGAAAAAAAATGAACGTGTTATTCAATTATTGCAAATGACATCCAATATGTACAGCTACAAAATAGAACCAAATACTAAACAGCAAAGTTTGCATCAAAAGATACATTTCTGATGACTCCATGACTATTGATAATGAATCTGTATCTAATATACCTCAGATGACTTTTCTGAGATATGGAATCCTCTTTGTACAATCAAGGGAACATGAGAAACATAGAGAGATACAAATACCCATATTTGATTACCATGCTGAATCCAGATGAGGAATCAGTTTCTGTTTGCTTTCCCAGACATGGAAGGTGTGTGTAGTGGCAGAAATATAAACAGAACCAGGTGATATTTTAATCTCTTTATAAGGATCAGGAACATGGCAGTGGAATAATCATGTTCAGAAGAGCTGAGAAAAACAAAAAAAATATTCAAATCACCATCATAATAAAACTGTATCATTATCAAGAATGTGAAGGATGTTCGTACACTGTGTCCTCAGTATGCCATTGTGTGCTTCAACACAAATGTATCATTTATAAATAAAACTAAACGTAACGAAATATTTTGGGATGTTTTCATTTCAACCCCACCCATATATTATAAGCTATTGTTACTACTGATTCTGTAAATATATTTATAGTATAGCCGGAATTCTGTCCAGGGTGTAGCAAAGCCTTGTACCCTATGTTGTCTTTGAGAGGCTCCAGGTGACCCTGACAATGATAACTGTTTCAAAGATGGATGGATATTATTTAACTTTCAAACTGTTTTCTGGTGACATTGCTATCGATCAAGGGAAGGACCCAGTTTTCAGTCATGTGATATATCTTACCATTAAAGCAGACGGGAATTCTCATTAATGCATAATCCATCAGTAATGCACTGTGATACTTTCTTCATTTGGCAATAGCATTCAAAAATACCCAATAAAGTCTGCAATTATGACTTGTGCTGATTCTGTTGATGATATAATATGCCAAGTGTGATTGAAACTGTGCTAGACCAGAAATCCTATTGTTTTGAGTCTTAAAACTGGATGAGATACTTATTTGGAGGAAAAGAGCTTCATGTCCACAGTACTAAATATACACAAAACAGTCAGTAGCAATTATAATGCTATTAATTACTTAAACACGTAACATTGCAATTTTTCCTATCGACATCTGTTAGTTACATCAAACTTTGAATCTGTTTTGCACTTTTCTTGTTCCTTTTATCGGTCCGTCTCATTAGCATGAGCATTATACATATTACCCTGCTTTTTTGACATTTTCTTTTATTTATTTTGCTGTAACAACCTGGCGTGTAACCTTGTATATTGTAGTGGGCATTTGTGTGCATGCTACATTTTTCCCCTTTCAAATCAAAAGTTAGATTAAGCGAAACATACTCACTGAGACAGATAAATGTAAAAATAAAACCATTAGACAAAAAAGATTTTGTAAATAGACATTTCTTTACTTCAGTTTGCATTTATTCCAAAGTTTAATTTTAAGTCTACCGTATTTCCTCAAATAGAGGTCGGGGCTTTTATTTACCTAAGCTACAGAAATAGCAGGCCATTATTTGAGGCAGGCCTGTATTTGAGGCATGCCTTTATTTCGAATTCCCTCTGTTACTACATTGTGCTGTTAAAAGAAATTCTATATGTTGTATAAACGGCAGACCAAGGCACTGCAGCGGAAGTAAAAAGAGGGACGAGATGGTTTTACAGAAGATGTGTTCTTTAATAGTAGCCCTTAAAAGGACCAAACGCAGTACACAACACCAACCCACTCACACTCGGCCATCATGCTGGCCTTCTCGATCGTACTAACAACATACAATTTACAGCACATAACATAAACACTGTACATGACACTACAATACAACATAATGCTGCCCAATAGACACTAACTGTACACAAATATTTAGATTAACAAGGACAGCTATTTACAAGGCTCATAGAACATCCCGAGAAATGCAAAGTGGGTCCACTATTCAGAGCCATGTCACTGGCACCACAATATGAATGAATCAATAGCCACCATTGTGTCAGTCTGAACCCAGGAAAACATACCGGATACAATTATTGGAAATATTCTCTTAAAACAAACTGTATAATGGTAGATTACAGTATGGCAAGGCCATCAAAGTTTTAAGAGCTGAGTAAATGTACATTTACAGTACCAGTAAATCTGTAAAAGTTAACTTTTCATCAATGCCATGCAAATCATACATACAATCAATTTAACATTTATGTAGTATGACCAGTTATGTACTGGAACTTATTGTAAATATTCCCAGGTGTCACAAAATAAAAACAAAACACTTCTTGAGTTATTCCAAATATTAACTTTAATAACTTTAATAGGCATTCTTTTTTCTACAGCACAGTCAAATATCCAATATTGATCAGACTTAGCCATTTAGCCGCAAGCAAATTCTGAACTGATAAACGACATCACACCTTGCCGCGATAAAACAAATGCTGAATGTTCGTTGTCTATGGGATATAATAATAATTTTTCTGTATTTATTAATGAGCGTTTTACCAAGCACTACTTAGATGTACATTTCTCTTTGATCATTCTATCTGATCATGTCTGTTTCCTCAAAACATTTGTACGACTGCTATGGATCATTGTTAAATGTAATGACTTAAATAAAACATGCCTTGAAAAAGTTATGTCTTTACAAATCCCAAAATCTTTGTTTAAATATGTGTACAAATGTTTCTCATCTATTTCATTCATACAAAGCATTTATAAATGAGCCTCTAGAAGTTTTTTTTTTTCCCCCAGCCTGTATACATACAGCCCCCAGACAGGACCAATAGGTTCAGCTACTGTTTGGCTAAAAATTTGAATGTCTAAGATGTGCTTTTGAATGGAGTGTGATTGTTGCTGTCAGAAGCAGTACCTCAAGATATTAGAAACAGCTATATACCTGGGATTTTGACACACTACAGTGTCTAGCGTTTATAGTGCAATAAATAAAAAAAACATCCAGTCAAAGGTAGTCCTTTGGTTATAAACACTTTGTGGAAGAGTGAGAGGTCAAAGGAGCATTTCCAGACTAAGAGGAATTCCACAATTGCAAAAATAATGGCTCTGTTTAATAGTGGTGTACAGAAATGCTTCTCTGAGCTTGTGTACTCTTCAGGAAAAAGTATGTCCTACCCAGTAACAGCTAGGTGTACTTAATAAAGTAACCCCTGTATCCTGTATTCCAGTTATGTAATGAATTATCAAGTGTTTTGTTGTTTGCATGGCCTGTTCCTGTGTTTCTATTTTAAAAGTAACATGTTTGTAACATGCATTGGTAATGGTATGACAGAGATCATTATCTAATGAAATGAGTTACATGTTCCATAGACTATATAGATGTGACACAGGAGTGACAAAACAGTGGAAACTACCAGGCAATTCTCTGAACGTCTAAGCAGAGACTCACAAATAATAAAGGAAATGGGGTGAGCCAGAATTACTTTGCAAACCAGCTTCCTAAGGTTCATTCTTGCGAGACCTGATAGTGTCCTTTCATTACATGAATGAAATGTAAATAGTTTCATTAAGGTAAACATAAAGGATGGTTCCACAATGAAGCAAAATGAACCAATTCATGACATGCTGTTTGTGTCACTCTCACATAAAACGCCTGTGATGTTGTTGCAACTATTTCTTGCCTCTTTCTCATTAATGTTAGACTGGATGTTTGCTATGCCTTCAAGAGGTAGCACCTCTTTTTAATTTGTAAGCCTGTGGGTGTTTAAAGACAAATCACACCAACTCATTAATCAGGTAGACATCACACTGCCATTTGAACTGTATTATTACGGCCATTCAGGAGTCATTACCTAAATTCATAACACTGTCTTCCATTAAATTTGGATACTTTTTGTAAACCCATATTATGTACATATATTTGCAATCATATTAAATATTAAACAGACAGGAACAAAACAGAATAAGTAAATTAGTACCTTGAGCTATTAAACTCGGAAATAATAACTCATTTGACATGCATTCTTACATTAATGGCTTATTATTTCTGCACAGGAAAAATAAAGTATGCAAAAATCATCAGAATATTGTAGAAATAGTTTTGTATTATCATTTAGCAGAATGATAAAAAATAGACAGACATCCAAACAGGTTAAATTAATTATAATTACACACA
>JAAGVU020000061.1:11324440-11351906 GCA_011763525.2 Mormyrus iriodes
ATAAATGACAAGCATGACTTATGAAACCAGTAATATAAAACAGCGTTAACAATGAAAATGATAGAAATAGCGGCTTACCAGCGATAGGTCAGCTAAGTTGTTTAAGTTTGCCGGCAAATGGCTGCCTATACGTTGCGTGCTCACGTGAGCGTCACGGCTCACTCCGTGACACAGGAATTATACTTGAAAGTGTTTGAGATTCACATCATTGTCAATTCCATGTACCGACCTCTCCTTTTTCAACAATGTCGATGTAATCAGATTTTCATTCTATGGCACCCTTTAATATTTGACATTGTGTATTGTTTTAATTTTTTGGCTTATGACATTGATGTGGCCCAATTTTCAGGTACTGAACTGACATATTAAATTAGACATACTAAAGCACAGCAATTGATAGAAAAGTATGACAACTGAATATCAAATGAAACTGTCAGTTATTACTTGCAACATTACTCAATAAATAACACCACTAGACCTACTTCAGAAACCATATGGGATAAAGCAATTATTATATGAGGAAAATGTCTTCAAACACCCAAGTTATGAACTTGTAGAGTCTGGCATGAGATAATAATTATAAACGAGAGCTTCACTCCTGCGTCTGAGTATAAATGCTGGCACATGCTTTGCTTTTAAAGTTGATTCTGAAGCAAGAGGGGACAAGTAAAAGGGTTTCAGGGAGTTCTCGGAGCTCTTGACCTGCTCCATTTAATAATCTTTTAATAGACCAATTCATAAGAAGACTGTGATCCAGGTGATCCATCATGCTGTTCTTGAAGCATTGTATGATACAAGCAGGCCAGCATGTGCCGAGATATGAAAGCTGGGTCTTTGCCTGTGGCAGGAAATGATGTGCCTGAAAAAGAGACACACTATTATTTAAACAGGAAGAGCAGAATGGACTGAACCTAAGGCATATTCTGTAGGTTTTTAACAAATAGGGCATATCGTATGGTTTATAAATCTCAGAATTAAATCAGACTAGCTTATTTAGTTTTTATCAATATTATCAAGTATCAATAATATAAACTAGCCTGTATGTGACTACTGTCTTGTCTTAACGATGTATGTATCTTCTCTGTGCATGTCGAGCTGTCATGTAAGTATACCTGAGAGCCATTGGCAACCACTGTCAACAATTCCCTGTTGTGTATTGCGTCTACTTCGCCAATAAACCTCATTTTGGATTGTCGTTAATTATTGGATTGTTAAATATGGAAGATCTTACTTTCTTCCGGCACACCAAAAAGCTGCATGCAGCCTGTTAAGCCTGAAATTGAATGATGTGGGATTAAATAAGAGCCAAACTGTGATAAAATCAATGGAATTGGTACAGATTTATATTGCTATGACTATTGCTTTGTTTTGCTTCAAATTCTGTCTGGTATGGTTATTCAGACCCAGGATTCTTAAGAGACTCTTTCAGTCTCCATATGGAAGTAAATAGTGAAGGATACATTGCAATAGTATGTCTCAGTATAATATATGTTGTTACTGTAATAATGCATTTCATTTGGGTTTTGTGTTCTTTTTAAAGAAATCGGTCATATATTATGGCAGTCAGAGAAATTCCAATAAAATAGATCTTCCTTACTAGTTAGGCATTTCTCTCCCAGGGTTCAATGTACTCAAGACCCAAGTGCGCAAATATTTCCTCTTCAGTCTTTGCTAGCAGGAAGATTTTCTGGGAAATCAACAAATAATCAATAAAATTAGAAAAAATATATTTATCTTTAGGCATCAGACAGAAATACATCCATTCATCCTACAATCACACGTCCAGCACAGGCCACAAGGCAGCAGAACATCACAGACAGGCTGTGGGATGAAATTCACAGAACACAAGGGAAACATGGACCTGCCTCATACACAGAGCACAGGCAGGATTTAAACTGTCATTCCTGAAGTTGGGAGGGAATAGCGCTACCCAATGCACCACTATGCCTCCCAGGCCAACAAAGCTGTAAAACAAAATGTGAATTTAATAACAGAATAGCAAAGATTGATCCATTGATAAAGATTCTGTATAGCATAGAAACTCTCTTTGCAATGGTAGCTACTGAGCAGAACCACGACCTGAACCCTTTCACATCAGTTTACTGTTTTACTTTTTTCTTTCTCACACTATGCTACAAGACACAATGAGTATCTAACATTTACTGTAATCACATTAAAAAACCAGACAGATGTAGTGGGTGTGTGTGTTCCCGGCTATTCCAGCCTACATATAAAAACAGAAGAATGGAAGCCGTAATCTGTACATATTCTGCCTTGAAGTGAGAGCGAAACTGACATGCAAAATAAAGCAGAAATGGGGGGGGGGTCCTTCCAGAAATTCCTTTGTGCGCAAAAAGTTAACAAACGCATAAATAGTACTTCAAAAGCTGTGATTGGGAAATGTGTCTATAGTACATATCTGTGCACAAATATCTCATTCTTTGTTTACTTGTCTTTACTAAAATTGCACACCAATGGTCAGGGGATAAATATTAGTCTAAATTTGATTACCCCTCCAACACTGAGAAATAACAGGACACACAGTTCTCTTTTGAGTCAAAAATCACACCCCCTTGTTTTCCATTAACAGGTCCTTTTTGTCTGCCCATAATTAAGCAGAAATCATTGACCCTTTCTATGGATCAGCTGCTAAAATCAAAGTCATAAAAGGTGAGAAGCTTTTCAACTTGTAACAGCATATGGTTCAGAGATGCCTAATGGTGAAACATCATTCCTTAAGCTAAACATAGCAGTTAAAAGAGTTACATAAATTCCAGCCGATAAAAATGTCAATGACTGGCTGTCACATCAACCTTTCAATCAAGAGGCTTCCATTTAAAACAGTACAGACTCTCCTCACTTACCGACCGATTTCCGGTCCTACGACTAGGTCATTAAAAGAATTGGCTGATAAGCCGATATCTCAGGCATACTGTACTGGTAGTGGGTTTGTGTCAACCATCTTTAGATATTGTTTTATTGTTACCTTTGCACTATTTATAACATTTTTAGTGTATTTATAAATGTTTAAACAGTAGTGTACTGTATACTGTAAGAAACAGAACAGAGGCAATCAGCTCTAATATACATTACTTTTCACCGACATCTTGTACTATGGGGTACACAATAAAGTACAAATTTATAGACGAAATATGTAGTCTTGGAAATTGCGAACGTCAGTGTAGTGAATAGTGACTGACTGCAGGAAGGAGACTGAGACTAAGAAAAGGTTGATGAGATGCGGGGCACTGAGACGCCACGCTGCCGTTTCCACGACCAAAGTTCTTCTACAGCGTACAATACCAACAGGTCAGAAAGTTGGTTATATGTCTGGGCAGTCATTAAACAGGTAGGTCTTTAAGTGAGGAGTGTCTGTATAACTAATGGATCTGTATAACCTTGGACCTGTATGTTGATTTTGGTCTAAATAGATATCCAAAATTTTACGTTAAAGCTTTTTTATTAAAAATTGTTTACGGGTAATATTCTAAATTAAATGTGTTAGCTGACAAGTGATCTTGACTGTCTACTTGGTCTAAATCAAAGTATTTTAGGGATAATTGTTATGTTGAAATATAGACCAGACGTTTCCAATTATTTTTGACATTTAACAATTCACCATTATTCACAAAGAAAAGCTTTGTTTGTAGCCATGAATAATTAACTACAGGGCAGGTAATGCATTAGTAAATATATTCTGAACTGTTAAAAATGTTTCCAATGAAAGGAACATATTTCCAACCATCCACATTAACAGAAATATAGCAAACAGTTATTTCGGTCAACACAATTCAAATCCCCAAATAATGTGTTTTGTCATGTCATTTGAATTGTGCGACGCATTCAATTAAGTATGATGAATTCAGAGCTCAGCTGGACCAAAAGACATTTAATATGATGTATCACATAAAGGATAATAAAGGAGGCACATGCTGGCACAGACTTACAGCACTAAGCAACACCTTTCAATAGCACAATAGCCACGCGTGCCTACCTATAATCACAGTTCAAAAAAGTTTGAAAATCTGGCCTTCATAAGTCAGGAGTTTGCTTTGTCCTCCTGAAGCTCCGAGGCAACACTGGCCTTTATAACTCACTGTCAAACACTCTTTACACCCAGCCACCCCATTTACACTCCCACCACATCTGTTCAGCACGTACAGGTCTATGTGGCCCCAGACACCGCCATTCAGCTAATGCCTGTGGCATTAATTCTCGCATATTGTTCTCCTCTTTCTCAAGTAGAAACTCCACTTTCATGCTCCTGCTTGAAGTCTGCCCTCAGGGGTTCAAGGGTAATCTACTGGCACCCATGTCCTCACTAACAGCTGGTTTAGAGGAAATTACCACACTCAAAATGAAACTGACACTCTCCCAACTTCCCCCAGTAATACTTGCCCAGGCAACATCTCTCTAGAGATAGATCTTCTTTAATGAGTGGGTTATTAATATCCCCTCCTGAATGTAGTCCACCATAGATGAGACTGTCCATCAGACACAGAGAGTAGAATGTGCTCCCATGCACCACAACCCAGGCCCTTTTTCCTAAGCCATTACTTTAAAATGCAGTCTGGAAGGAAGACAATTAGTGTAACTTTTCTTAACTTCTTAACATTTTATGATTAACTTTGATCACAGAAGAGGCATTCCAATAAGATGTCTAGCACTGAATTTTCACTTTGAGCAGTATTAGCTCTTACCTTTTCAGTCATTCTTAGTATTTAATGTTTTAATATCTTAATATTCTCCAGACAATCAATCAAGATGCATCTGTCCATCTTCCAACTGCGTGTCTTGGTCAGGGTGGTGGGATGTCTGTCCATCTTTGGGCATGTACATGCACACACTCACACATAATCATACTCGATGAGCAATCTTTTGGAGCAGGGCTTGGGAACCCACAAACGGTTCATGTTTTTGCTACCTCCCAGCTCCTGGAAGTGAGCTTGGAGGGAGCAAAAACATGGACCAACTGTGGGTACCCAAGGACAGGATTGGGAAACACTGTTTTAGAGAAAATTTGTCTGACAGCATATTTTTGGGCTATGTTTGATGCTGGATGTCACCTGCATGGTGGCTCTGTGGGTAATACTGCCTCACACCCATAAGGGCTGAGGGGTCAACATCACCTGTGTGGAATTTGCAGGGGCGTTTTCTCCCACAGCATTTAAAGTGATAATAATAATAAAAGGTTACTATAGAGTAGTGTTTCCCAGTCCAGTCCCCAAAGACCCCCAGATGGTCCACGTTTTTGCTTCCTCTCAGTCCTGTGAGACAATCCACATTTTTAATCCCTCTGGGCAGGAGTAAAAACATCTGGGGGTCCCTTGAGGACTCACTTAGGAAACACTGCTATAGAGTACCACCACAACCAATACTCACTTTAAACCCCTGCAAACTAGATTATCTTAAATGAGTGTCAGACTACAGGGGCTGCTGCCAGTCATTATCAAATTAACGTCAGTAGTGCTATATCTATATAATGTCCTCTCATATAAATACTTCAATAATATTCACTGTCAGTATTTCATAGTCACGAACTGTTTAGTATTTATAAAACAACAGGAATTCCTTACTCATTCAAGTACAATTTCTGACAGGACAGAAAGTCAAAGTAGCCATCAGTCATAAGTGCTACATAAGAACTTGAAATATAAAGTAAGATGGGCACAAATTCTGTTTTCTCAGATGAAAAGCACAAATGTTTTTACAAACATGTATGCACGCACCAGCAGTAATAAACTTGACTGGCCATATCGTAACAGGGTAATAATGCATATCTGTCATGGACTTTAGAAAAACTGAGTTTGAAAGAGTAAATCAGTGGATGTAATTTATTTGACTTAAGCTGAAAAGTATTTACTGGCATCAGGTCAAGGGTGTGCCCCAGCCTTGTGCCCTAAATGCTGCCACTACCTTGAGCAGAATAATCTGTTAGAAAAAAGTTGGATGGATTCCCTTATGTTGCAAAGGTACTTGTAAAAGAATGTATTAGAGGTAATTTATTTTAATTATTACTTTTTTCCAGGGAGGGTTTTTTTTTTAAGTGTTGCATCTAGCAGAGTTTAATTATGTCCAATTTTCTACATTGCTCACAATTTGGATTTCTTAACCTCATTCACAAGGACAAAGCCATAGTTCATTACATTTCACATCAGTGTATTAGTGTATCAGTACAGTATGAAAATTAGAAACGTCTTACTGTTTATGGCATTTGTTACAATTGTAAGGAAATAAGCAAATAGAGAGATACTCGTTTTTAAATCGTGACTACTACTTCTTCATTTCTTGTTTTGTATTTTTAATAATTGAACCACGGATGGTGAGCTGTTACTTTGAGAATTCCACATGATGTTGTTTTCTTTGCCAGGATAAAAGAAAAAAAAAAACACTGATGCTCAATGTAAGTCCACGGTGAGTTTGGACCCGATCCCAGAAAGAACCTGACACTGGGAACCAAGAGATACCAGTTCACCTAAACTAGATTGGAAGGATACCCAAAATACACAGGGAGGACATCTGAACTTCACACAAAACCCACAACCCTGGGAGTATGAGGTTGCAGAACCACTCAGCGAATCACCATGCCATCCACTACCTAAACAGCGTAGCAGAAATGACACTGTACCCAACAAAAAGCTGAACTCCACAGAAAATAAAAAGATGGGAAGTGGAGAGAGGTGTACAGAGCAGGGGTGACCAAAGCCAGAGTAATTTACTATTGACAGCCTAAAACCTACTACTGAAGGCTAAAACAGCACTTCTCAAATTCATTCATGAAAAGCTACAATACTACAAAACTAAAACATAAATTCTGGGTGCAACCTACATTACTGGGGTGTCAGACTCCTAAAATCTCCCTGAATCCTACCAACACAACTCATTTAACCCTTAATAAGGTAATCATCCCAATCAGCATGAAATGGGTCTCGTTACCTGAGGCATCTCTAAGCACAGGGCTGGATGATTACTCACTCCGACAAGACGCTATCTCTAGAAAACAGCCAGGTTCTACCATCTACCTGCTCACAATGATGCAGCAGTCACAGAGGTGGCAGTATATCACTGCTGCAAAGCAGCCTGGCTTGACAACAAAACCATGTGACACTCGGATTCACTAGTGAAGGTAAGAATGTGCATGACATACACAACAAAGGTGGTGACAGAAAAAACAGGGACCTTGTCATAAAAGATCTTTTGAGGTCCCTGTAAGTCAGTCTGATAAATTGGTATATAAAGGAAACAAAACACTTTGATATATGGGTATACTTATATCAAAGTAAGGAATGATAAGACTGTACCGGAAAATGGTGTGAAGCTTTACTTAGGAAGTATGTAACATTAGAGTGTATCCATGACAGGGCTATAAATGAAATCAGATTTACATCCATGAATATCCTATTTTTTCAGAGCACAGGAAGGCCTGGAGCCTACTCTAGGCAAGAACTGGGCACAAGGCATGGGTACATGTTAGGCGAGATGCAAGTCCATTACAGGGCAAATATACATCAGGCCAATTTAGAGATGAAAGTTGGGTTAACTGCATGTCTTTGGACTCCACATGTAAGGGCTTCTCTAGCAATGACATACTTCTGCTAAAGTAAACTTTGTAAAGGCCATTCATGTTGTGCTCTTGAGGGACCTTAAGCCACAATATGGTAAAAAATAGAAATATAATATACAGTGGATGATTAAATCACATTCCATCATCTCTCACTAGGGAACCACTCTGGCATTCACGCATTCTTAGATCATTAGAAATATATTCATTCTGACGATGCTGTACAGCTTTGCTAAAATTATATATAATGCAATGTTAGACAGTTTTATTGATATAATTATTTCATAACATACCCTATTTTATTCAAATAATCATTACAAAGTACAAAGACTTAAGCAAAGAAGAATCCATGCAAGCTCCATGTTCCGCCACAAAATAGATTTCCCTTATAAAGTTGTCAAATACAATTCATTCACACTTCACTGTAAATTCCTATCTTACTTTTTAAATAAAATAAAAATGTAGTATCTGATGATTTAATAATCTTTTTCCAAGTCTAATTTAAAAAAATCCTATCCTACTAGTCTGTTCAGAAAGTAAGAGGTGACCCTGAAACTTCAGCAATTATTTCAGTAATTGCAGGCATGATCACACACTTTCTGCACATAAAACACAACCGTGACACGGTGTGCATTTGCCTCATTCACTATTACTACAGCAATTTTAATTTCTTTAAATACGGAGGGCAACAGAAAATATCATATATACAAAAAGAAATCAAAAAGCTTTGTTTACAAAATTAAATTATTATTATTATTATTGATCTTCTTCTTCTTCTTCTTCTAATTATTATGTAACAATGAAATATTTCAACAAATGAATAGACACTAGAATGTCTATGGAATAACTACAGCTATAGAAGATCTTATATGTGTGATGCACAAAGGTCATTCTACTGTACAGTTCAGAAATGTCCTTAGATCTACATCTAGTTACAACATAAAACTCTAAAAATCTTCCCAGCAACGATGAACATTGCACTAAATCTTCTAAACCATGATATCTATCACTGCTGTTTCTCATCGACTGCCAAACTATATGTATAGATGCAAAAATGCTGAGTGACTCGACAAAAATAACAAAGGTTCTCAGCTCTGCCAAACAGTATAAAATATTTATTAGTCGTCCAAAAGCAGTATTAGGGGGCTGCATCAGCACTGAGGAGTTGCTAAATTATCTATCTATTGTTAAAGTTAATTAAATTATATTAATGGCAATTTTGTCCCTTGTTATTTTATTCTAGACCTTTTCCAGTACAAGAAATATCATTTTATTCCATTTTTATTTAGCAGGAAAAACATCTTCAGGCTCCTTGATGGCTAGCCATTTAGTTAAGTAAGATTCATTGCCAACTGACTGATTAATCAATGCTTAACTTAACAATGTTCTACTTCAGCATCAGCAGTTCCTTAATGTACATTTACTTTATTGTGTATTTTTTTCAACCGTTTACACAACTGAGGTTTATCATGCCAAATAGAGTGACACTTCTAAAGGGAGATGCTGCTATATTCCAAATTAGCACGTTTAGCATGTCCAATCCTTCGTATTATACTTATTTGAGCTTTCACTGTTTAAGCACATAATCGTGGTCCTGTTAAGTCAAAATGGAATACAATTAAATTTCTTGTCCTGAAAAAGGCCTTCAATTAAATGGAAAAAAATTGCCTTTAATTTTATTTAACCATAGACAGCTTATAATTTAGCAGCTGGTAAATTGCTGAATTCTGCTATAGCTAACACCCCATACTGAAAATATACATAAAATAATTGGAATCTGAACAATCTGCATGTTGCATGGCAATTTACATATTCTTAGTTGGAATATGTGTGTGCAGCTGTAGCCTAAACAAGACTAAAGCATCTAAATATGAATCGTGTCTCTAGTACACAACTCCAACAGAAAAAGAATGTGTCTGGCAGTCAACAGCTAAGAATATAATTGTATATCATTAGGCTGTTTATGGGCTGCAAAATATAATTATAAAATTCCTGCCTTTCTATTTTGCAGTTAAATTACAGGCCATTTGGTAGAGAAACAGACAATATACAATTGTATTTAAATCTAAATCTGGTTTGTGTAACTAACAGGAAGAAACCGGCCAAGTATTTGGTCCGAGAGATGTGCATGGGGGGAATCCTTATTTAGACAGAAATATCTGTCTACATTTATGTACATTTATCTAAAAAGGACCACACAGTGAAATGTGCATGGCATGGGATTTAAATGCATAAATTGCATCACCTATCTGAATTGTGACATTGCGTAACTGCAAAAATAAGTCTAAAATTCTTTTAGCTTTATAAGTTCTGCTGTGAATGCTTGCCATCTGTAGAAATAGCAGAAATGCATTAGTTTTTGAACATCGCATTTCACAATGTCAAGAGATCTGACAGACTACAATGTGAAAATTGCACAAATTAACATAACTGTGCAGTAAATTGTAGCACTGGGCAGCTGAACAGTGCAATTCCTGTGTGTGTGTGTGTGTGTGTGTGTGTGTGTGTGTGTGTGTGTGTGTGTGTGTGTGTGTGTGTGTGTGTGTGTGTTTCGCGTGATGTGGGACTAGTCCATATTTCCCTGCCTGATACATATTAGATCATATGCATTCCCCTGTGTGCCCTATTCCCTCTTCGGCTAACAGACAATGCTAGCTCCCCTTCCTTTGTAAAAATGCCCTGTGTTTGCAAAATCCCCATCTCCATGTTTATGTGCATGTTTGTCTTTTTTCACATGCCTCTCCATGTCCAAGTAGTCTACCACCGTGTGTTGATGTATTACTAAAATAATAATAGGTATTTATCCCCGTCTGTGTAGCAAGATTACTCTTGCTTGTTGGTTGTACTGTGTCCTTTTACTGTGGGAGTTCTGCTCCTTGGTTCATGCTGTCTTTGCCAGTACAGCGTCACACTCATTCTATAAGTGGGATCAATGGGGAGATCCACCTGGTGCATGCCTATGAAGACTCCAGAGAGACCTGGAGAGGGAAGTAGAGACTCTCCAAGCTGAGATGGTGGGGAGGTACCGGACCTGTATCTCTGAGTGATATGTGAAGATGGTGGAGCGAGCAGCCCCAGGGAGTCCAAGGTGGAAAGACAGACCAGAGACTTCGCCTACAGTCATGTTCCCCTTATCCCTGCTAACATGGCAGTGCTGGTCATGTTGCTGAAGTTTAATGGAGAACAGCCACGGGAGTTCTACAAACTCCAGCTCAGTTTAGTGGCCAAGCTTGCTGGACTTACACAGTGGATACTGGCAGGTGGAGCTAGCCCCGGAAGCCAGGGAAAAGATGGCATTCACCCTAGAAAGTGGCCTATGGCAATTCAGGGTGCTCCCCGCTGGGCTCAGCAACACCCCCATGATGTTTGAGTGATTTTATTGAGAGGGTGTTTGTAAGGATGCCCGAGAGCTGCTGCCCTTTCTACCTGAACTACCTGCTAATCCATGTGTCCAGCTTCAAGGAGGCTAACCTGCCTGAAGTCATCACCATCTGCTGTGCCAACCAGCGCTTGGTCAGTGAAGTGCCTAGGGCACATGATCTGCAAGCAGAGCATTGCCACTGACCCAGAGAAGGTGGAGGTGGTGCAGTCCTCGCTTTTTCTATTGTCAGCAACCAAGCGGTTCAGTTTCCTGGGCCTGGCCTTCTACTACAAGAGCTTCCTCTGAGGGTTTGCGGACATTACAGCCACCCTTAACTGACTAACACACAAGGGGATGTTCTTCCAGTGGTCCTGTGAGCAGCAGCTGGCATTCAACGAACTCGAGGATTCTCTCTCATCCGGCCCTCACTTTTGTCCTAGGCACTTTTTCTAGAAACATTAGCATCAGGCTGTCCTGTTACCACAACACTCAGAGGGAGAGCAGATTGTAGGGTTTTTTACAGTCACTGCAAGAGACTACCAGAAAAAAAAACTACTGTAAGATGCGATGAGAGCAGCTGGCGATGGTTGCCAGACTGTCGCACTTCTGCCTTTATCTCTATGGGATCCGGCTTGACAATGCCACACTATACTGGCTCATGAACTTTTGGGAGCCCGAGGGTGACGTAGCAAGGTGGCTGGAGAAATTCCAGTCATTCCAATTGCAGATCCAGCACCAGGAAGGCCAGCTCCATGACAACATGGATGCGCTGCTCCGGCATCTGTGTGGGGGCTGATGTGGTCACTGCCAGCGGCTGGAGCAGTGACAACCCAAAGAAGCAAGGTTTCGATAATTCTAGGGGTTGGCGTAAGAAATTAAATAGGGAGTTTTGGCTCTTTTGTAAAAGCTGCAGATGAAACGCAAAGACCAGCAGATGATACACAAAAAGTTTAACCCATTATCGCATAAAATATATTTACAGTGTTGGTTTGAAGGACGACAAGCTTGATGACAGCAGCCTTTCACGTGATCTCAATATATCGCAGTGATCTCTTGGTGATCCTTGTATCTTGCATTTCTCATATCTTTTCACTTTGTTTTGCTCACAAGGAGATCAAAAACTTTTTCACAGAATTTTCCACATTGCAGGGGGCCCGTGCCCCTAACCCCCGCAATACAAAATGTTGTTATATTTCTGTTAATAATGTTTGTGTATTGAATGCAAAAATTTTGTGATATGGGTTTAAAAAAAAGAAATTCTCATTTGTACATGTGCTTCGTGATATCCCGATGTGTTGTATTATTATAAAGCGGGCATGTTATAATTTATTAACGTATTCATTGTGGTGATGTGTGGTCCAGTCAGCGATGAGGGTCAGAGGTGAGCGAGACGTGGGAACGAGAGAGGAGAGGGCAGGTGGAATGGCGAAGAACTGTAGCTGAAGTGCGTAGCTCATGTACTTTAAGGTGATAGTGGAAGTTGTCGACATGACAATGGGTTACACTAGTAGTAAGGAGTCTGGCTAGCTAAATCTGAATGTCCACACAACGTTCAATGATCCAGAGACCAGTCTCAGGAAGTTGCACTAGCCTGCTGGTGGGTAGCGGCTGGTGTATTCACTGAAAGCCTTCAGGAAGAACACCCAGCGGAGAGACTTGTAGCAAAGCACTGCATCAGACCTCCTGACCAACCCTGCACTGGACGACACCGGGATTCCACAACTGGTTCTGATTTTGGTTTGGATTTACTTCTGATTGTGTTGCTGTGTTTTATGTGTTCACCTAGTGCATGACTGAGGATAATGTATGCATTTATGTGGTTAATGCATTAATAGGAATTGACGGGGTAAGTTTATGTTGCTTTGAGTATTAAACATCTACAGATTTGGTTTGGTCTGGTACATGTGCATATATAGTATATTACTTTTCTGGAGAATTAGTTTACTAGGTACTAGAACTCAGGATAGGTACCTGGCTAACATCAGTGCATGTAGGGGCACTATATTCACATAAGAGATTTCTTTTTTTACCACTACAGATATTAGAAATCTTGCCTAAAGTTCCATGCACCCACCCATCTTCTAACTGGTTATCCTGCTCAGGGTCCCAAGTTAAACAGCACACAAGGCTAGGATTCTCCCTGGACAGGATGGCAATCCATCATAGGTTACATACATGCACACAAATTCAATCATACACTACAGGCAATTTAGAGATGCCTGATTACCTGCTATTGGACTGCAGGAGGAAATCCATATGATATGACAAATGAATTCCACACATACAGAGTGAATAGAATTGATCAGTCATATTTTATTCATCCCTGTGTGCAAATTATCTTTTCACGTATCCCATCTTCCTCTCCATGAGGTACATATATACTTAGAAGTAAGTTCGAGGGTCAGGGTGCAGGGTTGGCCAGCACCCAGCGCCCATGGAGCAATTGGGATTAAGGGCCTTCTTCAACTGCCCAACTTGAGTCTGAACCAAAAAACTTCCAATCACAGGCATAGAGCCCATAACCCACTGAGCCTCAAAGTGGAGGTGGAATTTCATCGTACAAACCACGTTGTGCCATTTAGTTTAACATTTTATTATGCATCATTAACATTTTATCATTATTCTGTACAATATGTTTTGATTTTATTTGCCTCTTTGCCCTATTTAGGGGGGAGCAAGTCATCAACAGAAATTTTTTAAAATCGTCAAGTTAGTGAATTGTGTTTCTGACCAGTCCAAAAAGAGGCGAAACTGGACTTTTGGATGAAATGTACATTATATGGACAAATGTATTGGGACACCTGGCTATTACACCTACAGGACCTTTTTAAACATCCCATTCTAAATCCATAGGCATCAATATGGAGTTGGTCCCCCCACCCCCTTTGCATCAATAACAGCTGCCACTCTTCTGGGAAGGCTTTCCCCAAGATATTGGAGTATGTCTATGGGAATTTTTGTCCATTCATCCTGAAGAGTATTTCTGAGGTCAGGCACTGATATTAGACGTGAAAGCATGGCTCGCAGACTACATTCTAGTTCATCCCAAAGGTGCTCGATGGGGTTGAGGTCAGTGCTCTGTGCAGGCCAGTCAAGTTCTTCCACACCATGCTTACCCAACCATGTCTTTATGGACCTAGCTTTGTGCACCGGGGCACAGTCATGCAGGAACAGGAAGGGGCCTCCCCAAACTGTTCCCACAAAGTTGGAAGCATAGAATAGTCCAAAATGTCTTGGTATGCTGAAGCATTAAGAGTTCCCTTCACTGGAACTAAGGGGCCTAGCCCAGCCCCTGAAAAACAACCCCATCCCAGTGTTGGTGTGCTTTACACTACTCCATCCGACGCTTGGCATTGCGGTTAGTGAAGTGAGGCTTGCATGTAGCTGCTCGCCCATGGAAGCCCATTCCATGGAGCTCTCGGTGCACGGTTTTTGTCCTGGGGTTAATGCCAGAGAAAATTTGGAACTCTGCAGCTATTGAGACAACAAAGCATTGCCGAATTTTACGCACAATGCACGTCAGCATCTGGTGACCAAGCTTTGTTAATTTACATGTTCTGCAACTTTTTGGCTGAATTTATGTTATTCATTAACGCTTCCACTTTGCAATAATATCACTTACAGTTGACCGTGGAATATCTAACATAGAAGAAATTTCACAAACTGACTTATTGCAAAGGTGGCATCCAATGACAGTACCATACCTGAATTCACTGAGCTCTTCAGAATGACCCATTCTTTCACAAGTGTTATTAAGCCTGACTGCAGGGCTAGGTGCTTGATATTATACCCCTTGGGTCTGAATGAAACACCTGAATTCAATGATTAAGAAGTGCGTCCCAATAGTTTTGTCTATATAGTATATTTCGCCTGTTTGACATGATTACATTTCCTTTCATATATTATTAGCTATTGGTATCAAACTTTCATAGCTAATGTGAAATGGTAGCTACAGCGACAATTTTATGAAAAGGGGCAAATTTGCTGTACCCGTTCATTTTCAGATTTTATGCAAACCTGTGTAAAGTAAACAAACACGTCTGTCTGAGACTGATCTGGAATGAAGGCAAGTGGTGCAACAGAAATAAATTGAACAGACGTGCACAGCTAATATGACAAACTAAGGAAATTAACAGCTATCTGACGTGGCGGCTTGAGCACCAAATCAGTTATTTCCAGGTACTTTCTAAAGTGTTACATCACAGAATAATAGCCTTTACATCCAACCCCTAATTAATTGCAGGCAGTGAGTTTTATATTAACTATTTCTTCCATTGCCCTTATCAGTCATATTACACAGTCATTAATTGTTTTCCTTTCCCCAGTGGAGTACAATCCAGTCACAAAATTATTATAGCCTGAAATTAAAATCTATATTTACATTGTTAAGTGATTGCATGAACTGCTGGCTGAAATTACAGCCCTTGTTCAAGGTGATAGCAATAAAAGACACCATGTTTAATTGGCTTTCACAAGAAGTCCCTGTATATTAAACGTCTAAAACTTGTGTCTCAGATATTGTATCTTTTATACAGCTCATTTTATACAGTATGCCTTAAAAACTTATTTAGCTTTTTAATGAAGCAAAAATCTCTAGGGGAAATTACTGCAGATGTATTTTGTAGGTAGAACGTCTTTCATCAACTCGAAGTAGCCCCTCATGACAAGAAAAATGCAGCGCTTGTGTATTTTCATTTATGCCAAAACATAGATATCACAAAACTCCAATAGTATGTACAGCACACAACGGTGTGCATACCATTCTTTAAAAACTATTTTAGCATCCTTATAAATTAAAAATGTGCAACATTGGTCACACCGTTAAGTATCTCCTTTTGGCAGACTTGCATATCCATCCAGGTAACAGGCCATACATTTTTATTTCTTATCAAAATATACTAATAATTTCATTTGTGTGTCCATGTTTTTTAGCAACAGCTTCCAGAATGTGTAGAAATTTCTAAAACTTTAAGAGCATTAAGTAAAACAACAACAATAATAATAATAATTTGTGGAAACGTGTAAAATATTTAAATATTGTGTATTATATTATATGGCATGGTGCAAAGAGAATTATGCATTGCTCTTTATATGCTGAACTCTAGGAAATCTGTCCAATACATGAAAAAAATCATTAATTCCCTGATCTCATTGTCCTATACTAGAGAAGGTCTCAGTTTCTAGGTGATTTTTTTAGACATACTGCCTTGCAGACTGCCCTGTTTTAGTTTAAATGACGGCTGACAGATTTTAGTGAGCCACACATGAAACTGAAGTCTTCTGAGGGCAGAATGGAGGTGAAAACCAACGCTTATTATAAATGACAGGCATTTCCTACCACCCCCGCTTTACAAGCCTAAGCAGACATACTGGAGACCCTCTTTACCTTGCACTAGCCTGATGCTTATTCAGGATTGTTCAAAAGTGCCACCCAAAATGACCTCAAAGTTTTTAACATGGCTCTTTCCGTAGATACATGAGCAGCCTCAGCAATCAGCATGATTTAGACCCAGGTCAGTCTACTGAAGAACAAGATTTGCTAAACATGCCAACAAAAGCATTTATCATGATAGGTAATATTTCACTCAGCAAGCAAATATTATGACTATGAGTGTAATTCTTTCTGATGTTTTAATTATTGTTATCAAGAACCTGGACAAAAATGTGATATCTATGAATGTGGCAATGACTGCAGTAGTTGCACGGAGAGAGCTATGCTTTGGCCCAATAATTTTTTTCTGAAACTGATTAATTTAAATGTGCCACTCTTCCAGAAGACATTATCGTGAAACACAATGGTGATAATACAAAACACAAAGATTATCTTGTCTCCATCACCACATTACTTTACCATTACCATATCTTCTTAAAAGATGCACTGCTACAAAGTGTTAATTAGATGGTGTTTTAAAAACTTGTTTTTAAACGTGTCTGACTGATCTGGCCTGATGAAGAGTGCCTGTCCAATTGTGTATTAAAGCAGTTTTCTTGCCGAGCAAACAAAATGCAGTTCAATCCTAACTGAAATTCACTGAACAAATGAAGCAGTTTCATAAGACATGCAAGAGGTCTTTTATCCATCACCTATCCATCTTCCAGAACCGCTTATCTAGCTGACTGGAGCCTACTCCAGAAGCAAAGGGCATGAGTCAGGAGACACCTTAGACAGGATGCCAGCACAATGCCGGGTCTGAAACTCTCATACAATCACACACAAAGGGCAATTTAGAGTCACCAATTCACCTAAGTGCACTAAGCCACTATGCTGCCTGAGGCCATTTATTATTACTGAAAATAGCTGAGCAGTAAAACATAAAGTCTACTTGCGATGAAAGCCTAACAGGCAGAAACGGTTACGCCCTTAACTCAGAAGGAATTACAGAATTATTTGCATGAAAATGGTAATCAAAACAGTAGCCATTGGTATGCTCCTGCTTAAATTTATGGCTTCAGGTCTGTTATATTTATACATATTCTGTACTGTTTCTGCATTTGAAGATATAATGAATATGCAATATGTATATCCATGTATCCAACCATTTGCTATTAATCTCTTCAATAAAACTCCAGTAATACAGCATAAGGCCGGACGCACCTAAAACATGACAGTATTTTAGTGCAGTGGTTTCACACATTTACTCATACACTAAGGGCATAACAATCGGAGAACAAAGACCTTGTACCATGTAATTGCATAAAATTATGCTTTTTTATTTACTCAAAACTGTCATCCAGCAAAGAAAAATCCTGTTTGAAGGAATTTTAAAGAACAGTATATTTCACAGACAGCATTAAATATTCCTTGACTTTGCTGCCTTTGGGACACCACAGGTGTACAAAGCAAATGAGCCAGTATCATCAGTCTGCAATTTACCTCAGTTCCTCCTTTTTGTACATGACGCTGCCCAAATGGACATCATCACTGACAGCTGGGGGGAAATTAGAATTGGAGTTCCACAATACCCTTGATGATTGCACCACCATTGCCCAGCCATTCGAGTTTCAGTAAAGCATGTCTTGAAGCCAGGTGTTTAGAGGAGCTCCTGCTGTGTGTGTAAGCAAGACGAATGAAGAACATTCTGCTCGTGATTTCAGGCCTGGAATATACTATTTTCTTGATGTTCTGATTAAGATTAGCTACTACCCTTTTCAAGTTTCATTTGATTGGCTGGTTCAAGAAAAAGGAAAAAAAAAATTATACGGTCTCTCCCGGGTTACGTTCTGATAAACCTACCATAAGGCAAAATGCATTTTAATACAGTACACCTAACCTAACAAACATCATAGCCTAGCCTATAGCCTACCTTAAACATGCTTAGAACACTTACATTAGCCTACGGTTGGGCAAAATAATTAACACAAAGCCTGTGTTATATTTTAAAAAGTGTTGAATAACTCATGTCATTTACTGAATTATGAGCTGAAAATGAAAAACATTTACCCTTCATAAAGTCAAAATATCGTAATACGGACCGTCGTAACCCAGGGAGCGTCTGCACATATGTGTGTGTGTGTTATATATTTTCCATAACAAAATATTTACAGTCTGGTTGCATTTAACATCATTTTAAAGCTAGATTTATGAAAAGGCTCTTTTTTCACATTAACTTTACCAAAGTTTCAAAGTTGTCTTTGTTTCATTCTCTGCAATATAGTCTAGTCTAATTGACTAGAGTTGCTCCAAAAGTTCCAGCACTACAAGTTACTATGCACTTCCAATAGGAAGCTTAATACTGAAAATTTCCAATAGCCTATTTTTGTCTTTCATCTTGTTTATAACCATGTTCAGAGCAGTTTTTCTTGCAGATCCTGGATAATAAATAGTTCTGTTTCATGTCCAGACATTAAATGGCTACACTATTGTTTGATCAGAATCACCTGTTTCTTATTGATGGTATAACTCACAGGTGAAATTCAATTAAATTCAAGATGCACCGGTTCGATATTGAACGCTACCGCTGCCACTCAGTAGGTGTTTTCGCAGTGACTTCCGCCTGCTGTGACGTCATGCGCATACCCTAAACAGAGTGCGCACGACTATGCGACACAACGTGAGTAATATAAAAAAGCAGTGTATGATTTGGGAGTTGCGGGCTTGGGCTGATTCCTGCAGTCGCTACAACTTGTGATACCTGAGGGGCTGCTATCGCAACTAAGTGTATGTGACGCTGTTGCCAGTGGGAGAAAGATTGTGGGGCATTTTAAGCATTCGCCACTTGCGTGTACTCGGAATCTTGGAAAATATTCAAATTGAATTGGCAATGCCACAAAAGCGCATATAACAAGATGTACAAAGGAGGTGGAAGAGTGCGTTATGTATGTTTCTAGTAGCCTAATTTAAGATTTTTTGGCACACATTTGTTTTCATTTGCATGTGCTAGTTATTAATATTAATAAGATGATGCACACACACACACACACACACACTGCTGTCTAAAAGTTTGGGGTCACTTACAAAATTTCCCTTGGAATAGCCTTCATTTCTCACAACAACAATAGACTGATGAGTCAGAAGAAAGTTCTTTGTTTCTGGCCATTCTGAGTCTTCAGTCGAACCCACAATTGCTGATGCACCAGACACTCAACTAATCTAAAGAAGGTCAGTTTTATTGCTTCTTTAATCAGCACACCGGTATTCAGCTGTGCTAACATAATTTCAAAAGGGATTTCTAATGATCAGATGTGCCTTAAAAATGATAAACTTGGATTAGCAAAGACTACGTGCCTTTGGAACACAGGACTGAGGGTTGCTGATAATGGGCCTCTGTATGCCAATGTAGATATTACATTAAAAAACAACTGTTTCAGGCTACAAAAGTGTACCAATGTGTACAGCATATTTCTGATTAACTTGGTGTTATTTTAAATGGACAAAAAATGCTTTTCTTTTTGAAACAAGAACATTTCTGAGTGACCCCAAACTTTTTAATGGTTTTGTGTGTGTGTGTGTGTGTGTGCCTGTGTGCCTGTGTGTGTATTTTTATTTTTATTTTTTAGCGAAAAGAGCTGTTTTATCAGAATCTGTATCGGCATCAGCAGTTCGGAATCAGATCGGAACTTGAAAAATGTGGATGGGCCCATCCCTACTTATAAGCAACAGCAGCACTCTGGAGGGAACTCAACAGTAATGTCACATATATTTACAAGACTTTTGAAAGTTTTATGTAAGATTTTACTCGCATTGACTTTAATAGTGTAGCTTCCAAAGAAACTACAGTACACCTTATCAATACACTTAAAATCTCTGATTAATTGGGGTCTATGACCCAACTAAGACTAAATCTCTTGACTAAGCAGTTAAACTTTAGTAATTCAATAAGCTTATCAGAAGGCTTATGGAATTGTCGTCACAGCAAGATTTTTTGGGCTTGGATTGTTTTTTTTACTTCACTAAAATTGTTCCTCCAGATTTAGCCCCTAAAGTCATGCCTCCATTGATCAGGGCATCCACTGGGGTGAAGAACTCCAAAGAATTAGGGGTTAGGCTGCAGGTGAGAGAATATAAATTCTTTCATAGATACAGTTGATGGAAGGTCTCACAGCACTTATGCAATGGCATCATTAATCATTGTGCTATTCTTTGCTTTGAGCCCATGCCGAATGCCACACACTCGCACACACATATATTCACTTTGACTTCACATTACAGTAATCCAATACCCAATTCTCCAAAACATATAATAAATACACAATTAAAAAAAATCTAACAATATGTTGGCCTCTAGTGATGCCTCTTCTTCAGGATTAGAAGGAAAATGTCCCAAGAGGTTCAGTCAAACGTGTAAGCACGAAACCGCACACACATTTTGAAGGGTAACACCAAAGGCTGTTTTTTGTTCCTGGCTGAATTTCAGGAGTTGCACAGGTCCTGGAAGACTTCTGATCTGGGAGGAGCCTGTCTGTCAGATAGTGAGGATGCCCATGTTGCTCATACATCACCCAACACCATATTAATTATTTCACACCTTGAGATGTACAGCAAAGGACACACTTAGTAAAGTTTCTCTGTATTTAAAACCCAGAGAGAAGGGACAAAGGATTAAATAGAAAGGGCCACTGTGCTTTTTGCATACTATTACAAAAAACGAGAATATTTTTCACTAAAACCATGAAAGGCGTTTATATTTTTATTATCACATTTGCAATATTTATGTTAAACTAATAATTGAAAACGTTTTGCAAATCATTTTCTTTTTCCAGAATTTGTTTATTTTTTTTAAGGTATGGTTAGCTGTTTAGACGTTCCAGAAAATAATTGTTTTAGCGGCTGGACCCATATGTCCACACTCATTCAATTAATTCATTCCTACTGTTAACGTGTGGTTAGACATGGGTCCACTTATCTTGGCCTGAAAAGAAGGAGAACTTTTTGAAGCAGCATGCCTCTGGCTGAGACACTTAATTGATCTTCATTATGTTAATTAAAAGTCTTATCATGAATCTAAGCTTCCTAATAGAGTATAATGTTAAAGCATTATATCATAGGATAACCTTGTAAGCAATTAGTTGATCTTGAGTACAACAAATTATATGAATCCATTTAGAAAAGTGGTGTTGTGAAGCATATCAAGTAGGCTCAAAATTTGCTGCCTGCTCTCTTACGATGCGACTAGGCTGTTTTTTATGCAAAATTGGAGCCGTGTTCAGTCACACAGTGGCTTTCAGCCGCTGCATTTTTATAGATATTGTGAAGAAAAGGTTTTTGCTTTAAACGTCTGTCAGACAACTGTCAACACATTGAGCTATGGGATCTGACACTAACTGCTCCATGGAGGCATGGCAGGGACACATATTTTGACAGCTTGACCTTCTGCCAAAAAGTATATGACCCATCCTGTGCCCTGGCCTCAATCCCTGCCTTAAAATTTTTCATTTTTTATATGCATATGAGCTCAAAGGCACCCTGTCCTTCCGTAATATATTGTGTCGTTTGTGTTGTCTATTGACTTGTTGTATATTAGCACGGACATCATTGCTCCTTTTAGATTGTAGTGACACGTCATAAAGCTGTCTTTTACTAGGAATATACTGCTGAAAGTGTCTTGTTCAAGGGTACAAGGCTATGCACGATATAAATTCAAGAAGTTGAAGCACCGTAGCAAATACAGAAAAAACAGAACACTTAACAGAGTATACATCAGCTACCAGAAGCAGCAAAACCAAATGATATATATATATATATATATATATATATATAGAGAGAGAGAGATACACTCTGATTATCACTCATTGCCCCCATCTCCCTTTAGAGAACCTTTGTGACCGTTAAAGTTTTAGCCCCAGGTGTCTATACATGTTGTCCTATATCAACTGTCTCTCAAACAACAAGATATATTATCTCCCACATTCTGTCTCTCGGAGCATAAACATCAAGCTTGATATCATGTTAATTTAGACAGCCAGGGTCTGTCAGCTCTCATGGTGCAAATAGAAAATCACCTTTGTTCAGAAATTTAGAAATTATCATCACGGTTAACTAGCTTACATGGATAAAATTTGATTTGAATGAAAATGTGAATAAATAAGGTATTATATGTACACACACACAGTATATGTGTGTGTGTGTGTGTGTGTGTGTATATATATATGTGTGTGTATATATGTATATATATGCACATATGTACATATATATGGGTGTCAACAATACTACAATAATACAATATAAGTTATACTAGGAAGGGACAATTTAATATATAATACAATTATAATTTAATAATGCTATATTGATATAATACAATTTTTAGATCGTTTTGTAATTAACCAGGATGTATTAATATTACTAATTGAATGTCTATGATCTCTGCAGTCTGACATATCTCATGATAATTAGCTTTCCCTGGACAGTTTGTTTCTGACATCCTGATTCTTTCAGATCTAATCATTGTTGTAATTTTAACTGTAAACTCAAACATACATTCAACCAATATTTTTTTCTCTCAAGTTCTTCTATAGACTCTTGTACCATTGCTTTATGTAACGTCTTGAGATCATATAAAATGTTACTTATTTAAACGGTTAAGATAAGTATATAAGACCTTGAAATTCATGCAGGTTTTAGCCCACATCTATCCTAAGGCAAATGCCATCTAGTGTCTATGCTTAAAGAAACATTTCGAAAACACTGACACTGTGGTGCATGTAGAGAAACACCAGCCATACCTTAGTCTTGTCATACAGAGCATGGTTGTCAAGTAACATCTTCCGCTCATGCTGGGCAAACCTTCTCAGGTCTCGTTCAAACTGCTAAAGGAACAACACAAATGAAACAGAATCACTCATGATAGTTAGGTCTGTTTTGCATAATAAGTATTATTATACTTAATGGTACCACATTTCTCAAAGCATTATAATCATGGCTATAACTATTTATGAAAAGGCATAACACATTATAGGTATTTTTATTATGCATTATGAATGCCCTATGAAGCTGTCAACTATGATGCACTATAGGTACCTTCATGATGCATTATAATGGTCAGTATAAGCCATTATAATGCATTATGAAGGTATCTATAATGCATTTTACTTTAATATTTTTGGTTGTGATTATGAGTTTTCTTTTGAACAGTCACATATTTCTATAGAGTTTCTGTTATACAAAAATATTCTTAGTAATGTACATTGCTGGTGTTTCTGTCTGATATTTATTTTCATATTTAAAACAAAGGTGCGTTTAGCAGTATCAAGTCATTTTTCATTGTTTCATGCTTGCCTCACTCTTCTAGACATTTCACTGAATGCAGCTACAGAATTAACACACATCACAGAATAAAAGCATATTTTAGAGTTCATTTATTTGCTTATTGTTACCTAAAACTATACGGTCAGTAATGTTATCTGGAAATTCCAACTGAGCTCAAAATTCTGTAACAAACAGCAAAATTTTAAACAAAACTCTATACTGTTTTTGATTATATTTTAGAAACATAAACAGTAATCAAAATGTCCTGTCACCAAAATGCTGCTAAGGAATGTTTTACAAAAGCAATAAAGTGAATGAAGATGACCCCTTCTCTTTGAAAAGCTTTAAACCACAAACTTATGATCACATAGCAACAGTGCAGAGGGACGAACACACTGTGTGTGTTTTTACACACTGCCTACTCGAAAGGCATGAAAGAAGTTAGAACAAAGACACATTATAAATGGGTAACTGTAGAGCAAATTAATAATGTACCAACATATCCAAAAATACTATTCCCAGACCGTTATAATATATAGCTGTTGTCTATTAAGAAGGGTTCTCATCTGTAGGATGTAGCAGATGCTCTCTGGAGATCTAAACTAGTATCTGTTAGATCCAGGGAGTAGAGCCCCTCACTAGTGCAGTTTGAGTAACTTCTGCCCCCTAATCAGGCTTTAAGGTCATGGCATTCCAGTCTTCAATACCATGAATCTTCCAAGCCCAGTTATACCCAGATCCATGACTTGAATGCTTTATGTGGACAAAGAAGGCATTTTGAAAGAGATTTAACAATAAATGAAGTTCTAAGCAACATCAAAAAATATTATTTCTCTGCATGTGTTTGCTAGCATTACCTCATGCCAACATGATTTAATCAAAATATTTTATGGATGCTGTTGTAGAGTTTGCATGTTCTCCCTGTGTTATGCAAGTTTCACATACTGTAGTTTGCTCATAAAGTCCAAAAACATTCAGTTAATTAATGTCTTTAAACTGCCCCCTGTGCGTTTTTATGTGTGGGTCCTGTGTCCCTGTGATGGACTTATATCCCACCCATCATGTTCCCATGCCTTGGGTCCTAAACTGGCTGGAATAGGCACCGGGTGCCTCTTGATCCATGCCGGATGGATGGATAAATAGAATATCATACTATACCAAGTATCGCCTTTCCTGTCTCATTCTCACCTAGTATAAAATTCATAATAGATTGACTGCAAAATGTGTACAATGTGTAGCCATCGGGAAACATGATTATTACCTAACTGTTAAATTACATTACTTTTAAAAAGTTCATCAAAAAAGGGCACTGAACATGTACTAATATTCCTCAGCGTTTATTTACTCACTGCTATTACCTTTACAACCTCTAGCTTCAAATTATCTTTGTGGTGGGTAATAAGCTCATTGACTATTTGCACCCATTGATTTCAATAGCAGCATAAACAGTAACATCATGGAATTAAGGCTTGGCACAAAGATAACTGTCCAGTAAAGGAAACCAGCTGCTGTGCCACATATTTCTCTCGTGGAAATCCACCAAGTTTAGTGCTGAGAAATTTTACCTGCGCTCATTAAGTAAAAAAAACATTGCGGGCTGCAGTGGAGACCCCATCTGTACGTCAAAAACGCACACTGTGTACACTAACAGTAGCACAAGATGGGCACAGTTGCCATATCCGCTTCCTATAAGCGACTTTGGACTTGTTTTTCTGTATAATTGCCGCAGGACAATGGCAAACTTGTCCCACGGGTATCCTGCACCCCGCGAAAACCACAACGGAGAAATTCACACCCACACAAAATACGAATATAAAACAAAACCAAACATGGTGTACAACAAAATCCCTCACATCCCCAGTATCCCACAAGAAAAATATTAATAAACATCATCAATGATAAATACTAAATCTGCTGGTGCATCAGCACCAAATAATCCTTAGTTTTAAGATACTGAAAAGTTTGTGTAAGAAAACTCCATTTATGCAGAAAAAAAGAATCATACAGGGTCGGAAGGACTTGATTCTTTTATTGAAGGTTAAGTTGCATGAAGTGTTGGTTTACAGGCTATCAGTGGCAACCGTGTGCAGTGCTGTCACTTGGTGTCTCTTGTCCCTTTTAACTTTAGTCTCAAATTATTTTGCGTTTAAATCTCAAAATATTTCTACATTAACTTACAAACGAAATCCATTACCATATTATTTTATTTTTTATCAATTCCCTAAAATGCCATTGTCAATCTAAAAATAGAAATACGGCATGTTTATCCCAACTTGAACGCTAATATTAATAAAGACAAAATGAGGCCCGACCATCTTTATATGCTTACATCTTATTTTAAGTGACCGCAAATTTACCTGAATATCTTTACATTTTTTTAAAGTAACTGCGGACCCAACAGCCTGCGCATCATGGTGTTTGTTCCATGAACGAGAATTCTGTGGGTGCCCCTGGCGGGCTGGATCGAACCATCTTGCGGGCCCTGGTACTTTGTGACCCCTGCTTTAGTATATCCTTTGCATAATATATCTGCCAGTATAGACTGTCACCTCAGTAGCGCCTGAGCTATCCCAAGTGCTTCTCCCCCACAGGCATCCTTGACTCAGTGAGTCCTTGGAATTGTCAGTCTGAGGTAAAGACAACTTTATCGAATCTAGTCTTCCTTCTGTGTCACCTTCCCAGTGCCTAAAATAACTAATTCTCACTGTCAGTATCTCTGACCACCTGCACATATCACCATTATTGTTTCCCATCTTTGTTCAATTGCTTTCCAATCTTATTTTTTTCCATAGCAACCTAAAATATTTCCCATCCTGTATTGTCTCCTGTGGAAATTTTTCAGTGCAACTACATTGACTATTTTTCCAGCCTACCCCCTTTTCAGCTAAAGTCTTTCTGTCTACTTTTTGTTTATTGACCTTCAAGCCTGAATTACCTTTCTCCAGAGGTAGAAAGTTCAGGTCCCGAAATTACAAATCCTGACCAAGATTTTGTTTCAACCAACCAGTTGAGTACTCCGTGAATGTGACTCTTTATGCTCAACTGGTTGGTCAAAACAAAATCCTGATCTGGATTTGTACTTGCTGGCCCTGAACTGCCTCTCTCTACCCTGTTTTTTCAGGGGACACTTCCTGTTGTTTCATCCAAAGTCTTCAAAAAATTTTAATTCAAGAACTAATTCTGGAATTTTGCTGTCTATAAAAAACACGCTTCCGAAAAGCGGTCTTTTCTGATAATCACAGATTAACAAAACCAAAGAAATTTACTACTTCAACTTTTTCCTCATCTAATCATTTCATCTTTTACTATAAAATATTTAATATTGTTTCAAACAAAACCTAGCATCAATGGCTTTAACTGCTTATGGCTACCTAGTCTTCACCAATGTACTGCTGTTAGCTTTCGTGCCTGTATGTGCTCCAGACACTCCTGTCACCTTCCCTTTTCCTTACTTCATCAAAATCTTCTGGACATGAGTCACGTCTTGACCTCAGTGCCATAACACTAAAGGTATCACATCAGTTGCAAGAATCAGCTTCAATAATATCATAATAATAACGACCATAAGCACACCTCAAGGGTATGTAGTAAGTATTATCTAGTGAGTAAGGAAAGAGATGGAGTGCTGTGACAGATGACCTGGCCCTCACAATCCCCCGACCTAAACCCTATACAGCTGGTTTGGGATGAGCTGGATTGAAGACTAAGAGCAAGGTAGCCAACTTGTGCCCAGAATTTGTGGAAATTCCTTCAGAACTGTTGGAGAAGCATTCCATGTGGCTCCAACTGCAAGCTGGCTGAAGGAATGCCAAGAGTCTGCAATGCTGTCATTGAAGCAAAAGGAAACTATTTTTAAAAGATT
>JAAGVU020000061.1:11372050-11396588 GCA_011763525.2 Mormyrus iriodes
ATGCTAATTGTTAACCATTTTTATCTGACATTCTGTTTCATAGGTATTTCTAAGAAAATCATGTTATATTTATATACTTTGTGTGTTAAAACATAATTTGCCAGTGGTAGCCAAGCATAATTTGTTAGGCTCCTAAGGTAAATCTTTAATTTGTAACAGTGATAACATCATGATGTGGGAGTTCTCCTAAGTGAATGGATCAAGGAATCACTTCGCTGACTCAACTGGACATGGAGAGCTGTAAATGTCGGACTCTCCAAAGCTCCAGTTACCACTTAGCTTTCAGGTAGGACATTACACAGCGGCAAATCATGTATATCGTCGCCGACCGGGTGATGAAAAAACTTAATTTCTTATTCCATATATAGGAAGGCATCGATTTTCTGAAGAGTTTTCATTAAACAAATGATCTACAAACATTAATTTATATATTTATTTAAGAATATACTATCCATTTCACTCCATCGATATTATAGCATTCTATTGTTGTCTATGTCTTTTCATTTTTAGGCCTCATTAGAAAAAAAAAAGTTCACAAAAGATTTATAATATACTATACTGCATTACTGGGCTACAGATTTTATAATAGAAGATTTTTTGCTCTTTATTGCTTTTTGCTCTCCATGTGAGTGGAGAGCAGCAGGAGTTGGTGCTGAGCAGGAACGGAAGGATTTTGGCCGGAACAGGAGCGAGCACAGAGCAGCATATTTGAAAAAAACTCAAGCTTCACCCCCTCACATCTTGAAATAAATAATTTCTGCTTGAATGTAGATTTGGCCGCTCAGTTAGCCAGGCTACAGTTTAAGCTAAAATTAAAATACAATGCAGATTGGTTTCTTTCTTGGAGTGAGCGGTGAGCGTTTTCATTGGAGCGGGGTGAAAATTGACCGGAGTGACTGTGAGCAGGGGAGCGGGGGAGAGTACCGCTCTGGGAGCGATGAGCGGAAATTCTCATCGCTCCACCACACTCACTTGCTCTGATACTGAAGCATAATACATGCAGGAAAAAGCATATTTTAAACTGAATACAGATTTTAATATAACATTAATTAGATCAACTTTAAGAACATAGAAACTGTCCCTGTTCTCGAACCATTACAGTAATTAAAAAATAATATCCAGATTAGAAAGAAGTTAAGGAATTCCAATACAATTTACTGCATAGTGCATAACTGATCCATTTGGTATATTACTGAGAATTACTGAAATTTCTCAACAGAGCAACCCACAGCTGACCCTTTGACACCCCCCTCCAGTCAGTGCTTAGTTGTGCAAAATTTGCCCCTCCAGATAAAAATCGGAAAAAAAACAGTGCTCAAACAGACCTCCTATCGCATTTTTGTAATTATGGCACACTGTTTGAAAAGTGGTTCTGGAACAAGACAGAGGTATTTTTCCATAGCTCATTTACTCTTCTTATCTTTAAATACTTCTTTCTTTATTACTCCAATATTCTGTACATATAATCCTTTCGTGTACTGTGAACTTTTTTGCTTTTTTGTTCTCATTGTGTGTACTGTCTTTGCATTTTGGCTGTTTTCCACAATATGTATGTTTGTCTGTGCTCTATGCACTTGCTGGTGTGTGCACAAGAATATCCCTATGGGACCAATAAAGTTTATCTTAGTCTTAAAAACCATTTCCCCTTTATTCTGTCTACAACTGCTGTGTCGGCAGCAAAATTGACTGCCTTTCATATAAACAGCAGCATGGTTTCCTCTTTCACAATAAAAATAAAATACCAGTCCAGACTTGACAGACAAATCCTGAATTATTCACTACAGCACCCACAACTGAGACTGCCCACTGTTGCACTAACAACTTGCAAAGTGCCACAGAATCATTCTCACACAGTTTTCTACAATAAAAATCCCAAGATTCAGTTATATAATTGCTTCTAGCATCTATGTGTGTTGATTTTACTGGCTTTTTGTGAATATTGAATTATTTAAAAGATACATATAAATTTAATAGTCAGACCTAAAGTACTCTTTAATGAAAGCATGGAGACTTTTACATTTTCCAGATCATTTCTATTGCCATGAGAAATTTATGCAAACTTGATACACACACTGAGTGGGCAGAAGATTAAAATCCCCAGTTCAAGGAGGTGTGAAGCAATAGGGGCGTAAACCACAATGCTACTCCCCTACGGGCAACGTCAAATACAAACTTTTTAAAAAAGGGGGGAGAGGCTTGAACAGCAACCCAATTTGGTTACTGGTTCTCTAAAGTTACAAGTTGCTTAATGTTTATTGAGTACTTATATTCATTGAGGTCGCTTATTATCTGTGGTATACCATTAACGTTAAATGCAACAGTGTACTTTGAGTTTTGTCAGTGCATCACCTTTATAAACAGCGGGTGTTAGTTACCTGCGGAATCCACCAGTCAGAGTTACAGTAGCATCAGGGACAATCATGTGAGCGGCCTCCTCGACGATCCCTGCCAGGGCCTCAGCTTCAGCTTTACTGATGCCTTTCAAAATGTCGTCGTAGTAACGGAAGCCTAGCAACATACAGGGATGGAAGGGAATTCACAAACTTTGCTCATCATTTGGAATGAACTGCTTGATTCCAAAGCAAATAGTTTAATAAAGATAAATGCTTTACATTCCATTCAATGAAATCAGCTCACCCTAAGAATCCAAAATAAACATTCAAATACTTAATTTCACTACTTTAGCTCCCTCCATCTATTTTCCATATCCATTTATCTAACACAGTGTTGCAATCAGCTTTGACCCAATCCCAGGAAGTATAAGGCATGGGTCTGGGGACACCATAGACCAAATGCCAGTCTGTCACGGTGCACACACATAATTACATACCAAGGGCAGTTTGGAGACACCGATGCAGCTAAACCACTTTAGACTGTGGGAAGAAACTAGAGGCCCCAGAGGAAACTTATGCTGACAAAGGAACACAAACACACACATTTGTATTCATATGGGAAAAACCCTAATCTCAACAACGACAACCTTAATCCCTACCCAGCCCTAACCTTAACCATAAGTAACCAAACAAAATATACAAATTCTGACATTTTTAGTTTTTTGATTGCAGGCACAGATTTTTATAAAACTGAGGCTCCCCTTGTGAGGACCGAAAAATGGTCCCTGCAATGTCAAAATAACAGGATTTTATCACACTGTGGGGACATTTGGGGTATGTAATATATACTTAACACACACACACACACACACACACACACCCACACACACACAGAGCTAAGACAGGAAGCAAAACCACAGGCCCGTAAGCTTGAGGCCACAATTTTCCAGGCAAAATTACGTTTCATGCACTTTTTATTTATTTTTTTGACATTTTTATAAGGTTGGGCAGTAAATATTGTACATGATGCGAAATTTACAAATTAACCACATATAAACTGAAAATAGAAAAGTGCATTCTCAGATATAATTACACACCATGAACAGTATGGATATGTAATGTTGCCTCAGTGGCTGAAGCTTTTCAATGTAGGATCATAAAGATACTTAGTGATTAAATAATTAGAATTAGAGCCAGTAGCTCAGAGGATAAGATAAAATTTTTGCATAGTGGTTGCGATATAGGGAACCAATATGAGTCGACTGGCCTAATTCTAATTTAGCCTTACAGACTGGTGTGGCCAGATAGCTATGTCAGTTGGACTAAATTCAGAAGATCTACCAAAGCAGTACCAAAGAAAGTCAATACCAGTCCATATAAACATGAACTGCAAAAAAACTGTCCAATGTTTATGTGTTAATGGATGTAACACCATCCATCCATCCATCCTTTTTGTAATATTAATAACATAAATTCAGTTAAATATAATAATGATAGACTTGATAAAGACAATATACACAACAGATTTATACAAATCATTTTTAAACACCGTTGAAGGACATGTCTTAAATTACATCTGTCATATTTCCCCTTCTTTATTATGTTTTTTCACATTTGTGTAAACAACCTGGAATAATATAGTTAAAACAAATTGGTCTTATATGCGTGTTATGCATGAAATTGGAATCCAAGTGAAAGAAACTCTCGAAAGTTTATTTCTAGAAGTTCAATGACATTCGATTTGACAAAGCATTTTTCTTAAAACTCATTGTAGGACTAAATCCAGCTATTTGTTCACTTGAAGCCTTCAAGCTGTTCAGTAACTTGATGTGAACATGGTTAGCTCTGATGTATTTCTTTAATTTCTCAAAGTCAGCCTTGGAGGTGAATGGCAGTATTTCCCGAGCACATTTTTCCAGCTGAGGACCCACCTCAGCCATCACTTTGATTGAACAAGTGCTAGTTCTGAAGGTTTGTGTGGTTTTAATAAGAGATGAAGAAGCTCCTGCCCGTCTCCCAGTGAGGGATATCTAAAGCTTTGGGCTCGGCCGAAACACAGAAGCGTAATCAAAGTCAAAACTGCGTTATCTTTTGTTTTATGATTGCCTCCTAAAACTAAAATTTACAGTATAAAATTTAACTACCCAATTGACATGAATAAAATATTAGCATAAAATATATACTGCGGGGCATTGTATAGTCTGAAAGTAATCAGATTTAGGATCATTTGTGCTTGGAGAGATATATCCATCTTCTAACCCAGAGGTGGGCAAGCCTATCTGCAAAGGGTCAGTGTGTATGCAGGTTTTTTGGATAACCTTTAGGTCAGCTGTTCAAACCCAGATGTGACGATTCTTTAGCCAATCAGTCCTCTAATTAGTAATCTAATTAGGGAGTAGAAGCAAAAACCCGCAAACCCAACAGCGCTTTCTGGATAAGATTGCCCACCCCTGTTCTAACCACTTGGGGGGGGGGGGCTGAAATTTCTCCAAAGCAGCACAGGGCACAGGGATGGGACACCAGCCCATTGCAGGACATGTTAAGATCAATCAGCTGAAAGACACAAATTAGTCTGACTGCATGTCTCTGGCCTGTGGGACAAAATGAGCTGCATGCAAACTCAACATGCACTTGTGGAGGTGGAATCTGAACCCCTAACACTGCTCTTAATTCTAATATGCTTTTCCAAAAGAAAATATAATCAGACCAAAAAGTAATTTCTGGCTCTTATTCTTAAACTGTCATTTTTTCTGTTAAATATTAAGGTAGCTACCACTATAAACCTTACAATAACAATGCATTATATTAACTTTGTACTCATTTCATCCCGAGATTATTACCATAAAGAATACACAGTATTGGGGCAACATGGACGCATTTTTAATTGACATTCTCATAAGGTTGCCCCATAGTTTTCAGTGCAAATAGTATTAATTATCTATAACAATATGGCAGTTGTGTACCTTATTAAATTCTGTACTCACTTCCTGACATCTCAGATTCATCATGCTGTTTTGCCCCATCATAATAAGGAGCGTTAATCCAAGTCATTAACCAGCCCAGCTTTACCTGCCTCCTCTGGATTTGCCATCATTGACTCTGGCCCTGCAGTCCATTTTAAGCATGAATCCTTCTGTGTATATTTCTAATGATTTTGCTGGGAGATTTAGTCTGGGGGAAAAATGTATTCTCAGTTTCTGTGGATGGCAGAAATCTAAATCTGTTTATGAAAATCAGTTTAGATTCTGGTAATCAAAGGAAAATCAGTGTTTGTTTTCATGAAAAAGATTTATATGAATCTTTACTGGGGGGTACACCATGGATGGCCTACTAGTAAATCACAGAACATACACACATTATCAGCAGGTTAGAGACGCAAAATTCCCTAATTCTTTGGATTGTGGGATGAAGCTGGAATTCCCAAAAGAAACCAGTGTAAGAAGTGCCAATATAGAATATATGCTAATTCTTGTCATCTTATGACAGCAGCCATGTAAATGCTCCGGCCAAATTAATAAAATATGAATATATTTGTCTCAGTATAGGTACTGCCAGTGTACGTAACCTTTGAAATATTTTATGACAAAATATCTTTTTTTGATAATTTGACCAAGATGAATGTAACGTACAAAAAAACAAATGCAATTTTTTGCACTTAGAGAACACAAGAGTGAACTCTGTGAGTATCAAAAAATATAAATCTTGAAATGTCGGTAGGAAGACTAGTGCTCAGTTAGATATATAAAGTATGCAACAAGAAACATTTCATTAAAAACACAAAAAATATTGAAAAGTTGAGTAAGCACGATTGCTTGAGAAGAGCTGGTAGTATAGAGGTTAAGGGTGTTGGCAAGCCACTTGACGGCTCTGCTCCTCAAAAGCCCGCCTGCTGCAGTATACCCTTGAGTGAGTGTGTTAAATATACAGCATTTCCAGTGGCTTCTGGAGAACACACTCTTCAAGATTCTGCTAGGACTGGTATAGTCACCACACAAAGTCTGTTTCTAGGGCCTGATTATTCTAGAGGTGCCTCCATATTTTGGCACCAGATAAGTTATCTTATGCTTCTCGTTAACAGCATGCTAATCTGTGAGTTTTCTTTCAATGAAATAATGTCATTGAAGTAAATGTGATATTCCAGCAAATGAAAGCTATAGACACCTCAAAAAAGTCAATTTATACTGTAATGTTTTGTTACATTATTGCATGTACCATAGATCAAGCTTTTTTTTTTACCTGCTTCCTGCATCCTGTTGAAAATGATGCTGTTGTCAGCATAAACTTCCTCAAATGTGCGAAATCCTTTTCGGTACCATTTCTCTGCAGTTTTCAGGCCAACTCCAAACACACTTGTAAACAACTGGCAACAGAAACACATCATTGTTAATGCCTTTAATCTTGACCTCCTCTAATCTTTAATGTGGACCTCCTCTATGTCATGAATTTCCATGCAAACCTGAACAAAACTTAATAAGTACTTCTTTGGTGCTCATTACTTTGAATCTCTTTTGATCCCATTAAAATATATTTTTAAAGTAATTTCATGTTTACTGGCTTTCAAATCTATTACGTCTATATCTCCTGCCTCGTTAATTAACTGCCTTTGCGAAATCAAGCACAGGATGACCTCCAGTTTTTTGCAACTTATTTGTAACAATACTGAAATTATTCTGATTGGCTGATCTCTTATTCCTACTCTGCCAGACATGAGAATTGATGTAAATCAGGTTTTCAATGAACCTTCAACTACAGTAAGTAATCTAGGTGTAATTTATGATCAATCACTTAGCACTCAGGCCCATACTAGCTCTCTAGTGCAGACTACATTCTTTCACCTAAGGAACATTGCTTGCCTCCGCCCTTTGCTCAGTATTACAGATACTGAAACATTAGTTCATGATTTCATTACTACTCATCTTAACTAATGTAATGCACTGTTTATCGACCTTCCTTCAAAACCTCTCAATAGATTACAGTATGTCCAGAGTTGTTCTGTCCGTTTGCTGACATATACTGAACAATTTGCCCATATTTCTCCCGTATTTCATGATTTGCATTGTTTGTCAATTACTTTCAGAATCAAATACATAGAAAACTTATCGCTTACAAGACTCTCCATGGATTTACCCCTTGCTATCTCTCTGACCTTGTACAGCCCTATTCCCCAGCCTGTACACTAAGATCATTGAATTCAAAATTCCACATGGTTCCAAAGTTTAGATTGTCTTCTATGGGTGGCAGGGCATTTTGTGTTGTTGCATCAAAACTCTGGAATGCCCTTCCACAGCGTTTGCCATATGTACAGCGCATTGCAACATTCAAGCTCCAGTTAAAAATATACCTTTTTTCAGGAATGTTACAGCGTCTAATCAAGTTTGTAAGATCTGTTTTGTCTTATTTGCCTGTTTCTGTATATTGTTATTGCATGTTTAATATGGTGTGTATTGGATTTCTTGTATTGTGAAGCATCCTTGAATTTGAGAAAGACACTACATAAATAAAAATTCATATTTTATGAATGTTTTGTATTCTCTGTTATGGCTCTGACCTTCAGTACTTGATATTTTTCATCATTGAGGATCTCTTGGACTTTGAATGATCCGCCAGTCTCCAGGATATCCTGTGAAAGAGGAAGGTGCTGGTTGCTGTCCCAGATTTTAGAAATGTAGGAATTGATATCACAGCAAGGCATAACACTGGGAAACAATGTTAAAAAAGTAAAGTTTCAAACTAATTAAATTTACATCTGGTTTCCATCTGTTTATATGGGCAACTGTCAAAAAGTATTGCATTATTTTAATGAGTCAAATCTTACAAATGGACACATAAAACCTAATTATTTATACAAACTGACCATTTACTTTTTTCTTCGCTCACTTGTGTTTGTCCTTCACTCTTATGCAATTCAGTGAGAACATTTTTAGCACGGGAAAGCCATAGCAACCTTACAACATCGTTCTCATAGTTTAATTTAATGTCTGCACCTTTAATTGCTCCATATCTTTCAGGAAATCATAAATCTTTTTTATGCTTATTGCACTATTGGACATTAATTTAGTCAGAACATTTGTGCTATTGCAATATCAAATAATAAGTAAACATTGTGGGTGGCAAGATAAAAGGTTACAGCGACAGATATGCAGTTTCTGAAAAATAATTTTTCGTAATATTTTGAATTTTTTTTAGGTAACAGATTGTGCCTGTCTATCCTTGTTTGTCTGAATGTTGCCATTTGACGTCTTTGTGAAAACGCAATGTTTCTGGGAGTATGGAAATGGAAAGGACCATACAGCTATAACATTTCACCTGATGGTCTTAGGAGCTCTATGGAACGTTCCAAGATGCTTCCTCATGACTTGCCAGGAGTAGAGTAGCATTACATTAGGGGCCCCAGTTTAAAATTTGATGAATCTGTCATTGGCTTTCTTTTCAGATCTCATTGAAGGGTTGAACGTAGACAATCTTTCATGTGTTTATGAATAACAAGGTTTTTAATTACCTCTACGATACAAACTTATGTTTAATTCGTATATTATCTTGCATCATTTTTTCCCCATGCAATACAACATTGTTTGAAAGTCTATTTAAATAAAGTAATAATGAAAAAAACATCATCATCAAGACTGGTTATTTATTTACTTTAACTTCACCTTCTTCTTCCTCAGAATGAAAGCTGTTTGAGATTAGCCAATGGTTCTACCTTGATCTCATGAGGTCAGTAAGGGACCTGTGCATATATCTCCATGACAGTTATTTCAGTCTGAGGTACCTGCATGCGAAGAGGTCTAGACAGCCTGTCAGAGAATATTGCACTTAAAGGTTAGTATTACTGGGACAGATGCTACCTCTATGACAGCTTTCGTTTGGTCTCCCAGGCAGGGGAGGCCCTCCAGGTCCCTGAAGCAGCCAACCGCACCTGACAGGCTCTTCAGCACCGACGTGGCCCGCATGAAGGCCAGACAGCGGCCCGCGTTCTCATTGAACTCCGCATGTTCTGCCAGAACCTCAAACGCATCCTGCCAGGGAAGATGGTGACAAGCGGTGAGCTTCCATCCCCAGTAAGTGGCAGTGTTTGATTTCTCAATATTACAGCAGAACTTGCTGGTTTTGAATCATTAACAAGCTGCATTGATTAATGAAGCAAGGCTGAGGAGCAACAGTAAAGAAAAATCCATGTTTTTCCTGGGCCATTCAAAGGCTCTATCTCAATAACACTTTGCTTGCTAGCACTACGAATTCTACTACCTCCTATCTTAAAGAGGGCTGATCAGTGCTGATAAGCAGACTGAATCATAAACCTGTTCAGATATCCTGAAGAAAAAAAACAGCATGACCAACTTAAGCTGGCTGACAATTTATGATAATTCACCAGCTTAAGATACATTTTCACATGATGGTTTGATGGTTTAGCTGGTCATACCAGCTTATGATGGTTATTCTAGATGGTTTAGCTGGTCATACCAGCATGACCAGCTGGTGATCCACCCAGTTAAACCATCAAAGAGCAGCAAGAGCTGGAACATGATAATCTAAGACCAGCATAGACCAGCTAAAGCCAGTTAAAACCAGCTATCAGCATAAACTGGTTTTTAGCAGTTTTTTTTCTGCAGGGATAAAGTACTTTGTTGTGAAGTGCACATTTTATACACAGTGTGTGCCATCTTATTCCTTCTATAATTCTTCTTTTCTTTAGTAGGAATCACCAAAATCACATAACAGCACAGAATCTCCAGTACCAATGGCCACTACCTTATGTCAGTGCCCTGGAGCTCCCCCACTAAACTAAGCAAGACAAACTGCAGCTGTAGATTAATGGATGCCACAGAGATAACTCACACATTGGCCCTTTTCCAGAATGCAGAAATAGTCCCTATTTGGTGCACTTTTGCAGAGGATTTGTAGGGCACTGTAGAAGTCCCATTGCCTTGCAAAAATTACAAAACAATTAATGACACACCACCTACTAAAATAAATGAATTATTAAATAATAACTTCAACTAATGAGCATTTATCTATGTTTATCAGCAATGTATTTAATTTTTACTTTATCAAATAGTGTAAGAATGCAGGTTTTTGTGTTTTAATTTTACAGTATTTTAAGTTTACGGGTTTGTGCAGTACACTGAGTGTACAAAACATCCTGCTTCCTTGAAATAGAATAATTGGACAATTTGAGGTAAAGCTATAATACCTAATCAATTTCACTATTTAAATTCACTTTAATCTGTGTAGATGAGGGGGACCAGATCCCATATCCTGTGCATTTATGGAATGATCTATTACTCAGAAGATGTCCAGCTACCATCAGGCCAGTGGCGAAACTGACACAGCTTTGGTAGACCAGCAAACGGTCTACAGCAAAATGAAGCAAGGCTGAGGAGCAATTGAGCAATTGACATGACTCATGAAGTCTTCTCATCTCAACACCTACTGGTGAAGATGTGGTGTAGGGGGTTTGTTTTTGTGGTACAAACTGGTTTCCTTGATAAAAGTGAAGAAACATTTAAATAGTGTAGAATAGCTGAAAATTATTGTCCATCTGGTATCTTTCTTAATATCAGTGGTGTGTCCACATGCTGAATTTTTTTTTCCAGTAGGATTTAGCCCCAAGTCACAAAGCTATAATTATCCAGGGATGATTATATAAATGTGACAATGAATTCAGCTTTCTGCAGTGGCCTGAACATTCACATCTCAATCCAAATAAACATCTGTGCGATGAGATGGAACGAGCCACTTGGTAGAGATCCACCACCAACCAACTCGAAAACTGTGGAACTGCCAGAATCCGGGCAGAATGCCTTTGACACCTCAATCTATCCCCTGACCACCAAAAAGGCTGCAATATTAGCAGAACAATCCCCATTCCAGAGCATGAGTCACATTTACATTATGATTTTTTTGCAGACACGTTCATCTAAAGCGATGTACAATTGAGAAGACAGTGTCAGACAGTTCCTGGAGCAGTTGAGGGTTGAGGACCTTGCTCAGGGGGCCAACAGGGAAAACACTCTGCTGACTCTAGGATTCGACTCTAGCAACCAGGGGCGTTTTGCACAGGCTTACCCAGGCGGAAGCTGAGGCGTCTCTGACCTTGATAATGTGCCTCTGCTGGTGACCTTCCAATCACAAGCACAGCCACACATTACTACTACTACTAATAATAATACATTTTATTTATAGGCGCCTTTCAAGACACTCAAGGACACCTTATAATCACATAATCAACAGTCACAATATAAAATAAATAAATAGATAAAAATGAAATATTACATTTACAATAAAATCAGTATTCATACAAGATTGAATTAGTATATTATACAGAGTAAGCAAACTTAAAAAGGTGTATTTTAAGGCGGGATTTAAAGGTAGGAAGCGAGACAATGTTACAAATGTCTTGTGGGAGTGAGTTTCAGGGACGAGGGGCCACTCCACTGAAAACTCTAAACCCCATAGTAGTCAACTAAGCAGGAGGTATAATAAGATGCAAGAGGAAGATCTAAAGGTATGGGATGGAGGTCAGAGGGATACAGAGGTGCCAGATTATGGAGAGTCTTGAAGGTAAGAAACAGAATCTTAAAATCAGTGTCATGTTTAACAGGAAGCCAGTGAAGATGCTGCAGGACAGGGGCGATGTGTTCTATAGAAGGGGTTCTGGAAATGCAGCATTCTGAACCGACTGGAGCTTGTGTAGAAGTTTATGAGGAAGAGCAGAAAGGATAGAATTACATTAATAAATACGAGATTTATAAGAATATCAGTACTGTCTGCAGTTAGAGATGAGCGTAAATGGCTAGTATTACATAAATGGAAATATGCAGACTGAGTAATACTATTAATATGAGCTTCAATTTTTAAGGTACTGTCAAGAGTGACACCTCACTCTTAACCTGGGAGTGAGAAGAGATTAGAGAATTGTCAATATTCAAAGAAATACTGATTTAGGTCCTACCAGAAGAACCTCTGTCTTATCACTGTTTAATTTGAGAAAGTCCTGCAAACAGTCAGAAAGAGAAGATGGTAGAAGAGTGTAATTAGGCTTGATAGATAGATTGACCTGGGTGTCATCAGCATAAATTTGGAATTAAATGTTAAATTTCCTAAAAATATAATCAAGAGGCAGAAGGTATATAATAAATAGAAGGTGGCCTAGGAGATAGCCCTGGGGAACACCACTAACAACTGGGCAGATTTGTGATTGGGAACTTTTTAACTGTACGATCTGAGAGAAGATTTAAACCAGGCATATGGAGTCCCAATGATACCAATAAACTCCAATCTCCAAAGGAGAATACCATGAGAGATTGTGTCAAAGGCCAAGCTCAGGTCAAGGGGCACAAGTATGGTTAACAGCTCAGAATCTGCTCCCATCACTCAGGTCATTAGTAATTTTGACCAGGGCTGTCTCTGTACTGTGAAACAGATGAAAATGACTGAAATTGTTCGCACAAATGATTGTCAATAAGGTAAGAGTGAACCCGCACAGCAACAGGGGCCAGGTTTCTTAAGAATTGGAATTATCACGGATGTTTTTAGAGATAAAGGAATGAGACCAGAAACAAGGGAAGAATGTATGATATTAGTTATTAAAGACAAAAGAGAGGGCAAACAAGATTTAACCAAATAAGTAGGAAGTGGATCCAACCGACAGGTAGAGAGCTTAGATTTTCTACTAACACCAGATATTTCCTCTACAGTTAGGAGTTCAAAACTAAACAGGAAATAACAGGGGGGATCATAAGATCTTCTATGTACAGAGCTTCCAATCGAAGTCAGCTGCTGATGGATATTTTTAGCCTTAGTATTAAAAAAGTACTAGAATTAGTAAAGGATTAGTAAAATTAGAAAAGTGTTGCATTGATCAGTGCAATAAAATTGAGATGGAAGACTGTCCAGGGGTCGCAGAATGTTATTTACAGTAGCCCTAATATTACCTTCACCAGACCTGATGAAAGATGCATCATATGCAGACAGAGCATCCTTGTAGTATCGCATGTCTCCATTATACATATTCTTATGGACAGCAAGACCTGTCTTTGTATAAAGGCATTCCAAGCGGCGGCCTGTAACTTGAGATTGGTATAATTCTGGGGTAGTCGAGTGGGCAGAGTCAGTAAAAGAAACCGTCCGGCTTTTCGAAGGTGCAAAGGCTTCTAAAAGGCTGTATAGTCCACCAGTGTAATAGGTAACCAGATCATCTAGGCTAAATAAATTGTCACCACTGGGCAGACTGTCAACTCCTTTGGAGAAAGCAGTTAAATCAATATTCTTAATGTTACGAAATGAAATAGAAGGAAGTGGATTAGATTTAGATAGTGTTAAGTTGATATTATAAGACACCAGTTTATGGTCAGATATAGACAGATCAGATGTTGTACAATTATAAGAAGTAACACCAGAGCAACAGATAAGATCAAGAATATGACCTTTAGAATGAGTAGGAAAATCTATAAGTTGCTGCACACCAATACCGTCAAAGCAAGACATAAAATCCCTGATAAAAGTATTAGTGACAATGTCCATATGTACGTTAAAATCACCCAGCACAATAACATTAGAGGACATTGGAAAATTTAATCAAAAAGTCCTTATTCAGCTTATGCTGAACAGTGGCAAGTATAGAGGAAATAGGTTCATTAATTTGTAAGAAAATGGACTCAAATGAGGCATATTGAGGCAAGGTTTTAGAAGACTCCCACAGAGCTACATACTGCAAAACATGGGGAGGGTGTGGATGTTTCTACAGGGAGATCAGGTCATGAGGAAAGTCATCTGTAACTAACTATTAACTAAGGGTGCAAAACAGTTTTGCTAAGTGGCTAACTTAAGCCAAACAGGAAAAAACAGGAAAAAAAAACTGAAGCAGTGGCCTAGTTCCTTTAGCTTTATAATTTGCTCTTTTAGGTTAGAGTGCTGCTGGGACCACCTACGGGAAATATCCAATCTTAGTGCTCAGTGGACCTATTCTCCATTGAGAACCAGGTTTTCACATATACCTTTTTTCCCAGTTATGGTAAATTTGTATATTATTGTTTTTGCATCAGGGTACTTTAATTTTGTAATAATTTCATTATCCTTTGCAAAGAATGGCATGCAATGCCATGCAGAACTAAGCGAGGTGTCAGAATTATTTCTCCTGAAATCAATATTGGGAAAATAAAATCATGAAAAGACACTGAAGTCTGTGATATAAAATTTCAGACAATGATACATATTGATGAATTTATGAAGATTCCGTTTGATCAATCTGGAATGGGTTTTGACTTTTTCAAATAATGGACGTGATAACTAATGGTGAAAGATGCTTCTGTGTGTGTGCGTGTGTGTGTGTGTGTCTGTCTGTCTGTCTGTGTCTGTGTCTGTGTGTGTGTGTGTGTGTGTGTGTGGTCTAGGTATACCTTACATTGTAAGGACCAAATGCCCCCACAATGTGATAAGAACCGGTTATTTTGACATTGTGGGGACCATTTTTGCGGTCACTACAAGGAGAAACTCAATTTTATAAAAATCTGTGACTGCATTCAAAAAACTAAAAATGCCAGAAGGCTTTTATTTTGTTTGGTTGTTTATGGTTAAAGTTAGGACTGGGTAGGAGTTGAGGTTGGTATTGTTGGGATTACGGTTATGCCCATGGAAATGAATGGAGAGTCCCCATAAAGATACGAACATGTGGACTCTATATGTGTGTATATATGTGTGTGTGTGTGTGGCTTCAAAACAAATACCATCTTGGCTCATACTGCTGCAGATCGATGCCAGATAAGCAGCAGGCTGTTATTCCCTCTGCACGAGGAAGCAGAAATCATGTTGAGGTTGCCGCCTTCCAGCAGAGAGACAGAATAATCTTGGAGGTCTGACCGAAAAGTGATCCTTGGAACAGAACGGTTCGCAGGGCTCTGGACAGACACTCAAAGACGCAGAAGTTCTTGTTGAATGAGACAGTTTTGCTTGGGGATCACAAGGTGTTATTCACCATCCACACTTCACCTGGCTACGAATGTCCCCTGCTCCTCACAAACAAATGTGTGCCAGCCTCATGTGGCCCGTTGTTCATGGCCCAGATTAGTAATTACTGCCACTTATCACCCTGTCAGTTGTTATTACTGCCTGTGCCATATCTTTTTTGCTGTTATTTTCAAAGTCAAAATTAATAATGTTCTAGTAAAATGTGCTGATAAGTTAACACAGCTTGGCTGGTTTAAACAGGATTATAGCTACACACTTCATTACCACAGTCATTTGCAACAGTCTTCTAAAAGCTAAAGTCAAATAACTGTTCATGTACTACATTTCCAATACGTGTCATTTCCTTTGCTGCAGCTGGTTTGTGGAAGGCTTTGTAGTTGAATTAGTACTGACAGTGCTAACATAGGCTTTGCAGTTGAATTAGTACTGACAGTGCTAATGCAGGCTTTATGCATATTGTCCTCAGAGGTCACCAGTGTGTTTCGCCTTCTGTATGGTAACATCACAAACATTCATAAATTTATCGACACTTTAGTCCAAAGTGTCATCCAAGAGAGGATCAGAGAACAGCACCAGCCTGCATTCCTGGAGCGACTGGAATTAAAGGGCCCAATGGTGATATAATTATTGAAGTAACCATGGGATTTAAACACACAACCTTCTGCACAAGGAGCTGCACACCACCCTTCCGATCCCCTAGATAGTTATAGTATTGCTGGTAAGACAGTAAGCTTTACAGAATGGTTTTTGGCACACTATTTTCCTCGAACTCTATTTAGCAGTGATTAAGAAAAAGCTATCTGCTCTGGCTTAGCTGTGAGAAAAAATGCAGTATTTCAGAGATGAGTCTTGCAGTAACTTCAAAAACTCACTTATTCTGTCTTTGAGCTGCACCGACAATATAAACCAAACCAGCATGTTTACAAGACATAAAACCCTGCTCGAAATATAATGCAGTTTGGTATAGTTTAAAGTCCTCTCTTTATCCTAAAAAATGTATTTGAAACATTATAATGAGATTATATTACATACTGTATAGAATGTTGCCTCAAAAGGTTCTCTGACTTCTCTTTCTTTCTTTCTTTCTTTCTTTCTTTCTTTCTTTCTATCTTTCTATAATGGATGTCATTCAGCCTTGTCATGCACCTTGGGATGACTAAAATTCCAATATTGCCCTGTATCTCATATTGCGTTGTATTGTCATTGCATTTCATGGTCTTGTCCTTTACTGCACCACTCAATCACTGTTGCTCCCAAGCATGTTTGTGCCCTGGGATGGACTGGCATCTGATTCAGTTTATACCCCAGCCTTGAGCCGTGCTGACTGGCACATGTTCACCCCCCCAGCCAGAACAAGTGACATATATAATATTTACATATTTATAATAGAAATGGGGAAAATTACACTTTCCTCTTTTGAAAAGCAGTAGCTTTTTAGTTTTGCAGAGATGGCAGTGAGTTAGGGAACATGCATTGACTTGACAGCCAGAAAAATGGTCTAATAAGACAAACCGGATAACTTCATATCAGAATGATGAAGGTAATGTGAAAAACACACTGCACCTACTGAAATAAGGAACAGATCCTCCCAGGGGTCCTTGATAAGATGGATGCAATTATAAATGTAATTTTAGTCCTTCACATTCTGACAAAAGTTTGACCCAAAAATCCATCTGTACCACCAAATAAATTACTGCTTGGCCATAAAGCCAGTACTTTCAACTAGTCATAATAATTCCTGGAGCTTAATTCAGTGGAAATTTTATGTTTTAAATGGAAAAGTACCCAAGTAACATAAACAATAAGATCTTATGGATAAAATCAAACGCACAACATTATTCTGATCTAAGGGAAGATAAACACACTGCCTGAATATTCAAAAAAATCCTTAATTATGTGGAAGAAATGCATTACAAATACAACCTAATATATCAAATCACTTTAAATGAAATCAATGGAAACAGTAGGATTGTTATTGATATAGTTGTTATATATAATTATTTGTTCTTGTTTTTGTGGGTTTCTTGCATGCACTCAGATTTTATCCCACAGTTCAGAAACCAGGAGTTTTTTGTCTCTCAATTGTTTTATTTCATGTGGGTTTGCATGTGTCCTGTGATAGACTGGTATCCCGTTCAGTGGGTTCCTTGCTTCATGCCTTGTGCTTCCTAAGAGGCCCCTATATGTACTGGATCAGCAGGTATAGAAAATGGATGGATGGATGGATGGATGCATGGATGGATGTTGATTTATTGGAGGAGTATAAGTATATCTCATGTTTTATTATTCATAACAAAATGTGATTGTGGAAAATAATAAATATTTAAAGGTGTGTATCATGACTTTAACCTGTTCTTAACTTCTGTTTTGCTGTGTTTATATATAGGTGCATTTTAATATTCAGAGTACATCCTCCTACTGAAGCTGTTCTGTCTTCTATCTAAACATTCGGAGCCGTCCTCCTCTGGCTCCCTCAATCCCATATGCTGTTGGTTGAGATCCATCATTGTTTGTGCAGAACTTCACCAATATACTGTCTAATTGCCTTAGAGGCTTCCTTCTGCCAGCTCTCATTGGCCGCTCAGCTGCTCTCCCTTCATTACAAAATCCTCCCAGATGCCCACTAATTCGTAGGTTAATGTCTTTGGTCAGACATCAGCATCCTATGCGTGTGATGGGGTGTGAGGTAAGTCTTTGAGATCAGTATTCTCGTGTTTGCTGAAAAAGTTGGCCTTTTGGCCACTCATCAAAGAGATGCACCTCTTACCGTGAATATTTTGTTGCAGTTGATGATTGTCGTTCTCCTCTGACAGGCATACTGAGACACTTTTTCTGAACTGGGCTGTGAACAATTTTTCCCCTGGTTGTTGCTCCCCTTCATAAAATAAAGAACATTTAAAAAATTAATGACTATAATTTAGCTTCTGCTATGAATAAATTTCAGAAATACTTCAAAGTGAACATGATCTAAAAAATATAGCATGGAAAATAAAGCCACAGCCATAAAGAATATGTATCACATTTTAGTGATAAGGTCTATAGTGCAGTAGTTAACCTCACACGTTAAGCTCAGTGCCTTACCTGGTAACCTTGTAAATATACAGTGATTATTATTGTCATAATTCTTCCTCCCAATGTTATTTCATGACCACATTGTTGTACATTGAACAAAGAATAAGAATGTACAGAAGCACGCAGTAACAAAGCCATTGTTCTCTATTGTTTTGCTGAGCCCCTGACTATGACACAAAGGAAGGGCAGCAACAGAACCAAGAACTTCCTGTATCTGACAAAATGATCACAGGGGAACCAGGATCACTATGCACAAACTGCTCACAACAGCTGGCGATGTCCATGTTCAGATCCACTGATGCAGGAATGATGGACGCTGGGCTTCTGAATTGCATGATCTAACAAATCTTCTTCTATCATGTTTTCAACAGATAGACATGTGCACACATGGCAACAGCTGAATAGCCTGTTCCCAGCAGTAAAAGCATCTGGCATTTTCATAATGACACAGGACACATTTTCCTGCCTGGGTCAACTCATTTGATAAGCAATTATCTGAATTTTATGATGTATGATTGTTCCCTAATGTTATGGGTGCCTGGACAACATAGAATTAAATTTATCTGAGGCCCTCAGAATCATCAGACGTTTGTCACAAATGAATGCAAATCCCTGAAAATATGCCTTTAGCTATGTTATTCCTTTTATTAGACTGACATAATTTTGAGGTATATGTTTAACGTAGGTTATGATGTTTTAGTAACATATGCTTACATTGTTTGCTTTGTTAGTGGTGATATTTTGTTTCTTAACATCCATCCATCTTACAAACTGCTTATTCTGATTGGGCTCACTGGTCCTTATTAACAGCATATTGATAATGTTTACCTATAACAAGAAAAACATGGCCGCTCCCTCAAGGGTTAAATGAAAATGCTAGAAAAGATGCTGATGCAAGCTATAATTTCTAAGACAGACTAGACATTCTAGCACAGCAACGAGTATTAAAATAAGAATATATTAGATGTGGTTTATTATACTGATGGTTCCTATCAGGTGAAATATGGATATAAACTTTTGAAAAATACAGTGCAAAAAAGCCTGCTCTGCAAATACCTAAAATATTTGATGCATTGTTACACAAGACATAATAACAATATAATAGCAAGTTTTTATCTGGAAAGGATGTTCTCAGTATACAAAGCATACATTAATAAGCATATATTAATAGTTGAACTAATGCCTGAGTCATCATGAGTTAATGCATTTCCTAATGATTAGAATGTCGGTAAATACTGAAGCATACACCTTAATCACCTAACAAATCATAAATAAATAAGTATTAGTAAGTGTCATTGTTAACTACTAAAGCATTCATGACTCACTTTAATAATTAAGTGTTTATTAATAGCCTATTATCTACAGGGGCGAGCTTCTGGTTTCGCCCCCCCACCCCCACCCCCCTCAGAGGTTTCAAAAACTTATAACTAATAATAATAACTAGCAAATAAATTCAGAATATAGTTGCTAGCTAGCTGGTTAACAGAACATGCTGCTTCAGCATGTCCTAAATAAGGAACATATTTGTTTCATATTTTGAGTAGTGACTGTTTGCGTGCGACAGGGGGCCCCTGTTGTGAAGAGCTACTTATAAATGTAAAAATGTCTAAAATTCAAAAACGAATGTAAGGCTATACAAGTGCCTTCTTCTCAGGACTTTACAGAGGCCAACAAAGTTTCAGGCTGGAGCAAATAAACCCCTTAGTACATTTAAAAATACTTTTCTGAGCAGAGTAGAGTGAAAAACACAGAAAGTGGTCCACTGAGCAGTGAAGAAGGCAACTAAAATGTCATCACTCACTCTGTTTTGAGTAGCTGGATTAGTACATATGAGTACTCATACAGAGTGCTTATAAGGGGTGTAGAATTCTGCAGCATTTGTTTTTCCTGAATCCAGTCATGATGTAGGCCTAGTAAATGGTAATGAAATCAAAGCCATTCAAGGTGATCATTCATCCTATGGTGAAGAATTTCTATATTGAATCTTCAGAATAATGATCACACATGATCAGTGCTGAAATTGTCACAGAAAATTTTGATAGGCTTATAATGGATTTGACACAATAGTCCTTTCTGAGGTTCTCGAGCCAGTGCCACCATCACCAGAAAAAGGAGTTTTTCGTCAAATAATTGTTCACTGGTTATATATTTAAAACCAGGGGTGTTTCTAGCCATTGAAATGATCGGGGGCTAAGTCAGGTTTACCAGGGGCTTGTCTTTTTTCGAGACACAAAAGCTTCAATTGTTTCAACAATTATCAACACGCATATGATGTTCAAGGAAACAGGCATGTAGCCATTGACTATTAAATATCACTAATAGAATTTATCATTAGATGACCATTTAACCTAAAAGGAGCAGCATGTGGCTCAGTGGGCTAAGCCTCTGTGACTATGATCCGTAGTTTGCTAGTTCGAGCTTCTCCCGTGTGAAGCAAGACTTTGGGTGCTGCTATGGGTGGCTGCCCTTCATGACCAGCTTGCTCTCACCTAGAGAGAGCCAGTTGGGGGAGGCATAAAGAGGATTTCCCCACAGGGATCCATAATTCTTCTTCTTCTTCTTCTTCTTCTTCTTCTTCTTAATAATAATAATAATAATAATAATAATAATATTCAAGATAATTTCCCACATCTCCCCTTCAGGACCACAAAGACAGAAATTCTACACTACATTATTATATTACAATATCCAAAATCACATATGATATCCAATTTCGCAGGATCTAAATGATCATCCCATCCTGGGTCATTCTCTGCCTTGCACTCTAACCTCCAGAATAGGCTCCGGGCCCCGCGACCCTGAATAGAACAAGTGACTACAAAAAATGGATAGATGGGTATATGAGCATATAAATCTCTCTTCTCTCGCTCTCTCTCCCTCCCTCCCTCTCTCTCTCTCTCTCTCTCTCACACACACACACACAAATACCATTTTCTCCAGTGGATCCTGGAAGAAGCTGGGCTCTGCTGCTGACACCAGCTGTGCTGTTTGTGGTCTCTGGACAACACAAATTTATATAGATATTAATATTACATCCATGATAAAAAAGAAAAGTTTTTTCTATCTCATCCCTATATAGCATATATGTAGACATATATGTTTGGTTTCGCAAGTACTTTGTTAATACTGTTTCTTATGCTCCTGTCAATGAGCGCTTTCACACTGCAGAAGCTTATGTGAGGAACCAGAACCTTTTTCCAGAACCAGGAACTTTTGTTGTGTTCACACTGCAGGAACTTGGCCCGATTTTAGTTCCTCAGAGGCAGTTCCGGAACCCCAATTCTAGTACCTACTCCAGAATAGGTACTAAAATTAGTTAGCTAGTATGTGGTGCTTACAGCCATAAGATGCTGATTAGTTGAACACAAGTTACGCACCTGACCTGTGAACTTTTTGTATCTCCCATGCATATTTAGCATAAAGGTCCTAGTTCTTGTTGTGTGGTGTAAAAGCAAAAAACGAACCTGGCCAGGAACTACAAAAGTTCCCGGTCCAGACAGTCCAGGGATTTGCGAAACAGGACCGGGTTCAGGAACATTGGTGTGAAAGTATCTAATACAGCAAGCCTATGTGAACTGAATTGAATACCCATATTCAATGATTTGCCTTGAGTTTTCTTCTTAAAATAGCCAAGAAGGCTAGATGGGTTTTTAAAACCAGAGCTTTTCATCTGGTTGTGCGCGACTTTCAACTTTTTTGTGCACTGTGTGACGCTTGATTACTCCCCCATTCTTTGGATGCTGTGAGTCAAGTTCCGCTCTGTTACACAGTCGGAGTGCTTATTTGCTGTAACACCTCCTTTTTTCACCCGCAGATAGGTCCTTCTCCCTTTTTCAGTGCAAAAAAATTTGGCTTAAAAATACTCGGGGCAATAGCCCCAGGTGATAGGACCTAAAAATGCCAGTGTTTAAAACAATATATCATATTGATTTAATTATTAATTTTAGTATATGCTGACACCAGACAGTAAATCAAGGAATGTGTTTTTTTATGACTGGGGATATGAGCCGCCCTCACAATAAATTTCTTTCAGAATGAAATCTAGATTAACAATAGGAGAGAAAAAATTATAATGTTTTAGGAATGTCACCTGGTCTTATCAGAGGTATCATCAGAGGTGAACTCTGGGAATCTAGTCAGTTTGGACGAGGGCAGATTGGATAGTGCATTTTCTACATCTGATAGTCGTGCAGAGACAGTGATGGGATGGAACTCATTTAAAGCGAAGGAGGTGACATTGAGCGGGAGATTATCTCAGAGGGCCAGTGGGCTGAGAGCCCTGCGTAGGTGAATAAACGAATGCTGTGAGGCAGAGATTCAGTCATCACAGAAAAATTATTATAGTGTTGGACAGGAAGGCAAAAAGGGTATAATTCCTCCATGCAAGGCTGAAAGCAGATAGGATCAGACTGTGAATGGACAGAGGAGGCTACGGGAAGACAAGTTATAAATAATATATTAAATAAATTCCCTTCTGCAAAAATTAACATGGAAGAAAATTTCCAGCAGGTGTGAAAAGACTGATAATGCGATCAAGTTTATGGGCAGGCTAGCTTGAAATGTTATCAAGTTCTAAGCCTAGAATGTTGGACATGCTGTTACGGAGCAAAGCCAGAAGGAAGCTGAAAGGAAATGAAAATGTAAAGAGCAGAAAATTGCTAAGTTTGGAAAGTTACTAAGTAAAACTCAGCACAGGGTCTCAGGGACTGCTTTTTTTCATGATAGAACTGGTTTCACAATCATGCCAAAAAGGTTGCTGAATTTAGGGGGTGACTTTAATGCACTGCTGATGCTGATTTTATGAGGAATCAAGGATGACAGTGATATTGTTCAAGGTGCCATTGTAAACCAATTGTTATTTGACAAGTTGATTATTAGATACTTCTGTGTAATGCAGTGGTTCTCCAAGTACTCCCAACTAGCCATTTTATGTTTCTTAAACTCATAGAGAACAACATTATTATGACCTTCAACATCAGTTGAAATTGGACTGTCTGATAGTGGAACAGAAGAAGTATATGGAATGCTGGTGGTAGTAAGAAGAGTTGTGGGAACTGCTATAGCATTTGTTTGTGCCAGTACTAAGTGGATAAACTGCTGGTGGTGGGTAATTAAAGGGATTAATCAGGAAACCTTCACTTGGGTTCTGACAGTGCTGATGGGAGACTTTAGGAAATGACCATGTCATTGGGCATGAAGACATAGCAAAAAGCCATGAGTCAAGCTATTCTACAGGTAGTTGACAAGTTGGCTGGGATGGGCATTAGGCAGCATGGTAGCACTTTAATAGTAATGGGAGTTGACAGTGTTTGTTCTATCCGGACTGGATAAGGGTGAAAAACATACATTTTTATATAGTAGAACATTTCTGTTAGGGGGTGAAATTATTCCATCTTCTTCAAAATACCTTTTAACTAAATAAAAATTAACTGGAATTACCACCTGACTGTGAATGTTACTCTGTCTATGACTGATTGAATGCATATTTGCTGCGAGCGCACTTGTACTTACGAAAGCAAGATTAAACAAAGAAATAAACTGTGAAACGAGGCGTATTCATTTTAAAAGGCTTCCACATTAAACAGTAAACAGCAGAATAAGCAGGCTTCAGAATACATCATTCACTATGAATTAAATTATAAACAGAATATATGACATTACTAACATTCATGCATTCTGACCGTTATGAATTACAATAGCTAACCTGTAGCATAAAGAATTCAGCAGTCTATAATCTAATTTTCCTTCTATAAATAGCATTTCATTCCAAGTGAAAATTGCTCTTCATTTGAAATGTATCAAGAGGATTACAGCTTGAATATTAATGCTATGGAAAACAATTGTCATAGCTGAAGCTGTGAAGCATCTGTTTACTATTACAGATATAGAATTAAAAATGCTTCTGTACTTGATCCGCATTAGTGCGCAGACAACAATGTGTTGTATAACGCTTTATGTTATAGATAACACAACATTATTATTAATGTTGTTGTTGTTGTTGTTGTTGTTGTTGTTGTTGATGATGATGATGATGATGATGATGATGATGAGCATACAAAAGTCAATTACACAGAACTTCCAGAAAAAAAAAACTTCCAGAGGATGTTTGTAAATTTCCTATAGTTGCCATATTACATTAGATTAGACTCAGTTGTTTTAAGGCACTT
>JAAGVU020000061.1:11409182-11443291 GCA_011763525.2 Mormyrus iriodes
TGCTAGACCTTTAAGTGCCTTATATGTAAGTAGGAGAACTTTGAAGTCAGTCCTGAACCTAACAGGAAGCCAATGCACGGAACTAAGAACAGGGGTTATGTGTTCAAATATAAAGCGCATTGAGACAATGTAATGTTGTGAAAATGCGCTATACAAATAAGACAGAATTGAACTGAATTGAATTGAATTGAAACAGTTTTCAAACTCGCCTCTGGGGGTGCTGCAGGGGGAGTGGTGACTCTGAGGCTCGGGATTTGTCCAAACAATTGGAAGGTTGTTGGTTTAAATCCTGTGAATACCAGGAGTAACACTCACACTGGTCTGTTCAGACTCGGGAGGTGCTGTGGTCCACCCACCACATGGTTGCACTCAATTTCTCATCCCTAAGGTGGTTTGTTGTGTGGTGGGTGCAGAATTGCGCTGTAATCAGCATGAGCTCCTTACCTCTCTGTTGCTGTATTTAAGGGTGCAATCAATATCGGAATTTGCAATAACCTTACTGTATACCCAAATCCCATGACCCAGGTCAGGACAAGAGGAAGATGGATGGATGGATGGATTGTATTGGTTTTTACGCCACATTGCGGCATCGAACATGTTATTTGGTTATGGACAACGTAATATTTCATCTGAGAACTTTTTGCAAATTGTACTTCCATCCATCCGTCCATCTTATAATTTTTTTTTATCCTGATCAGGGATGTGGGGAGAATTGTGCTTATGTGGTGAAATTATTTATAATGGCTAAAAAAATTATAACAGAAAGGAAATAGGATAAGTTGAGCCAGAACAAGCAAAGGGAAAGGAAAGGTGCCTTGGCTAAAAACACCCAGTGGCTTCTGAGCACCTGGTTCTTCAGCTCTGGAGCCAAAAAATGTCAGCTGCTATGAATATGCATGTTTGGGGGGGGGGGGGGGGGAGCTGTTGTTGTGTTTACTTAGTATAACTTAACAGAATTCATTAATGGCATCTGGCGTTTTTATTTATTTTTTACTTTTATGCTGAAAGAGACAGTGATCTATCATCACTAATTGCATGTTACTGTTAAATTAGAAAAAGAAAAGTTGTGCGTGCATAATAATCCCTCTAACAAAATGTGAAGATTTTTCATCCATAAAGATTAAAAAATTGCATCTCTGTGAAATATATTTGGTTGAAATTCAAAATGATGTTTTAATGAATATTTAATAATTCTGGTTAATCAACAAATGACCTCTAATGCATAATCTCTCACGCCCTTCAAACAGTCTGCTGCCAAATTCATAATCCAGTCCAGATCTGCTACCAGACTGGTTATTCTTCCAGATATCATCACCATTTACATGATTATACATGAGGACTATTTCCTGTATAATGTCATAAATACTGCTGTAAGCCAGTGGCCCAAGGAGATGTTTTTTTGAGTTTCTCCATACTGAGTGGTTGCCTAGCTTTCATAACCTTTCAGTCTCATTGTGTTTAATGACCCCTAGCCTGATTTCCCTGGCTCACAAATTGTGATTGGGATTTGGTTCTGTCCCAGCACGATATTGACTTCTGCCTGTCATTTTGGTTAACGAGTTTCGGATTGTGTTTTGGCCTCTGTTCAATAAAGGGATATGGATCGTCCTGGACATAGAGCTGATTCATTGCACAATCAGCCATATAAACACTGACAGCAAAGTTTATGTCCACTGAATGCTGCAAATTGAATATCCACAAGATCACATATCTTTATCTGAAAATATTTCAAACTAGAAAAATGAGACTAGCTTTTAGAAAAAGGTCACGTGACTAAAAACATTACCGAAACATTTGTCACCGAAAAACAATAAACTTAGCTCAATATTTGAGCCAAAAAAGATTATGTTTTACAGCGCTCTTTATGAGTAACTTAGTTTGCGTGCAGTCTAGCTGACGGAAGGTCACATAGAATCCTGGAAGTTTTGAGATTTTGAAAGTGCAACTTTAAATCCATTGCAAAGGATTAAGTAAGATAAAATAAAGAATTCTGATAGAATCTTCCCTTTTACAGGGAAGTGTCACCACTGTATGGAGTAGGTCATGACCTTTTACAGTATGTCTAACTGACAAATTGACACTGTTGAATAAATTAGTCCAAAGATACTGGACAAGAGTTCTCTCTGTTAGCAAATAACATGCCCAAGAGGGACATTTTTTTTTTTAACCACTGTGCACCCTGACAATCCAGTTGAGGAAATTCTGGGATCTGAACATAGTAGGGTAAGCTTTGTACCATGGGTGGTCATTTAGGGGTCGATTCTCCCAAGCACTTAAGTCAAAAAAGTGGGCAGCTTAACCTTATTACATAAAGTTATTTTTGGGGTTGATGTTACCCCAGTCCATTTTCAAAATGAGGTTAAATTCTATAGATTCTAGAACTTAGAACAGAAGGAGTAAAATACACAAGGGTTAAGGGTACTCTCCCATCAGCTTAAATCTGGGGTTTAAGTGCACTTAGGCAATTTACATGCTTTGGCCAATGAAACACCAAAATATGGGCTTGTTGCATATAAATGACCCTTAAGCGCATTCATCCACTGATATAAGTGCACTTAAGTGCATTTTCACTTCATGCTCTCTAGGGCTGTATTAAGTGATGCACTTCTACATGGCCAAGCACAATATTACAGTGTTTATTTATTATAGATTTTGTGCAATGTTACAATTCAAAAACATGTGAATAATCCATGTAATTATATAAGAATTGTATAACACAATAGTATATAGAAATATATAAGTATATTCAAGTACATTATCATTAGGCAAGATTCAGGTGACATCTGCCTTATCAACACGCCTGGTAGGCGGATCAATTAGGCTAAATGACTGGTTGATTAAAAAATAATTCTTTCAGTTAGAATGAGTGAAACATAGGTTCAAAGGGAATAGTGTGCTCTCACAATCCTAAGCCACAGTGCATGTACAGTACCTGCATTCCTGCAAAAGTGGGATTAACAGAGATGTCCTCATCTTGGTGTACTTCAACTGACAAACACTCGGTTCAGTTCAGTTCATGCTACTAACAATAGTAACATTTACGCCTTATCTATTGGTTTGGAATATTTGCTTGGATACAGAATCATTATGAAATTTTAAGCACTTTTTTGACTTGATGGGAGAATAGACCCCTTACTGCATAAGTAATTTTCTTACCTTAAAAATAGGCTGTTTACAAACCGGAGGCAATTTTTTCAAAAGAAACTTATTATCAATAGATGCGCTGTGTCAAAGAAAAAGTTAACAACAAACAAGTTCATCCCGGTAAAGGAAAGTAGCATTTGAGAGTGATTCAGCCTTGAGAGTATTTTGACTAAATTGCCATATTGAGAGTCAGACACTCAGCTCCACTTCTAATATGTTACCATGGTGACATATTTAATTGAGGTTCAGCTTTAACTTTCTATGTTGTCTGTTTAAAATGTATTGCAATTGCAGAAATACATACATACATATACTGTAGCATGTACAGGGTTATGTTTAAGCTGGGCTGTTAGTGTGATGAAGAGACTGGCATGCATAAGTAAAAAAGAACAAACCATAAAGTTTGATACAACTGAAAAAAAATCGAAAGATCATGCAGATCCACAGCTCATATGCAGTTAAAAGGGCTTAAGGCACGGAACTCATGCAGATTTGCAGTACTTGCAAAAATACCCTTGAAAGTAGAGTCAAGTAGAAAAGAGTCAAGTGGTTAAAAACATATTGGCCATTCATTACGCTGTTATGCGTCTTTGCCATACAGAATATATTTTTATTCATACGGCCCTGCCATTTCCATGTTAATTTTTAATACTGTTGTACACATGAAAAGTGCATTATAACTGAAATAAAACCTGCACAGGTAAAAAATAATATTAGATTTGACTAGTCATTAGAAATCCATTCTATATAAGATATATATGATACACAAGTCCTCAGTCCTTATGTTTTCGGCACTATATGCACAAAAAGACATATCTAGACATTTTTCCATAAGAGACCACAGTGTAGCTTATAGGGGCACCATCAAAACCAGATATATCAAAACAGTGTTTCCCTGTCATTTCAGTGCTACTATTATTGGTAACAAAGGTTTTTGAATTATATTGTTGAAGGATATGGGTGCATAAGTGATGTGTGTTTTAAATAGAGGTTGAAAGGCTGGATAAAATGACAAGTGATACTTATTAGATATTATACAAGTGCAAATGTTTGGCACTTTAAAATGTCAGTTGGAGGTGTGGACGCTTTATTTCCTGTGGTTGATTTTAAAACAATGTTTTCAAGCTGCATTTCTGGGAATGCTGCCATTAAGAGCGCGTGTGCTGGGAACAGTTAAACAGCACCAACCTCACTACTAACTCCCGCTGGTACCAAGCTACAGCTGTGCTTGTTGACCTGGCACAGAGCTGCACCGCACAGCCTCAGCCCAAGAAAGCTACAGTGGATTTCTAATACTGATGGGTCGCAGGCAGAGGGACTATCTATGTTTTGAAATGTGCCATAATCTGTTAGGTAGTAGTGCACAAATGAGAATTAGTTTTCTCTGAATTTATATAGTAGATGCCTTAAAGTTTAATCAAAGAACAATACAACTATGAACACAGAATGGAATACAGTGCCCTCCACTATTATTGGCACCCCTTGTAAAAATTGAGAAAGGTTAGGAAAAATAAATAATCACTGTTTGCTGAAGTACCTTCATCTTGCACTGAAAAAATGAGAAAAATCTGACTTTTACTTGAATCAAGTTTATTCAAAGAAAAACAAATCCCTCATCAAGAAATAAATATTCTTAGCAAAAACACATGTGCCACAATTGTTGGCATCCCCTGCATTTACTACTTTGTACAACCTCCCTTTGCCAATATAACAGCACGGAGTCTTCTCTTTTATAAGGTTGGAGAATACAGCATATTATCTGAGACTGTTCTTTATATAACCTCTCCAGATCATCTGGGGTCCTAGGCCCTCTCCTGTGTACTTCAGCTCACTCCACAGGTTCTCCATAGGGTTCAAGTCAGGGGACTGAGACGGCCATGGCAGAACCTTGATTTTGTGGCCAGTTAATCATTGCAGGTTGCAGGGTTTATTTGGACATGTGTTTCTGATCATTATACTGCTGGAAGATCCAATGATGACCCAGTTATAGCTTCCTGGTGAAGGCAGCCAGGTTTCGATTTAAAATCTCCTGATATTTCATGGAATCCATGATGCCATGTACCCTAACAATGTTTCCAGGGCCTTTGGAGGAAAAACAGACCCACGACATCACAGAACCTCCACTATATTTGACAGCTGGGATAAGGTTCTTTTCATTATAGCCGTCCTTCTTACACCAAACCCACTTTGAGTATTTATTGCCAAAAATTTCAATTTTTGTTTCATCAGACCATAGAACACAGTTCCAGTCAAAGTTGTAGTAATGTTTAACAAACTCCAGGCGCTTACGTTTGTGTATAACTGACAGAAAAGGCTTTTTTTCTGGCATACATTCCAAATAATCTGTTGGCATGGAGATGCCGTCTGATGGTGGTTCTGGAGACTTGATAACCCCAGGATTATACTTTTTATTGCAATTCCCCAACAGTGATCCTTGTAGATATTTTAGCCTCTCTTACCATCCTTCTCACTGTACGTGGGGATAAAATAAACTTGGGTCCTCTTCCAGGCAAGTTTATCACAGTTCCAGTTGATGACCACTCTTTTATTATTGCCCTAACTGTAGAAATGGGCATTTTCAGGCAAGTACCTATTTTTTAATAACCTGTCCTGAGCTATGAAGAGGAACACACTCCTCCCTCATTTGGATTGAGTGTTCTCTTTCCTTTGCTGTGATGATGGTTGGCTAAGGGATTTTGGTTCTGTGTCTCCTCATATTTGTATCCCAGTTAATCAGGAAGTCATTAATTTCAGCTGGTAAGTTCTATAGACTCCAATCAACTTAACCAACTTAACCAATTTAAATGGGAAACACGCTTCAGTTACATTGTTTCACATTAATTTCCAAGGGTGCCAACAATTGTGGCACGTGTTTTTGTTAAGTATTTATTTCATGACGAGGGATTTGTTTTTCTTTGAAAAAACTTGTTTCAGTTAAAAGTCAGATTTTTTCTCATTTTTTCAGTGCAAGATAAAGGTACTTCAGCAAACTGATTTTTTTCTAACCCTTCTTACTAATCTTTACAAGGGGTGCCAATAATAGTGGAGGGCACTGTATAACTGTATATAATATATGTGTGTGTGTGTGTGTGTGTGTGTGTGTGTGTGTGTGTGTGTGTGTGTGTATGTATGTATTAGGTACACTACTGCTCAAAAGTACATTTATGTAAATACAACTTACACACACACACACACACACACACACACACACACACACACACTACTGTTCAAAAGTTTAGGGTCACTTACAAATTTCCCAAGGAATAGCCTTCATTTCTCAAACTTCACAATAGACTGATTTACTGAGTTTCTGGAGAAAGATCTTTGTTTCTGGCCCTTTTGAGTCTTCAACCAAACTGCTGATGCTCCAGACACTCAACTAATCTAAAGAAGGGCAGTTTTATTGCTTCTTTAATCAGCACACCAGTTTCCAGCTGTGCTAACAATTTCAAAAATGATTTCTAATGATTAAATTTGCCTTATAAAATGATAAACTTGAATTAGGAAACACAATGTGCCTTTGGAACACAGGACTGATGGTTACTGATAATGGGCCTCTGTACGCCAATGTAGATATTACATTAAAAATCAGCCGTTTCAGGCTACAAAAGTCATTTACGACATTAACAATGTCTACATTGCATTTCTGATTAACTAGATGCTATTTTAAATGGACAAAAAAAATGCTTTTCTTTTGGAAACAAGGAAATTTCTAAGTGACCCCAAACTTTTGAACAGTAGTGTGTGTGTGTGTGTGTGTGTGTATAAGTTGTATTACTATTGCTTTCATAATTCATTTACTTATCTGACACTGTCATACAAAGAAAGTTTTCCCAGTTAAGCAGTTAAGCAGATGGATATATATCAGATAGATGCTATATTACTACAGCAAGGTTCCTTCTGGTATCTGGTCTCTGAGTCTTGAATAACTCTCTGCTGTTAATGGCAGACGTACCTGAGGTCGTTCTGCACACAAAAGCCCTTCTTTCTTGCCAGGTTGGTCAAGAAAGTTCTTCTGCTGGAGCCCATCTTTCTCTCCACTAGGTAAATGGTCACCTCTCTGAACTTGACTTCATGCTGGACCTGGAGGTTCTGCTCAGACTGCCTTTTCCTCTTCTTCATCTCGAGCTGGACTGGCATGTGGATCATTGTCCAAAAACAAATGTGAAAATGCAGTGAACTTTGGCTTCAAACATTTTTGTTTTGTTTCGGTTTTTTTTCCTCTCTTGAACTAGAACGCCCTTTATGATGTCATTGTTTTCATCTATTTTTTTCTCACCAGCACAACTTGACATCTGTGATGAACAGCAGATAGACAGAGTGAAAGAATACTGGATGGCAGTTTGATACTGCAGGTGTTTTGGGCGAATGTAATTTTATAAATTATGCATCATGTTATTTTCAAAATCTTGAAACCTGCAAATCCTCATTCAGTTTATTGCTGTATATAACTTCTGTCAATTAAATCCTTGATTTTTTAGTTTAGTAATTTCATTTCGATTGATGCGGTAAGTGTATTCCCAGTACTTTGCAATTCCAATAGAATCACTGCAAATATGATTGTAACTTTTAATTGTAATTGCTAATATTTTATATAGCCTAAAGCAGTACCTTTCTTAAGCATGTCGACCTACCTAATAATGGCACTGCATTACTCCACACTCGCTAATCCCTTCACAATAGAACTTCAGATATTTTCACAATATTAGTCATACAATTACTATCGCACTAGTCATATCCACTCTGGAGATCATATATGTATTTATATTTTCGCTCACAATGGTGTCACCCCCATCTCGTCTGATTACCACAAGCGGTCTTAAGCCCATCTCCATTCGTCCTCTGACTGACTCCCCGGCTCTTCGACCCTTGGCTCTCGTTTCCTGGACTACGGCTTTGCAGCTCGGTGCCGGTGTCGCTGCCATGCAGGTACGATGGCAACCCCGATCACTGCCAATCCTTCTTGATGCAGTGTAAACTATACATTGGCCATCACCCCGAGCAGTTCCCCTCAGATGAGGATAGGGTGCATTTCGTCATGTCACTGCTGACCGGGCGGGCACTTACCTGGGTAACCACGCTCTGGGCAGAGCAAAGCCCCCTCCTCCTGTCGTCTCGGAACTTCCAAACTGCGTTTAAGGCAGTGTTTGACCATCCGGCGGTTGGACGAAGCCTTGGGGATCAGCTGCTGGATCTCTGCCAGGCAAACCGATTGGTGACGGACTTCACGCTAGAGTTTTGCACTTTGGCAGCTGGATTAAACTGGCTGGATGATTGTTTCCAGCTGCTTTACCGCCGTGCTCCCCAACCCAAGCTCCGTGCCGAACTAGCCTGCCGCGGGGCTACGCGGATGTTCAACGAGTATGTGCAACTCTCCATAACACTGGATCAGAACCGATCCCCGACTGACTAAGGTATCCACCCCTTCCCCTCCGCCACTGTCAACGCCGGAACCCATGCAAACCGGACGCACCCCACTGAACCCTGAAGAGCGCGCTTGTCGTCTGCAGCAGGGGTTGTGCCTGTACTGCGGGGAGACCGGCTATCTTCGGCGCAGCTGTACAACTCGACCCCCCTGCACCCAGAAAGGCAGACCTGCGGTAAGAGTTGTGTTGTCGCCTGTCATTTCCAGAACCCAGTTAACTGTACCTCTCACATTCGGTTGGGGTGGGAACTGGGTGAGCGACCGGGAACTTCATCGACACTAACTCCGCACATCAATGGCATGTCCCATTGAAAGAACTTGCCCAGCCGCTGACTGTTCAAGGCATCAATGGAGCCCCCCTGGCAACGGGGCGTGTCACACATCAAACCATTACCCGTGGCCCTGACCATGGGAATATTCCACGAGAAATCCATTCAACTCCTCGTAAACCCCTCTCAGAAGGACCACATTATCTTAGGACACCCTTGGTTATGGCTCCATAACCCCCGGATCAACTGGGGGACAGGTGAGATCCAAGCCTGGTCCCCCGAGTGTTTCTCTACCTGTCTTTCGGTCCCCTGTCATGTGTCTTCCCTAGAAAGTCCCCGAGCAGAGGATCTCTCCACGATTCCGGAAGCCTATCAAGACATCCGGGACGTCTTCAGTAAAGCCATGGCATACGGTCTGCCACCCCATCTGATTGCGCTATCGACCTACATGAAGGAGCTCCCTTACCCCATGGGAGGTTGTTCTCCCTCTCTCAGCCTGAGGAGGAAGCTATGCGATCCTACATCGCCAAATTTCTCCAACAAGGTATTATCCGCCCGTCCACCTCCCCCGTCACATCTGGGTTCTTCTTTGTCGGGAAGAAGGATGGTGGACTCCAACCCTGTATTGACTACTGCGCACTGAACACCATCACCGTGAGGCGGCGAGACCCCCTCCCACTGATCCCTTCAGCCTTGGAACAGCTTTGCTCCGCTAAGGTCTTCTCGAAATTGTACCTCCACAGCGCCTACAACCTGGTCCGGATTAGGGAAGGGGATGAATGGAAGACGTCTCTCCTCACCACCATAGGTTATTATGAGTGCCTGGTCATGCTTTACGGGCTGGTCAACAGTCCCTCTGAGTTCCAGGCGTTCATGAACGAAGTGTTTCGAGACATGCTGAACCGCTTTGTCATCGTGTACATCGATTACATTCTGGTGTATTCCAACACCGTGGAGCAACACGTTCGTCATGTGAGACAGGTCCTCCAAAGGTTAGCCAATCTTCACCTAAACATGAAAGGGAAAAAGAGTGAATTTCATCAGTCATCTATTAAGTTTCTAGGTTATCGGATCTGACCCGGAGCGGTCGCTATGGACGAGGACAAGGTTGGGGCGGTCCATAACTGGCCTCAACCTCGCACAGTCAAGGAACTCCAACGGTTCCTTGGATTTGCCAACTTTTACCATCGTTTTATCCGAGGTTTCAGTACGGTGGCCTCCCCTCTCACTGACCACCTGCGGTGAGCAGAGAAGTTGCACTGGACAACGGAAGCCCAGGGTGCCTTTCAGACCCTCAAGCACCGTTTCAGTACCACTCTCGTCCTCCGACAACCCAACCCTGAATATCCTTTCCTGGTAGAGGTTGACGCCTCTGAAGTGGGTGTGGGAGCCGTGGTGTTACAGACCGACCCTTCCACCAGCCTCTCACATCCCTGTGCTTATCTTTCTAAGAAGCTCACACCGGCAGAGAGGGCCTACAACGTGGGTAGATGAGAGCTGCTGGCAATCAAGGTGGCCCTGGAGGAATGGCGACACTAGCCCGAAGGGGCTCTCCACCCGTTTCGGGTTCTGACAGATCACCGCAACCTGCAGTACTTACGAGATGCCAAAAGATTAAACGCCCGTCATGCTAGATGGGCTCCCTATTTACTCAGTTTGACTTCCAGGTGACCTACATTCCCGGAACCAAGAACGTGAATGCGGATGCCTTTTCCCAGCAGTTTGCTCCGGAGATGGTGACTGAACCCCCTGTGTCCATCCTCCCGGATTCCTGCTTCATTGGTCCCATCACTTGGGACTTAGAACAGCTGCTTCGGGACCACGATGACCAGCATCCTCCACCGGAGGAATGCCCTCAAATGGTCGGGCAGGAGGAAAGAAGCCAAAAGGTACATTTTCTCCTGTCCCATCTGCTCCCAGGCGAAAGCGACTTCTTCCGCTCCCTCCGGTCTGCTCCAGCCACTACCAGTCCCTGCATGCCCTTAGTCACATGTAGTCATGGATTTCATTACTGACGTCCCCCATTCCTGGAGGCACACAACTATCCTGACCGTGGTAGACAGGTTCTCGAAAATATGCCACTTAATCCCTCTCCCTAAGCTCTTGTCCGCATGGGAACTAGCGGAGGTACTGCTGCAGTGAGTGTTCCAATACTACAGACTCCCCAAAGACATAGTCTCGGATCGCGGGCCCCAGTTCACCTCTCTAGTTTTCCGGGCCTTTTGCACCAGGTTGGGGATCTCATTCAGCGTAACCTCCGCTTATCACCCACAGTCCAACAGGTTAGCGGAGGGAACGAACCAAGAGGTTGGCAAGCTCCTGAGGGTCCTCTGCCAGTCCCAACCGACGGAATGGTCCCGTTTCCTCCCGTGGGCCAAATATGCCCGTAACACGGTGGTTAACCTTGACACTCATCTCTCTCCCTTCCAATGTGTACTGGGGTTTCAGCCTCCTCTCTTTTCATGGGACACCTCTTCCACAGACGTGCCAGCCCTGGACGACTGGTTCGGTCACTGCTGGCTAGTCTGGAGAGGGGCCCAGCGAGTTTGGGAACGTCAGGCACTCTGGACCAAGAAGTATGCAGACTGGTGCCGCTGCCTGGGGCCCGTATTCTGTCCAGGTAAGAGAGTTTGGCTCTCCACCCAGAATCTACGTCTCCCCGCCGGGTGCAAACTAGGGCCTAAGTACATCGGTCCTTTCCAGATACTTCACCAGATTAACCCAGTGTCATACCCACTGCAGCTACCAAGTATACAGAATACACCCTGTGTTTCATGTCTTTCTCCTTAAACCTGTGCGTTACAGCCTGGCACATCCCCCAACAGACTCCTCCGATCCTCCTCCCCCCATATCGCTGTCAGGGGAGGAGGTGTATGCGGTGAACTCCTGGACTCCCGAAGGTGCGAGGGACGGCTCCATTGCCTGGCGGACTGGGAGGGCTACGGACCGGAGGGTCCGTCTGATTACTGCAAGCAGTCTTAAGTCTCGCCCTGACAGCAGTAATATGGTTATGCCCTTCCTGAGCACTTCACAGATTTTCTCTCTCCCCAGTTACGTACCGTTCACCTTTCCTGGCTCGAACTCCCTGCGCCTCCTGCCCTTCCTCCCCCCTGTCCACCCTCTCCGTGACTTCCCTTGTGGTTTGCTGTTCTCCATTCGTCCGCGTCCTCTGACTGACTCCCCAGCTCTTCAACCCTTGGCTATCGTTTCCTGGACTGCGGCTTCAGACCACGATTCGGCTTCTGGCGACCTGTACAGACGGATCCTGGCTTGGACCCTGCTTTCGCTCCCGACTTCCCACTGCCTTGCCCCAAATAAAGGAAAGTGTCACAGAACCCCTGTCTTGGCTGTGGTGTGTGGGACAAATGGACTGCAAGTAACATTGCTGAAAGGGATGATTAACATGTTTTTTTTATGCTAGTTTGTAGCCTAAACATCAAGGATTTGGTATTTAAGGTGATAAGTCAATCTCTTTCTGTAGCTATTTTCTAGTTGCTGGATAATTTTCAGAAGGCTGAAATGTGTATGTTCTGTGAACTTAAGATACAGGAGGATGGGCATCATTATACTCTAGTCAGTTTTGCCTGCATTTTCTGGCATGATATAAGTGATTTTGGGGAGCAGCTACAAGCTTAGGATATATATTATTTAGTCAAACATAATTAGACATTATGGGGCTCTAACCCAAAACAACATAAATCAACAGCAACTACTGTTTTCTTCTCCTCTTCCCCTCCCACTGTTCTTATCTAGCAACACATGAGGAAATTGACATCTCCTAAATTTTAGGAGAGACCCTGCTGTACTCCATTGGCTTGAAGCCTGAATGCCTTCTGCAGGACATGCAATTCAATATATAGTCCAGCTTTTGTATCTGAATGGTCCCAGTACTAGCAAATGAATATATAACATCATATTCAAATTTTCTGTCTTACATGGTATTGTGCTACATCTTATGCATGAAAATTAGCACAAATAGCCATAATTATAATTCTGACCTACTGTTAAGATGGACACTCTGCTGCAGGGGTATTTTGGGAAATGTGATTTTACAGCTGTTCCTCATATTCAACAAAAGGTAATCTTTCACCTACCTGCAAATAGAAATTGGCAGTCTGCGTGCCCCGATTTACATGTAGAGATTACAGAGGAACCTATGCAGATGAAGAGCTACTGAACACAAAAAGCAACAAACTTCATGAAATAAGTAGGGAAGTGGCAATGCAGCAACTGAGTAACACACACTGGCCAATAGTCTGCAGGCAGGGGATGAGCGGGGTTGGTAATCCTCTACCTGATCATCCTAAGCAGGAATACGGGGGGCGATGGTGTGGAACTGTGATACTTTCAACAGCTTACCTGGGACCATGGATCTTTAAACGGCTTAAACCTGTTATACCAGCTTCCCTTTGATGTGCAAGTCTTTAAAATTCATTGGCAAATATTAATTGGGTAACTTTAAGTAAATAAATTATTTCCTCCACAGTAATACAGATATAAAAAAAAGATGTGATCACTTACATCATTGTTTGTGTGATGTCCAGCCCTGTTTCCCCAGTGTTTCCCCACAGGCTGGGCTGGGTAGCAGCCACGCCTGCTGAGTGTTGCCTAGTCACCTCATGTGTTTGCCCTGTGTTAAATCACTCACAGGTGCCCCTTGTTCATTCCTCCCTGTGTTCCTGATATAAGCTTCCCCCATCCTGTGTTCCGTTGTCGGTCATTGTGAATGCGTGTCTGAGTGTACCCTCTCCCTGCTTGTGCTCCCGCACGCAATAAAGTCCCCTGATGAGGTTCGCCTGCATACGTTTGCCGCCTGCTTCCTTTTGCTCGGCATCATGCCTCGGCGCTCCGTCCACCGTCGTGACAGAATGACTGACCGTACAGTGGGCTCCCTAGGGGAACAAGACCTGCTCGTACTGCGACTGCCTGCCAACCAGCACATCCTCGAGGCTTACCTGAGGGAGATGGTGATTGTTTCACCTGGTGGCTCCGCCGAGAGGGTTCCTTCCCCCCGACAGAGGGGACCGGAGGTCCAGGCCAGCTCTCCCTCTTCAGCCCTCACCCACCAGTTCGCCCTGCAGGGGACGTTGATGCGGGTGTGGACCAGCCCCGAGGTCCCGGACACTCCTGAGCTCTGCATGATGTGCCAGGAGCTGGACTGGGACTTTGCGTCGGTGAGCCCAGTTACGCTCCCACGGGATTTCCCCGTCCTGGTGGAGAAGCTGCACCAGGTCCTTGCAGCCTGGAAGCGGGTAGCCGCCAACACGGTTCAGCTTCTCCCACCTCCTGGAGACGGGGAGCCCATCCGGCCAGAAAGGTGCACTCTAGCTGGCTCTCCGCCGCCTTCACCTAGACGGTACATCGCAGCCTGCTCGTCGCCGCCGCCTGGACGGCTCACGCCCACCGAGGCACCATTTTTGGCTCTCCACGCGGCACCGCTCCTGCCCCCAGGGGATCTCGCTGCGCCGCTCCTGCCCCGGCGAGCCGCCCGGGCGGCGCTCCCCAGCAGGCACTCCCTCGCCCAGACGGCACTCCCCAGCAGGCACTCCCTCACCCAGATGGTGTGCCCCAGCCGGCACTCTCTCGCTGGCACCCCCTAGCCGGCATTCGTCCGCAGGGCCGCTCCTGGCCCCTGGGGATCCAGCTGAGCCCGGAGGACTCACACCAGCTGGTCTCCCGCCGCCTTCGCCCCGAAGGTGTGCTCCAGCCTGTCGCCCACTACAGTTGTCCGGACTGTGCGCCCCAGCAGGCACCCTGCTGCCTTTGCCTCGAAGGTGCATGCTCGCCGCCATTGCCAGGACGGTGCTCCTTGGTCGGCTCACCGCTGTCACCCTGACAGTTCACAGCAGGCGGTCCCATGAGGCCGTTGCCCAGAGGGTGCCGGTCCAGCTCCCCGCCGCCGTCTCCCGGACAGCTCCCTCCTGTCCTTGCTTCACCGTCGTCCGGACGGTCCCAGGTCAGTTCTCCTCAGCTGTCTTCCGGACGGCACTCCCCTGCCCAGACGCCGCTGTCTCCTGGACAGCACTCCCCTGCTCAGGTGCCGCCATCACCCGGATGGTGTCCTTCAGTTGGCCCTCTGCCTTCACCCTGAAGGTGCACTTCAGCCGGCCTGCCTCAGTCTCCTGGATGGCTCCCTCCGGCCGGCCCGCTTCCGTCTCCTGGACAGCTTTCGCCAGTCTGTCCGCCTTCGCCCCAAAGGCGCACTGCAGCCAGCATTCTGCTGCCGTCTCTCAGACAGCTCCCGCCTGCCTGCCGAGCGCCGTCCCCTGGACGGCCCTCTCCAGCTGGCTCCCTGCCGTCTCCCGGACGGCACTCCTCGGCCTGGGTGCCGCCGTCGCCCGGACGGCTCCTGCCTGCCGGCTCCCCACCGTCGCCTGGACAGCTCCCTTCAGCCGGCTCTCTGCCTTCGCTGCCCGGCCAGCGATTCCCCGCCTTCGCCCCGAAGGTGGACCTCAGCCGGCCCGCCGCCATCGCCAGGACTGTTCCTGCTGGCCTGCTCTCCGTGGTCGCCGGGACAGCTCCCTCCGGTCAGGGAACCCTGCGGCAGCCGTGGCCCCGGAGCCCATTTGGGACCCCGCTCGCCTCTCCGGCCCGGAGGGGGACTGCCTGGAGGGTGGCCTCCTGAAGGATCTGGAGTGGGATCCCGGGGATCTGAATCCCCGGTTCCAGGCTCCTGCGGTCCAGGAGGTGCAAGCAGCAAAGCAGGGGGTGGTCTGGCCGAGCTCCCGGCCGGTATTCGGTCTCCCGTAGGGGAAGGAGGGGGCATGCCCGACACCCCAAGGTCCAGCCGGCACTTCGCCCACTAGCTCTGCTCCCGCAACCTTTGCGTCAGCCTCCAGCTCGGTTCCTGCAACCCCTGTATCGCTCCCCGGCTCCTGTTCTGACCCCGTGCCCTCCTCGGGGGGCCCCTAGCTCTGTTCCCACAGTCTCCGGCGGCCCCCGGCTCAGTTTCCATGGTATCCGCTTCAGCTACAAGCTCCCGTGCCAGTCCTGTGGGGGTCGCATCCCCTCCTAGCCCCAGTCCTACGGCTTCCCCGTCACCTCCCTGTTCAGGTTCTGGTCCAGCGGCTTCCATGTCGCCCCCTAGCTCCATCTCCAGGATCTCCACCTCGCCCCCTAGCTCTGTCCCAGTGCTCACTGCATCACCCTCCAGTCCCTGTCCTCAGGTCTCCTTGTCTCCCCCCTCGTTTCAGTCCTCCGACCTCAGCTCCCCACACCTCTTCTACCAGGTCCCGTCCTTCCAGTGTCCCGAGCCTGCTGCCCCCGCGGGTTCCGGCGGGTCCCCTACCCGCAAGGCACAATTTCCCTCATCTCAGTCCTGTCTGTCCTTGGTCCATGGTCCGTTTTGGTTTGGGTCCTGTCCTTCGTCCGTCCTCGTCCCGTCTACTGTTTTGGTCAGTGTCCGTCCTGGTCCTGTTGCTTGTCTTGAGTTTAACCACGTCCTGTTTAGGTTTTCCCCCCAGGTCCTGTTCTCGTCGCCTGTCCAAGTCTGCCCGAGTCCAATGTCGGCCCCTGGTGTCCTGACCCTGTGTGCCCGTCTTGTCCTTGGCCCCTCAGGCTCCCCCTCGATCCGGATGGCACACCTGGAGAGTGTGCTGTTGGGGGGTGGGGGTTATGTGATGTCCAGCCCTTCCCGGTCAGTGTTTCACCACAGGCGGGGCTGAGTAGCAGCCACGCCTGCTGAGTTGCCTAGTTACCTCATGTGTTTGCCCTGTGTTAAATCACTCGCAGGTGCCCCTTGTTCATTCCTCCCTGTTCCTGATATAAGCTTCCCCCCTCCTGTGTTCCGTTGTCGGTCATTGTGAATGCGTGTCTGAGTGTACCCTCTCCCTGCTTGTGCTCCCGCATGCAATAAAGTCCCCTGACGAGGTTCACCTGCATATGTTTGCCGCCTGTTTCCTTTTGCCCGGCATCATGCCTCGCCGCTCTATTCACCATCATGACAGTTTGTACCATACAGATGAGGATACAACATACTTCCTAAAATCATGCAATTAAACCTTAGTTCCTTATACCTGAGAGCACCTAAAAAAATATTTATATAGCCATGGGAAAAAGAAAACGGACTATTTCACAAAATTACTATACTTCTAGTATAGTAGTTCTTGTGTATTTGTGTGTGTATATATACATGCACACACGTCTTCCTTGTGTATGTTTGTCATTTATGTGAATTGATATTGCAACACAATTTCCCTTTTGGGATAAAGTACTCTGAATCTAAATTAATCTAACTTAAGGTGACATCACACTACAGGGTTTGGCACCCAAATACCATCCCTCACCTGGCTGTGTGGAGTTATCCCTGTGTTTAACTCCAGGAAATCTTCCTCCAGTCTAGATTCAAGCAGTAGGGTGAACTGTCATCTAAAAACTACCCCTAATATGTGCTTCTGGGTGCATGTGCCCTGCGATGGTCTGGCATCCTAGCCAGGGTGTCCCCTACCTACTGCCCTATGTCTCTGGGAATATCAAATCCTGTCCTTGGACCCCTGTACTTGATAAGTGATCAGAAGATGGCCCTGTAGTTTTGTTTTACTCAAAACACATCTAAAAATCTTTAAACTGTTTATCCTGGACAAGTTTGTGGGGTACATACTACCTAAAAACCATCATCAAGCCATCATTTATCTAAATGAAAAATTACATTTTTATATGCAATGAGGAAACACAGTAACTTCCTAAACTTAATACTACTAACAGTGTCGCCAACTTTGGTCAGCTGGCTGGTATGAGATTTTCAATTCAAGTCTGCACACACAAACATATGTAACAATTTTATCTTGCAAATCTGCAGTGTTTGCAAAATAGCCCAACTCTTTTAATGTAGCTAAACTTAGGTTTATAATGGAATAATCTAGATTGTCCGTAAGACTACTGGCGTGAACGTGAGTGTCACGCCAGATGCCTGTATTAATAAGGGTGACACAGTGGTCTCACACCTACAGATTTAAGGGTTCGAACACAGCCCCAAGATCTGTCTGTGGGGTTTGTTCTTCCCAAGTTTTCTTTTGATTAGGGTTCAAAAACATTCAGTCAAGTTTTGTCTCTAAAATACCCATTGCCCGTGAGTGCTTTGATCCTACCAAATGCAATCTGCATTAAGAACTGCAGATCAGAGGCTTCAAAAACCTATAACTATTGACATTAAGTATTTCAGTTTGAACCATTGGTTCAGTGAAGTCTAACTTTGTCAGTCACCCACTATGGCAACTCTCCTCTGGTGAAAATGCAAGAGAAAGTTATTAAAAGAGAAAGTCCATGTACCTTGCTAAATACCTTGCTATGTACTTGCTAAATGGCAAGTATGACCTGATGTGATCTTTCATTTAATTTTGTTTAATAATTATTACTAAATCATTGTGTACCAAATGATACTGAGTGTAAATGAGTCACACCTGCAATTTGTGGGGTCAAATCCTGTCCCCGCGCAATGCATGCAGTTTGCATAACTGTCCTGCCACATGGATTGGCATCCATAAATTGTGTCCCATCTCTAGGTGCCCACTCAGGATAATATAGAGAAATCCAGTGATTTAATTTGTGTTTTGGACTGTAGGATGAAACCTGCACCAACATGGGGAGAACAATAGAGCCAGGGCTTGAACCCATGTCCCTGGAGATGAGAGGCTACAACACTACCCACTGAATCACTATGCCAGGTTAAACTAACTAGTATTATTATTTATATGTGCTTCTAACCTGAGGTGGATAGTTCAGGTCCAGAAAGTAAAAATCCCGACCAAGATTTTATTTCAACCAACCAGTTGAGTACTCATTGACTGTAACTTTTTATGCTCAACTGGTTGGTTGAGACCAAATCGTGGTCTGTATTTTTACTATCTGGACTTGAACTATCCACCTCTGCTTTTAACTAATTTCATACACATATTGCTTTTATGTAGTTAGCAGTAAATAAAATGATGTATCTATTTAATAGGTCTTCTTATAAACACCTGGTTAGAAGATATAGTCATCTCATTCATGATTTAAAATGTTTCATAACTGGTGCTAGGAAGTAAGTACAGCCTACATGGGAACAATCACAAGAGTTTGCTAACCCCACAAAACCTCTTCCTGTAAGTCCACTATTAGATATCACTTCCTATTACACACTTCAACTACAGTTTTGACACAATGTAGAAGTTGAATGCCCTATATTCCTCATTCCTCACCCCAAAGCTTAAATAAGAGCAATACTGCTGTTTAGTCTCATAGAAGACTGGAGACCAATGGATGCGAAGAACCTTCCCACAAAGGAGCAATGTGAGGCCTGGAGCTCTGTGCAGGTGGCCAGATTTCTTTGTCAGGTGAGCAACCGAATTACTTGCCTCATTTTATGGTCAGTTTACCGTTATTTAAAATTATAAGATTCTGATACGCATACATGGCTTATCAAACTGTGTGTGTGAAAAGGCCTTGATGGCCACTGCAACGGCATTCAATCGGCAGGCACACATCAATATTAGGCCTGCAACATTGCTAAAATTATACCTATTGAACACAGTAAATGTATATGATTAAATTGTGCCATTAAACTGAATTTCTTTTACAGACACTAAATAAACTCTGATACTGAGTCTTTTGTCTTATACAGAAAATTACAGGAGCATCAGGATGGCCAAAAAACATACCAATAAATAGCAATATTTAAGTCATTTTATTAAATTAAGTTGTTGAAATATGACAAATATTCTTTAGGTAGACTATCCAAATAAAGTGTTGCCAATTCAGTAATATATCTTTTTTGCCATTGAATTCTGTCAGGCAATGTGTACATTCTATACTACATCACATCTGCTTTTACTTTCATTTTTCATTCACGTAGAATGGAATGAAAGAATGTTCTGACACTGTGAAAATGATGAACATAGACGGACGCAGATTTCTGGTAAGATCACGCTGTTGTCAGTTTTGAAATCCACAACACAACATACACACGGAATTGTAATACTAATATTGCTGATTCAAACAGTTAAAGTCCCACACGCTGGTTAAAAAGTTTGGACACATTTGGAAAAAAATAAATCAAGAATGACTTAATAAATGAATTAACCTCAGTATACGCAGAAGGTTATGCATGACATGATCAGAAAACTGTAGTAAAACACTAAGTAGATATATACATGTACACTCGGGATTTTCCACATCCAAATTCTGGTGCCGTACTTTTGGAACCATTACAGAAATTTCCTTTTCACGACCACAGCCTGAGCTGTATAGGCTAACAAGAGTCTAATTGCTTGCTGCAATTTATGCTTCTAGCTTCACGAATCAGAGACTGCAGGAAATCTGCTCTCCCTTAAAGTGAAAGGAGGCTAGTTATTCAATTTTAAAGCCCCCCTTCCCAGCTGGCCAGCTGGATATTGTCATTCAGTTTGCCAGCAGGACTCAAAGCTTTCAGAAAGCTCTCGGAATCAGTGAGAACCTATTAAAAATAGATCCAAAATGCTGTTCTACCTCATCAATGGGACATAACTTGCATAAGAGCTGTTAAATATGAATTCCCCTCCCCCCCGCTAGCTTCCTTTAAAGTTATCCTGGAAGCCAATTTGTTACCATGTGGCTCCTTCAGCATGAAAACTGACTTTTAAAGCACTGCTTTAAAAAAATGAGAACTGAAAAAGAAAGACGACAGACTTGTATGTGGTTTATAATGGAAAAGCACAAACAAGAAAACTGGTGGAGTTTATCTTCCACCACACATAACTCAAAACAAATAGGACCCTAATACCTTACCATATATTGAAAGTGCAGGCTGACATGAACCAGGTGCCAACATAAACTTCAGTTAATATAGAATCTCATCCGGTTCTCTGTTTACTTGGCTCCTGTCAGTTTTTTGAATAATACATGGATTTTGACTTAAGGGCACATTATTACTGCTTGTATTGTTTGGAGCTGAGTAGCACCACTGAGAGCAGGGAAGCAGAACACAGTGGTGCAGGATGACAGGTTATTGACAGCCATGTTCAAATAGTCGAGTGTTTGCATGAGTCGGGGAAATTATGGAAGTTTTTTTTTTTTCATTAATAAGCTAGAGGCTGCTGTAATAAGTGGCACGCTTGGAGCAAGATAGCAAATGATTTGTGTGAATTAGAAGCAAAGTTTGTTTTGTCTTCAGTCCATTTTTCAAGTTACACCTTGTGCTGGGGTTCAAGTAACACTGCGGGCCGGGGGTATGTTTTGATTGTGAGCCAGAACCACTTGCAGCCTATTGAGAATTTCAGGTTTATCGAAAACAAGTACTGTTTCTTCCAAAAGATGGACTAGAATAAAGGCACCTGTCCTAGAAACTCCTGGTGTAAAGGAGTAGGTAGGTTTTGCCCTCTGGTACAAAAAGCCCAGTATGTTTTCACTTTGACATTAATGCAGGCTTCCAGCAACTTCACTCCATGGGCTAAAAACATTCATCTTTCATTAATAAATTACCTAGCTAGCTAAAATTCAACTGTAAATTAAGTAATGTAGTTAAATGTTGATAGCTAAAAATAATAATGTTAAACGTTATCACCAAATATTGCTGGGTGCACAACATTTGTAGATACCCAGCTAAGCTAAGCTAAGCTAAGTTACATTGAAGTCATACAACTTGTTTCTTCACATCAGAGACAAAATCCTTGACTGCAGATATCTCGACATGATTAGGAAGGCAAAACCAAAGTGATATAACCTCACCGGCTTTGATTTGGCAGGTGCCATGGATGTACCAGTTCTGTAGTCGAGGGAATTCCCACCACGAACGCCATGATTATTGGTGGTTGTTAACTTTATAAATATTCAGCTTCCATATTTGGCATGCAATATTATATGATTGGCTACGGAAAATGAATGGTCCAATAGCTGTTGACGGAGCCAAAACAAGGGGTAAACATGAGCCAGTGGAACCAGTAGGCTAATTTAGAGAAGCATTGCAAAAATAGCAGAGTGAAAGTACGGTTATAGTACTTCATATGTACTACAGTAAAAGTACACCAATTGAAGAGTACAAATTCTGAAAAAAATTACTCAGTTACACCAATGAGAGTATTTGCAATTTGTTACTTTATATCTCCGATAGCATATGAGCTGAGTGTACAGAACAGGGACTCATCAGGCTGTTTGTAGTGTACACTAACATTTAAAAGCAGAGTTTAAAGGCAGTCACTTAAACTGGGCAAGATCTGCTGAATTGGTGAGCAAATGTGATCAAACGAACGTGGGGCCGTGACCCCTCGCACTCCTGAGAATGTAACGCTCACAGCACTGTGCAGGAGCCAAGGGCTTTACCTGCTGCCACTGCATATTCATGTGGTATTTATACATCAACCATCTGGTGATTTCCTGGTGTGAATTCACAGGTTCAACAGATCAGCTGTTTTTTTCCCCTCTTGGAGTTTTGTTACAGAGTTAAACAGTTTCTTCTTGCCAGTACTTTCCAGTATTTCCAGTATTTCCAGATGATTTCCAGCACAGCATAGTCATACAAACACTGCGTAATTTAAGGATTCAAATGGCAATTTGAACACTGACATTATAAGCTTCTCTACTGCAGTTTGTCCAGTAAAAATGCAGTATGGGCAAGAAATAAATGGCAAGATATTATAGGCCAGGCTGGATAATAGCGGCTTCAATGGATTTACTTTGATGCTCTGTGGGTTATTATGTAATTCTCAACATTAAGTAATGCAGGTGGGTTGACAAAGTATTACAGTTTACATCGAGTAATCCTTGAATCTGGAATTGCACTCGAATAGCCATCATTATGGCATCAGAGAAGATAATTCATATTTTTGCTTATTTTTTACTAAATGTAGGGGTAAGTGAAGCCTTTGGATTTAAGTCCAAATAACTTGCATAGCATGCACAGTAAGGCGTCCTTTTTTCCATAGTCAGCAAAAGTCTGCTTGCTAAAAATATATGTATGGGGTCGTTTGTGTTTTTCCATTCACCTTTGGATGGTAAAAAGTGTACCAGTGTGCAGAGTGCTTATTGGGTTCAGAATGAAATGCTTCACAATGATGCTATCTTAGAAGATAGGGCTCACCGGGGAGCATGGCTGCTGTGCACCTCCAAGGCTGGGTCTTCAAGTTCTGCCTCCAGTGTTTGTGTGGAGTTGCACGCTCTCCCCACGATGCATCTGGTTCCCTCCTGCTGTCCAAAGACATGAAGGCTATCTAGATTCTGTCAATTCCTCATAATATATGGTTGTGCTTGTGTGCACCCTGTGATGGACCGGTACCCCATCGCAGGCGGACTGCTGCCCTGTGCCCTGTGCTGCCTGGGAGAGGCTCCAGGCTCTCCCGTGATCCTGACCAAGATAAGCGGTTGGAAGATGGGTGGCTGTCTGAAGAAAATATCTAATGTATAAATATACGCATAAATATGCAAATATATATATATAGCGATGTGAACAAGACCACCTTACAAAAAAATGTCATTTATCCACTGAATAAATTATGCAATTTTTTTGGGATCAAAATCAATGCAAAATATAGAGGCTTTTTAAAATTAAGTTTATTAGTGACAGAGGTAAACCACACTAAATATGATATGATGAAATATCATGAACAGCAAAATTATAGAGCCTGTTGTACTTATCTGTAGTTAACTATAGTTACCATGTCACTTGGAATTAAAAATGCTAAATGTTCATTTATTCATAAAAATGTTTGGCTTGGTTATATATGAACCTTAAGTTTCTGATCGCAGATATTCATTTGGTTGTAGGGGTAAGGGCATTTATCTTTAATATGCTGGAAGAGTTGCAGGGCCATTATTTTTTCCCCAGTCTTGGAGCAAAATCATAAATTATTCAGCTTCTTAACGGCATTTGACAAGGCACTGGTATTTTAGATTTTATTCATTTTCAACAGGCTAAGCTTGATTTTTCACCATAGATTTTTGCCTTACATAAAGATTATGAACTAATTTAAAAAGCAAACCATTTTCTTCAAGATGAACTTTGAATTTTTTTTTTACTGAGGATTTCTTTACATGAGGTAAAAATTGACAAGGTGAAGGATAAGTCATTAATCCACTATGTCCCATAAAAAATAGGTTGTGTACAAAAATAGAATATGGTGCTACAAATGCTGACACTGAATTTTTGTTTTTAGAATGTGCAACACATAATATTTCATATATTTTTAAAAGTCATATCGGTACCAGTATTGACAATTATTTAAAAAATGGTAAGATGTCTATCTCAAGTTTCCCAGTGCTGACTAATTTATATTGACAGAAAAGACGTGTAAAAGAGCTCCCTCTCTTTAAAGAAATGAACGATAATGTTTTTAAGTCTTGCATGATAAATTAATATTAATTTCAGCGGGTACATCCAAGATAAAACGATATATTGGTTTTAAATATTCAGATATTTCCACCCACTTAAAAAAGCTGAAAAAAAGAACAAAAAATCACAACAATGCAGATATGGCTGCATCAGAATATTTATTACAAAATGTCGCCATCTAATGGTGATGAAGAGGTAGATTCAGTCTTTGAAACGAGGAGTACTTTGAGATGTGACACTCAAGTGATATACAACAGGGAGAGAAGCAAATTCATGATTAAAATAATAATGTTCAAAGTCGTACATGTCAAAGAATATTCGTTTGATCTCCACTATAATCACACATACAGATACACATATTCATGTGAATTAAAATGTGGGTTGAAGTGAGTTGTACAACCAAGATCATAAAATCTGGTTTGCAAAAAATTATCACCAATGCTGAAAAGCAAGTAAAAATCTTGTATATCACTGATTGGCTCTTCTGAAGAATATAGACATTAAGCGAACATAAATACATAGTGGTCGACTCACAGCACTAATTCCTAATCCGGTAGATGATTTGACAGACTGTACAGCTTTTAATATCTGTTCACTGTCTTTGTTTCCACAGACCCTGTCACATAGAGATCTCAGCTGTTTCAATCTTATACACCAACCGTAAGTGCAGTGCATGGGAAATGTCTGAATTTATTTTTGAAAAAGTAAGGTGACTGCCTGTTAATTCTATCCATAAATAAGTGACTTCACAGTGCAGAATAATCTTTATAATTATTTTAAAATGCAGCAAACAGTACAAATAATCTTTTCTATGGATGGGAGAGTACAAACTTTTGACTGGTACTGTATATAAGGGCACATATCAGATTCTGTGATGGATACTCTTCAAGACACACTGATAAGCAATGTCTCACATTTTCACAAATCCGTGTTAATGTCTTTTATAAAGGCATGAACATATTTTTGTATATGGATCTAAACTGTTCTAACACTAAGGTTCATAACTTCAAAGTGGGTAAATATGCATCACTTCCCTTGTGTCATTTGTAGAATGCACTGAAACATCGGACAAGTATCTGATATTGAAATTTCTTGGACTGCATTCCTGAAAGTTTTTTGTTTCTAAGTTAATGATCATTTTGCTACAAGGAAGTTACAATTGCTACCTTGTTGACTGTTCAAGCAAAAGCCCATGTAGATAACTTGATTTTGAGGTCTACAGTTTATATATTGAGATATAATATAAAATGTGAGTTCCAGCATGTGGCTCTTGACTCTTTATGAGAAATTTGATATTTGTAAGAACAACTCTGTCCGTGGAGAAGAATCAAATGTATGAAATGCCTTTTAGAAATAAGCACCGTTTTGTACTCATGCAAACAAGCTCTTTGGTGTCTAAGAGTCTTCTATGGCCTATAGAGGAACATGATTTGAAACTTCATAACTATACACTCTGAGAAAGAACCAGGTAGAACAGCAATGTATATTTATGCACAGTAGTTCCTGTTGAAGTCCCAGGAGGGCCTCTATTCAAGTACTTAGCCTCAATATCTTTGTACTGTAAGTTGTTTAGGATAAATGTGTCAGCAAACAACTAAAGGTGGAAAAAAGAATTCTGTTTTTTTTTTCATGCAATATATGTGTGGATTGCTGGGATTATAGGGCGCATACTGGGATTCGGCTGTGTGAAACACCGTGTGATACAATCTCTTAACACTTTTGCGCAGTCAGAGGGTGAAAAGAGGCTTTTTCGTTCAGCCCATGTGTGTACAGAAATGGTGTTTCGATCTGCAACACTTTGACCATAATAAGAAACAGTGGCATTAAGAATGTAAGCCAAAGTGAGCATGTTGCCAATAGCAAGGGGGAAGCAGATGGTCGCAACAGACAAACACAAAGACAAAAACGAGTCTGCGAGTACTAAGTTATAGGTTACATGTTCATCTGTGTCCCTTGTGCATGGAAGGGTGTTTACAGATACTTCCTGTTCTGAGAGTTCTGCTTAAACATGGACCATCCCACTTTCACTCCCACTCATCTGCCTTTACATGTCTTTGCACCTGTTTTCAGTGTTCGACATAAATAGCATCACAGATCACTTGAGCAGCCAGGCAAATCTGCAGGAACCCCAGGGCATGCAGCATGGCGTGTTTGTGTCAAGGGGTTCCCATTTAGCAGTGCTTTTGTGCAAGCGGCAGCCCAAAACGTACTTTAGTTTTAGAACCAGAAAGCAAAGTCACATTATGCCGCTACATTAATTTGCTCTAGTATTTTACACGGTACCATGACATGGACAAGGGAAACCATTTTTCTTTCAAGTAATTGTGTGTACATGCAAAATAAGACTGTTAACCGACATGTTGGCTTAAAAAATAAATAAATAGAGACATTACACAGGCCTAATGTTGAAGTGATTCCACCAAGGACTGTATTCTGACATGAAACCAGCACAAAGGCTTGTAGTGACTTTTTGTAGGAACAGGCAGTGTGGCAATTCTGTAGCCTTGCTGTGGGGTCTTAGCCACAGGAAGCCAGACATGACCTGCTGCCGGAATGCCTACAGCAGAGTCACCACACTGGTATCAGCATCGTAACCTGTTGCTGGCAGCCATTTTGGTGGGATGTATATGCCACATGTGCCCTTTGGTACAGTTTTCACTGGGAGGCTATGAACCCCTGGTCAATTCACCATATTATTATAAAATGGCCAACCAGTTTGTACCTTTGTTTCTGTATTGGTTACCCGGTACTGATCCCTGTGGGCATTATTTTTTAGTTATATAATTTAAGTTAGTAAACAAAACAAAAGCATTGGCTTCATGTGCTGGTGGATTACTAGTCAATTATACGGAAAAAGGTACAAACCAAGTTTGAATTTGACAAACTTATGTTTAAGATAATAGAAGGCAAGATCAGGAACTGGAATGTTGTTTTTTGGCTATCTAACAATATACAGTATATGTAGGCTTAACTTCTTATTTCTGTATTGTGTCACTGTTCGTTTGCATATATTTTAATATTTCATAGATTTTTTTTGGCATGATACCCAAAGAACATTTGAATGCCTAAATATATTTTACACACACACACACACACACACACACACCGCTGTCAATTCGAGGAATACAGTGTGAAGTTATTAAAGATATTCTTTCAAGACGGATTAATATAAACTGGCTGCTTGAGAACTTTGAGATACTAGACTCATTATTGTGAAATTTTTCTATCTGCTTTGGGGCATTACATACAAAGTTAAAAAGGAGAACTATTCGTTTTGTTTTTGGTTGCTAAATGAGAGCCAGAGCAGACCATAGATGGTCAGATATAGGCTACTGCACGGGAAAAACTTATGCATCCCTAGTAATATACAGTAATCATAAAATAGATGTATTAGATGTAGTTAAACAAAAATAATGCAACGTAAGTTACTAAAAAAGTTTAAATGTTCACATGATTGTACACTAGCTGTAAAGACTACAGTGTCGTGTGACTACACAGAGGAAGTGCAAAGGAAATTTAATATTTAATTACGGGTAGCAGTCGCTTTGTTGGTGCTTACTGACTCGCAGGGTAACGCTTATTTCCAATGGAGCTGTAAGCAGTGGCATGAATGCCAGTGACACCTCCTGCGCCGGGGAGGGGCGACTATAAGGAGAGGCGATCGCAGCGAGGGCTCCAGGTTGCTCAACTCTTAGAAGATGGACAAACTTAATAAATTTACGGCTCCCGCATCGGAGAAAATCAGGTACGGGAGGATTACCATTCGTGTAATTTAATATGAGTTATTAGCACGGCCGATGTAGTTTAATTAATATTTTTTCTGTAAGTATATGTATTTGTAACGATGTTCCTGGTTTCCGACGTTTGTCATATACGTTGAGGAAGCCTTACACGCTGACTGATAGAGTGAGTCACATGAAAGAGAAGAAATGCATTCATTTTTTGTATATTACAGTATAAGGAAAATATTCGTTTTTAGACGTGAAAAAAACGGTGACATTCTTTAACTTTGTGTTCTGCTTGTGTGGGTGCAGTCCATTGTGTTAATAATATTGTAATAATATTGTAATATACGTAAACTATACGTTTGTTCAAACCTCGTGCTATTTAGTCTTAACTTTTGAGTTGATACATGTAAAAAAAAGGCTAAGAAATATTGAATTTATGTGCAATGTGTCTTCAATATGGTAGTGTGGTAATATGTATAAACTCAAAATCATCACCTTTGGGTATTGCCTGCAAGAGGCTAATTGATGGGGACTGAAGGACACTAATGTTGCTGTTCATGCTGGGATAATTATATGTCTAAGCTGTCTGTCTGTGTCTGTAGTTCCTGTAAATACGCTGTCTTCAGACCCAACCTCCTTTCAACATTTGTATATTAAAAATGTGTGATATTCCTATCAGTATGTTTGTGTAGTGTTAATAATATATGGCTTATTTTCTCTACGATAAGTGATTCTTACCGAGTTATCTAGGTTTTTTTGCATTAGCGAAGTAGGACTGAAGTAGGAAAGAGTGTAACATGTTACATTACAGTAAACATACTCAGTATTTTGGTTTAAAAAGTACGGAGTAAAATTGGAACAGTTGAACTTGTTCGGCAACGTAGTACCTTGCTTTGAGAAATATAACGTATCAGATGTTGCTTTATGATAGTTTCCTTACCATTTAAAAGTTATCTACAGTTCTTCTTCAAAGGTTAAGGTTCAAATTGAAACAGAAATGTTATAGACCCGGAGAGAATCTTTTTATTTATGCATATAAACATGGTCAGTTTTAATTGTCAAATTACGTGTCTCTCAGGCAGCTTCAAAAGATGGTCCAGGATATAAAGAAAAATGATGGAAGCATCATTAACAGACTGAGGAAGTAAGTTTCTGTAAATTTTATTGCATGTAGAAATTTTAGGTTTGTGGTTTTGTGGGTTAGGCCTCTGTGACTCTCAGCAGAAGGCCAAGGGTTCAAATCCCATAATCAGCTGAGTAGTCACATTGTTGGGCCTTTGCGCAAGGCCCTTTAGCCTGGAAAAATGTTCCAAGAGCACTAGAGAAAAAGCTGAACCCTATAGACGTATTCATGTGTGTGTGTGTGCGTTCACCAAAAAAGAGAGCAAGATGATGCATACGAAAAGTAATGAATTCCAACGACCAAGTATCATTCAACTTGTTTTTATTATCCCGTGAAAAACTAAATGAAATGAAATGAAATGAAAAACATATGCCAGTTACTTTTGCCCTGAACCAATGGCAGCCGTGGTTAATTGCTGCTGACAAAAGTTCCATGAGTTTGGACTTATTTAAAATATCGTATGAACATTTTACTTTATGAGGTCACTGTGAATGTGTGAGTTTTAGTTGCAGATGTTTTTGGGATTTCAAGAAGAGATTTATATTTTGGGAAAGAAAACTAGAAGACAGATGACAAGATGAAACCTGTGGAGGAGTAATTCCTCTTTCCGCATCATTATCACCTGATATTACAGATGTCTATTACAGAGTGAAACTGGAGCGACTTAAAATAGATGCAAGAGAAGTGTTGACAGACTGAATATTTTCCAGTCTTACATTCCGTTGTGTGAGTGGGGATGAGAAGCCTTCAGCACTCAGAAAAGACTGTTTGTGGGATGTTTAAAACTATATACTGTAGAGATTTGGGATATTATAGAATATTGCACTTCCAAATATAATTTCACCCGTTCTTCATTCAATATATAGGTTTCAAAATGAGCAAGCAGCTTTCATTCGGAAAACGGGGAGAAGCACTTGGGACCGGTATGATCGGACTTGGATCACATTGTACAGAACTGCCTTCTCCATGCCTAACCTGTCCTAATTGTTGTAATTTCCTGTGATTAAGTGCTAGACAGCACCTGGAACATGTCTAGCCCCTATACTATAGTCTGATTACAGCATTTTGAAACACAGGGCTTTGACAAGGACATAGTGAATTACCATTCAGCATAAAACTTCTCATCTGTGTATTATAATGGATGACAAAATTACACATTCAACATTCTTATAACCAGAAAATTTGCTTCCTCACTAGGTGTTTACACAGTGAATAATACAGCACATTTTGGCATGGATGCCATTGATCAAAAACTGTTCAAATGTAGAGGAAAAAATCCTACACTTGAAAATGAGTTGGAAACTGGTTGTTGTTTAACAAAAAGATACATGCAGGCCATTATGTAGCTGGTTCAATGCCATAACTAAAATAGTACAATGTAGGCTATAATACTAAAGCTAGAGTAAACATTCCGAATGATTTAATGATCTGTAGTCTGCAGCTTGTGAAAGGGAAGCCGAATGTGTTACAGTCATGAAGGGTAAAGGATATTGCGTGCTGCAGGTGTAGATCATCAACCAGCATTCCAGTAACAGGGTAAAATTAACATTCTCAACAGTATAGTGACTAACAATAGATGTGCAAATTTAAAATGCTATAGCAAGTTATTTACTTATTTACGTACGTTATTTATTTACTTGTAGAAGTAGTCTTTCTATGTGAACAACAGCATGGTATTGAGGATTACCATTGGTTGACATGTAGCTGAAACGTTTTGTTTTAGCTATTCTGGACAGGTCATTGGGAAATGAAACTAAGTACATCTTATAAGTGTTTTAGGAGGTTTTTACTTTAACTAGCACTAATCCTGTTAAGAAATGGGCGTCGGCAATTCAGCATACCTTATACTTGCCAAATAAAACCCAATTTTTTTTTTTTAAATAAACAGCAATAAAATATAAACCCATGAATCTTTATGCAGGGTACCTGGTCAGTATCTGCCCTCATATTTCCAGGATACCATCCTCATTCATAAATAAATTTAATATCAGATTTAATATAACTATGTGTCATATCTATGTATCATGTGGTCTTTATTATAAATTCCTCTTTTAAACGCAGATTAAAAACTAAGCGGCCACCAAGGGTACCTAACAGAGACTATAATCAAGGTGAGACACTTGAAACAGCAAACAGTAATATTGTTCTACTGGTCTTAATACATGTACAGTACACACAGTCTGCATCATTCTTGTGCTCTATATTTAGAACAATTATCACATTTGTCTTTTTTTTCCAAAATTGCTTTTAAGCAAACAAACATAACAAGCCTAAATGACAAAATCCAGTTGCCAGTTTTTTTTTTTTATTGAAGAATTATTTTATGAATAACATGTAAACTGTTAAGAGGCATTAGCCAAATTACTTATGAGTGAACAGTATTGTGTTAAAATGCGATGCTTATTGTTTTGTTTGCGTGCTGCGATTTGTAGATGACAACCCGGAGGAAGAGCAGTCGTCAGGGTCAGAGTTTGTAAGTTTATGTTCATTGCTCAATATCACTATATGTTTCGATAACACTTTCTATGAATGTCATGTCTATAAGAATCTATGGACACATCCATAGCACATTATAATGCATTCATTAACTATTATAAGCATGAATAAAAATATTTATTAAAAAGGTATATCACATTATAGCCATATTTTTTATACAATATGAATGCGTTATGAAGCTCTCATCTATAATACACTATAGATACCTTCAGTGCGAAGCTTCCTTAATTTTATACAAAATTTTTTATAATGCATTATGAAGGTACTATATCTATAGTGCATTATAGATGAGTGCATCATCCGAACTTAAGTATTTTAATCAACACTATAATGCTCTATGACTGTAAATAGAAGGAGTTGTAATGCTTTTTTAATTCTTATATCGACCTTTATAATGCATTATGAAGGCATCTATAATGCATTATAGATGACAGCTTTAAGTAAAGTGTTACCAGCATTTCTCAAATTTATTTGCAATAATCAGTTTATGACAGTTCGGTGAAAAACATGACATTTCAAAGTCATGCTCAAAGTCATGGTATGAAATCAGTTAATATTAAAATGGTCAGAGAATGTATGTGTTTGAGTAGAAAATGAAACTACAGTTTCATTGAAATGTGTCTAATTAACAGAGGCTGCTGACATGATGAGTAACAACAAGGCCTGTGGTCGGGGAATTTAGTTATAGGCACTGAATGCCAGCTGTGCTGATGCTTGTGGTCTTTCCAGGACAGTGATACATATGAGGATCCACTGGAGAACCCAGATGACAGTTATGAGCCTCCACCCTCTCAGTGCTCAAAAAGAACGTGCATCCCAGCCTCACCTACATGTTTCCCAAAAGGGGAATACATAGGTAAATGGGTCTCACTCCGCCATAAGTTTAAACATAAGCAAAGGTGCCGCTAGATATTTTGGGCCCCATAACAGCATATCATACTGGGGCCCCAAACCAGACCAGTCCAATTATGGGTAACACTTCACTTTAGGGGTCACAAATAATGTAGTATTATACCATTACATATATATTAATTAACAACAAACTAAGTCTTAGTCACATACTAATCTCATGTTAATTCATCAATCATGAATTGTGACGCATGTTTTATCTCAAGCAGTTATTGTATTTCTTACTATATCTGTTCATTCTGTAAACCTTTGTGAACTACTGAAGGAACAAGTAAATGAATAATACAAGTTAAATACCAATCTCATATTTGTTCATCATTAATGAATCATGACGCATCTCTAAGATTAAACACAAGACTAAACCACCCACCACTGTTCGAACTCAGAAACAGACACAGACCTCTCCTTTCCCTTTAATTTGATGATCTTTGACAAAACGAATCGCAAAACGAATGTGATAAATTCAGTGACAGTGCGGTAATACAGTACTTCAGCCATTTTGTTGTAATAATCATACAGCGATTTCAGCGATGCACTTGCTGCACTGAGCATCGCGTAGTGATGAATGGTAGTGCCACTCATATCCCTCAGCCTGGACACATCTGATAAATTCGGTTTGTTGTTAACTTTGTAATGAGCACAAATGGCAAACTGAAAGTTTTCTTAGATTAGCTAGCTATTACGTGATGTTTAAAATGCAAATCCTGATATCCTGGTGTTCAGCTCTCTCTCTATCCCAGACAGCCGAGATACTCTCCGTGACAGGACAGGCCAGCCCTCTCGGAAACTCAACCTTCCAGCTCATGCCATCGAGAGCGATGTAAATAAAATGTTTTTCTCTTCTCATTGTTGAAATATTAGCTGTTATATTCTCTATAATCATGTGCATATCATCCAGCGTAATGCTTTGTGCTGAAATTCCAGATGTGGTGTGTCTTGGTCTTATTTATATAGTATGTACAGGGTCACTGAGAATCTCATGAAGTAATAATGTGACTAAGCATTGAAAACTGGCAACTGAGGTTTCCTCATATATGAAATTTATTATATGACACTCCATACTTGTGATGCCACTTCTTCAATATTTGGTGAACTCATTTTGTGTTGTTCTTCAAAATATGATGTACTGGAGAAATATCAACAAAAAAATATGAACAGATGAACAAATGAAGTAAGCTTCATTAGTATCATTATATATTAACTACAAAACTATTCATCGTATCTTTGAATAGAAACTGTATTTATTAAAATATGCTACCTTGATTAACATTATTCGGTTTTAAATATCCTTACTGTTGAATTACAAGGATTTGTGCAGAGTGAAAATGTCTTTGCTGATAACACATTTTGCAAGCCCAAGAACTAGAGTGCTGCACTGGATATATAAACATAAAGGACGTAAAATAAAATAAGACTGAATTCATGCTTAATTAGGCAGTATACTTCTGAATATTTTAGTGGTTACTAAATACGTTGTTACTATGAATTTTACATTTAGATAACCTATAAATGTTAGATTTATTAGTAGATTTAGATATCCGGAACATGCTAAAACATTCACTTCAAGTAGTAATAAACTGTAATCCAGATTATAATTCCAAATTTGGGTTTCTGAGTTCAGCTGTTCTGAATTAAAAAGAGACAAGATCTAGTAATGAATTTCACATCCATCCATCCATCCATCATCTTCCGCTTATCCGAGGTCGGGTCGCGGGGGCAGCTGCCTCAGCAGGGAAACCCA
>JAAGVU020000061.1:11452945-11479502 GCA_011763525.2 Mormyrus iriodes
AGAGCGGAGACTGTGAGCCAGGCCTTCTCATCCAACATCAGTGCCTGACCTCACAAATGCTCTCCTGGAAGAATGGTCCAAAATTCCCATAAACACACTCCTAAACACCGTGGAAAGCCTTCCTAGAAGAGTTGAAGCTGTTATAGCTGCAAAGGGTGGACCAACTCCCTATTAAAGCCTATGCATTAAGAATGGGATGTCATTAAAGTTCATGTGTGTGTAAAGGCAGGTGTCCCAATACTTTTGGCAATGTAGTATAACTTAGTTACTCAGTTACTACTGAAGAACAAATAATGAACTAGTATAGTTCCTGTATGAAATACATGAACCATCATGATTGATTAATGATGAACGAACATGGGATCAGTACATAACCTAACTTAGTTACTGGTTAATTAATATATTAAGTAAGGGTGTACTACTACATTATTTGTGGTCGCTCAAAGTGGTTGTTATGACTGAATAATCTCCTGCATTTAAGTGATTATTCATGTAGTTTTATATGATTATGTCAGAATAGTTTTGAAAAAAGACTTGCAGTCATATATGTGGACTGGTATACGACTTTGTGAATTCAGATCTTCTGTAATATAATTGCTCAAATCTGAGTTGTAATGATATTTTGTCATTCCAGGATGGGTGCTTCCTAGTGAGAAAGAGTTCTGGCCAGGATGCTCAACAGCCATACACTCTGGTGGTATTCTATAAACGGAGAGTCTACAACATCCCAGTACGATTTATACAGTCTGCACGCCAGTATGCTCTGGGAAGAGAAAAGAAAGGGGAGGAGGTATGAAGATCATGCATATTTACTGAATTTACATGAAGGACTTTTGCAAGATGTTGTATTTTTCAGAATCTCTCCATAGAGAAATAAAACAAGTGCTACAGTGTGGCGAATATCATGTCTAGGTTGCCTCTCTTCTGTTTGATGTTAAATTGTATCCCTAAAAATTACTAGCTACTATAAGTGGCTATACTTCTTCAGTTGTGTCAAGCAGCAGAGAAATCACACAAACATGTCAAGAAGACAGATTTAATTAACAGAACATGAGAATAGCAAATTCAAACATAGCATATTAACAGTTTACAGTTCTCTAAAGTATTTGGGGAAAAAATCATACTTGTATTAAAAGCAGAAATAATAGGAATTGACTGTTTTTTTACAATACAATGAAAAAAAACGACCTTGTTTTCTCTGTCTTCCACTGCTAGCGCTTCAGCAGTGTCTGCAGGATCATTGAAAACCACCAGAAGAATGCACTAGTTCTGATTGACAGTCAAAGTAACACCAAGGATTGCACCAAGCTCTGCTATGCTGTGAAACCATGATAAGGGAGCTGTCCCTGATCACTGGACACTGAGCCCTTAACTGAAATGAGCATTGTGGAAGTTTTTAAACCCAGAAAAGTCTATACTCTGGGGGAAAAAAACAGGCATATGTCCAATGTCTTAAATTCTGGAAAGACTTGGAGAATTACTGCTGAAACATTGGTCAGACAAAACCTCGGTCTTGCACACTAGCCTGCTCGGTTTCAGTTGAATTTCATTAAAAAGATGTTTGTACATTTGTAGAGGAATCATTCTGGTTTTCTAGTGGAAGAAACTGTCATGCTGGTCCCTCATTAGCAAAAACTATTCAGATCTGTGAATGTACAGGTGTACAGTTGTTACGAACTTTCCAAAGTTTGATAAGAAAAATGCAGTTTTTATATTTAGTCTGGTTTGAATATAAATGTCAAAATGTATGAGTTTCTGTACATGTGAAGTGTACAATCTAGAAATAGTAGAATTTGGGACAGTGTAAAAACAAATATATTCAAATAAATATAAGGCATACTTTGGCTCAAATTTACAAAACGTAATATCTAAAGAAGCAAAAAATTATAGAACAAACAAAGACCATGGAAATATAGGTTGCAGTATTCTCAAAGTATTTACATTTATTACAAATCTGTTTAAACACATGAATGCCACCTGGGATTTATACAGTACAATATAGTGTCAATCTGTAACAGAGTTTTTCAGGCACTTTGTGTAAAAAAAATAGATTTATTTTCATACAGCTTTATGGAACCCATCACCCAGATGTAAAGAATAAAGTTACAAAGAGTGATTTCTTTTTCTTAAGCAATGAAAAATATAAATGTTATTTGGTTGTCCAGTGCTGCGCTGTATAAAGGGTGTCAGGTCACATGACTAGATATAATATTACTTCATTTACAGTCTGACATGTTTGGAGTGGCAATAGAACGCACTAGTAATAAATTAGCTTTACAGCTATGGAAATGACAATGAAATGAAAAGTATCTTGTCTCAGTCCCAAAATCTGTTATTTGAAATAACACTCCAAATGGCAATTCCCCTGACTGAACGCCATGAATACGTTTTCAATTAAATGAACATAACTTTGAAGGGAACCAGATATTTACAGACATGCATAACAAGATGTGCTAACTATATTATGTTTGGTGAAATGCTGTCATTTATCCAAGGGCAAAAAAGTTGTATATAGGCTATTCCTGTATTGAAGCTGAAAATTGGAAGGATTTTAATTCCAGATTTATAAAATTCTTAGGCACACCAAATATCACATGCCAATTTATATACATCAATCTGTTCAATAAGTCAAAAATGTTTAAAGAGATAAAAATGTGTTATATAATTATTAACTGTTCGTATTTCAGATCACCGGATGAAATCAAGGTAATTTGAAAGTGGGAATACAACTGGGGGAGTCTGGAGAAGTTATGTATTAATACGAGAAACATAAGCAACTGTCTTGCATGTGTTCAATATTTCTACACATTACCATGCTCTGAATTTCTTTTGCAGGAACGTTCATTTTCAATTTATGGTTTAACAATTTGGGATAGGTAACTATTGCACTTTACTTGCGGATGACAGTTTTAATTATTGGAGATACGCAAAGCAACATCTGAATTAACAGTGGGGGATAAAAAAAAAAACAAAATGAAACACTGTACTCCTGCAAAACGGACTGTAGAATGTAACAGTTTTTGAAAATTCTTTCCACAGGAATCTTGTTACACACAGGATATCTGCATTTCAAATATAAAGAACCTATTAATATGAATATACCCGTAAACTCTGTTAGCTTGTTATGTTCAGAATTCCTGACAATATGCCAGAAATATAAACTAAAGAATAATATACAAGTGTAATGCAATAATGTTATTTTGCCAAACAAAGCAGTTGTACAGGGATTTAAAAAAACTGAAAATAAACATGATGAATGAATCCCATGCTTCCCTGAAAGAAAAGCTTTTGAAACATTAATGATTAAAGGTGAGGGATAGAGATCACATAGCAACTGCAATATTACAAAGTTGGATTACTGATTTCAAGGGAAAAAATAAAGTCACCTGAGTTCAACTGTATTTGTATTATGCAGTTGTCACACAAGTAAAATGCTAAAATGCTACTGAACTTCTGAGCAAATATACCATGTTATCATTCATTTTCAAAACCATCATTTGGCCAGTACAGAAACAGAAGCACTACCACGTTTAACATCACTGTCCATGTGCTCATTTCTTCCAACTTTTATATACAATATGTGCAATGCATTCTTTTTCACATTTCAGTCCAATATATACATAAAACCCTTTACACGTTTGGTTTACAGTTGTACCAGACACAAAAAGACCTTAGCATCAGAAATGGAGAACCTAAAAATTGTTTTTACTACTTTGATGAGAAATAAAAATATTTTTCATATAGCAGGTTTCAACAGTGACAATATTGGGATCATTTTAAGTGTCATTTTCAATATCAGGTAATGTTAGGACTTCTAAAGCCTTTAACAGATTTACAGTCAATGGACTAGATGTATATCTCCTAACTAATAATTTAGAACTTACATATAATGCTTTACAACTACCCATAATGCAAATGGTTTAAAACAATTTGTTCCAGTCTCTGGTTGCTTCCATGAGATGTCGCTGGCCATGGCCTATCCACTCCTCTTGGTTGTCAAATATTCGACCACAAAACCAGCAGCTGAATGATGATGAACGCTCAGTGGAGTCTGAGGTAGTATTCACAACCTGGTACTTATTCCTGCTGGTCTTTTTTAACTTCAGCTTTAAAATAAATCTTTCCCTCGCTGTATTCTCTCTGCGCCCATGGCGACCATGAGAAGGATGGTCGGGTACTAAGTGACTTCTTTTAAATGAGCCGCAGCTCAACTTAGATAGGGCGTCTACAGTTCTTTGGGACAAAGCCACCTTCAGAACCTCTCCTTTGTACCTGTTGACTGTTCTCATGATATTGGTCACCTCAGGGATGTCCACATCTGGGTGATTGAGCACTATGACAGGCTGGTTTCGTCGAGGACATTTAATGAGCTGTGAAGGACAGAAGGGGGACAGCCTCAATGTTCTCTCAACATCCTTAGGTACTGGCTTCCAACTGACATTATCAGATAGCGCATCCTTCTCTTTACTTTTTTTGCTGGAATGCCGCTTAGCTTTAGCCGAAGGTTCTGAAGGATCTTGAGTCTGAGATTTCCTCCTCTTCTTTCTTTTGGCCAACTGATTATTGGATCTTGGTGGAGGAAGGCGGACCCTCTTGAGTTTGCTATTCAAGCTCTCACCACCACTCTTTGCTCCAGTTTTACCTTGTATGGTAGCGGAAGAAAGTTTCTGCAGCTGGGAAACGGTAACTGGTGCATGCATGGGGGCCTGCGATGATCCTGAGGTTTTTATTCCTGTGGAAACAGTCACATTTGATTGGTTTGATGACAGCAGAAAATAAGGCGACTGCAAAGCACCAGTAGCCAGATAGATGGGCTGATTAGCAGCAGCGTGTGTTGTTACACTGCTATTCAGTTCTCCACTACCAAAGGGGTGGCCCCCATCAGAGAGATTTTTAACAATCTTAAGAAGAACCTTATTGCCTCCGCTGTCATTTGGATGGATTTGACTTGTGGGTTTTCCTTCTGGACTGTTCAGGGGTATCCCCGTCTTAGCTGGAGACACATACCTAAGGATAAAAGCTTGGCGGCCAGCTTGTAAAATAGTAGCTTGGTCTTGAGAATTTACTGGTACTGCCAACATAGGCCTCGTTGCTTGATTCTGGAGACCTTGGTTGACAGCCTCTCCATTGGGCCTTGCGACAGCTGCCACTACAGGTAGTGGTCTCTGAACCAAGAAACATGTCGGTGCATTCACAGTCCGTTCTCGAGACAGAGACTGGGCTGGACTGGACAAGAACAAAGGTCCTTTTAAAGGTGAGCTGTTGACCAGAAAATGGCTGGTACCGTTGCTGGAACCCTCCTTTACACAATTAAGGGCTGGGTTTTCTTCCCCATCTTTAAGCAAACCACAACCTGCTTCCTTGCCACCCATAACCCGTGCAGTTTTCCCTATTCTGCCATTATTCAGAGTGAAAGCGAGTGCTGTTCTCGTCTTACCTGGTCTTTCAGTTCCAGGTTTCAAACAAGAAACATTAACTGGAGGAACAGAAGACCCTGAAATCATCTTAAATCCTGGACTGCCTTGTAGCTCAACAGGCATTGCACAGTTATTTTCAGCAGTCTGTAGAAAAACCTGTTGCTTACCATCTTTTACATTAAAAGACTGAAGTATCCTCAGAGTTGTTGTAGCTTGTCTGAATACATCATTGGTCACAGCAGTACCAATTCGCTCCTTCTCAAGCTGCTGGCTAATAATAGCATCAGAATGCTCCTCCAGTATCCGCCCCAAGGCAGCAGCACTACAAGAACTTCCTGGTACTTTCTGAATGCAGGAGTCATTAAGTCCTTTTTCAGGGGCATGGTTTTGATGTTCAGTAGCAGAACTAAAATCATCTGTGTTCATCACTCTCTCTTTATGAAGGTCAGCGCTATTGTCAAGAAGCAAAGACTGTTTTCCTTCCCTTTGAGAGGTGCTTTTGAGTGTTATATCTGGCCTGCAAGCCAAACCTGGAAAGTTGTTCAAACCGTTTGATTCTTCTTCAACAGTAGCAATACATTCATCTACTTCAATTTCACTATCTGGCACTTTTTCCATCAAAGGATCAGAATTCAACAGAAGCTGCTCTGGTATTTCGTCATTGTGACAGTCCTGCTCACTAGCCATGCATGAGTCATCTGGTATCCGGTTGCTATCAGCCAAAGACATTATTTTAGAGCTATTTGGCTCAGGCTCATCAGTCAGAAGCTCTGAATAACTCTGATCTTCAATAGGTAGGGATACGTCAGAAGAAAAACTGGAGGTGTCCTTCGAATAGTTGTGAAAACTGAAGACTTTTTCACTGGAAGAATTTAACCCAGAATTACTTTCATTGTCAATGGAAATATTTTCTTCACAATCAGTAGGTGAAAGCATTTCTTTTACACCTATACATCTCTGTTCATGTTGAATAACAGTCGGTTTCAATGCATCAGCAAATGCCGTAAATGAAGTTGTACTTTTGACTTCACTGGCTTCCTCCATACTGGATTTTAAGAAATGAGACTTCTCATTGGCAGGACCAATTTTGTCAGCAGGTACAGATGCTTGCAATAAAGTGAACTGATCATTGTTGTTTTTCGCCTCTGGAAATGTCATAACGCTAGACTCCTCTGTCTGTACAGGCTTGGAAGGCTGCTCATCACCATTTTTCTGTAGTACACAACTGTTTTTGCTGTTTCTTCTGACAGGAGACTCCAAGCCCTCAAGTGATGTCCTCTTACTGGAGTCCAAGTTGGAGGAATTTGGTTGGCTGCTTGTTTGTTCTACACCATAAACAGCACAATCATAACGGTTTTCTTCAGTCTGCAGAGTTTCTGATGTGTGCCTGTCCATTTCTTTCACAGCAGGTGACGACAAACCTGTCTTAGGAGAAGCCTCTTGCTTTCCTGATGGAATAACCTTGAGGACTAAATGCTTTTTTCCATCTACCATCTTAAACCCCATAACTTTTGTAGTGCAATTTGGAGGGATTGAAATTTTATTTTTGACCATGAGCACAGTGAGCCCATTGCTACTGGGGTTCATGAATCCAGCACCGGGTGCAACTGGACTCTCCAACTTAGGCTGTGACAAAGAAGGAATGGCTTGGGCAACATATTGCTGTTCAGTCTTAAGGGCTTTAATCCATTTCTTACTCTCTTTCTCTGATGCAACAGTTCTCTCAAGGAATTGCTGGGTCTCCTCCAAAGTCTTTTCTGGATTGGAGAGTTTTCCATATTCTTCCAGTAGACCACCTCCAGACAAGGCATGTAACCTCTTAGACATCCAAGTTTCCCTGGCTGGATTTTTTGTAAGCAGAAGCTTTAATCCTGGTGATGAGTTCACTAGTGTTTTAGAGTTCTCTGCTTTTACTCGCCACTTGTTTTTTTTCTCTTTCGAGTGAGCAGAATTCATATGTCTAATAATGTAATCCTTTCGAGGAGCCCTGTAGTCACAGAACTGACAAGTGAATTTCCCAGAGTGCACCAAAAGATGTTTCTGAAACTCTCCACTTGTATAACTCACATGCTTGCATTTCGGGCATTTGTACTGAATCTCGTTATGTCGATGTATGTGCTGCACAATTGTTCCCACATCCTTTGTGGAAAACTTGCATCTTTCACAGCGGTAGAGGCCATTCAGGCTGTGGTACATGCTAAAGTGTCGGGTGAGCTGCAGCAGAGTGTACTGAACACTGTCATTGCAGATCTCACACCTAACAAAAGTGTCCCGGTGCCCTAACCGATGACGCTGAAGGCTGGAGAAATCTTGGGTGATATAACCACACAAGTCACATGGAAAAGTAGGTAGGCTTCCCTGGTGAACTCCCTGAAAATGCTTGGATAGGTCATTAGGACTAAATGTTGTGTTGCCCTTGCATTCAGAACAGCTAAACCTGAGTATTTTGCCAGAGATGCCCGCCCCCTGCAGGTTCTGGGGTCCCTTAAGGGGTGGCTTCTTGTAGGATTTTCTGGCTGTCTGCACCTTGTTTCTCTCATGGCTCTCCACTATTTTTCTCCTACCATGTTCATAAATATCCCGCATCACTGGAAGCTGAACTGATACTGCCATGTGCAGTTGCTTCCTCGGGGATTTCTCATGATTTTCTATATTATTATTGCCTTCAGGAGGGTCATCTTGGGTGGTGTGGTCTGCCTCCATGTTTAAATGTACAAATTTCTACAAGAAAGTAAAAGAGAGGAACAGTCTGATTAATACCAACATTATTAGATATAAAGTATGTTTACTTGTTATACTTAAAATAGTGACATTTTTATTTGTAGCATATATTTAAAACCAAATATACTACCGTGGTTTTCCCCACAGCATTTCATAGACCTAGCTGTCCATCGGACTGACAGAACTTATGGCAGAACGCAATAATATACGGCACACATACTCAGAAATGTATAACAACAACATTGGTAAAAAAAATGGAATGAAACTTGGTCACCCATTTAGGCCATGACAACATATAAGCCAGTCCTTATCGACAAACTTGTTTTGAAGAAAAATGTTCTGTCAGAATAGAGAATCGAAAGTGACCCCTGCACAAACTGGCCACTTTAAATCCAGAAAGTGCACCCAACACCATGAATTAAAATAATGAAGTGTAATTCCATATCAAATGAGCAGATTTTATTAAATGTTCCCGACTGACCATCTTGATTTGTTTCAGTCTTACATTTAAAGTCATTGTATCCAACAACTAGTGGGGGTAAAAATGGCTTGTGCTTAATATGCAATGTCAATGTTATGCAGCTCTAGTAGGCATCTGCCTCATCATCTTTGCCATTTCAAGTTAAACTAAGAAAATGCATGTAGCAAGAGGACATAAGCCATGCAAAAAATGGCATGATACCTGTAAATATTTATTATATTAGCATATAATACCTAACACTTTCACAGTACTCCATTTAAGAGTACAAACCGCATTTATCAGACAGGTAGGGGATGAGAATCTGCAGAACTGAGAGGTTACAGAATAGGAATAATTGCATTTCATGCCTGAAAATGATCATAATTATAATTATATTTTAATCTTATATTACAAGCAAACAATTCTCAGGTTGCAGTCAAATTAAGCAAGGTAGATGCATAAGATTTGACTCTGATCAGGAAAATTCAAAAACATGCAATATATATACACACACAAACTGGGTCAGGAGGAAGTGTTTTTCTGATATTCAATTACAAACAAAACACGCTAATAAAACAATAATAATGAATGTGACTGGTGTTGTCTACACAGTAATCCTTATTGGTTTGCACAAACAAAAGCAAACATTCTACATGTACTCACTTTTATTGCTGCATTTATGAAAAAATCTGCTGGATTTGTTGGAATCTACATCAAGTCCCCAATCCATTTACATCAGGCTTCCCCAATTCCAGTTATGGAGGATCAGATGCCTACAGAGTGTGCAGATTTACCTGCTGAAACACATTCTAATCAGCTAATTATCAGGTTTAGTAGGTGTGTCTGAGCAGAGAAATCTGCAAACTGTGTTGCAAACTGGCCCTCTAGGACCGGAATTGGGGAACCCTGATTTCCATAATTAACCCTATGAGACTCTCACATAAAACATTAGAGTGTAATTTTTACAACACACTATTTCACTTCTTTAAAGCATATATTTGTCAGCATACAAATAGTGTAAACAAGCATGGACTCCATCTACACTCAAAAACTAAATTTTACATTCTTCATCAGCTTACTGTGTTTACATGCAAATCAGGCAAATATGAACAGAAAGAGAGACTGGAGTCTAAATTGGCAACAAGTATAAAAAATAATAAAGTCACAAAGAACGTATCGTAGATTTGCCCTCACCTCAGAAGTGTAACAGAAGTTGTTCATTGTGTAGCTAACACACCTAAGATTATAAGGACTATTTCAAAGCCAAAGTAAACTAATGAAGCTCATGCAAAATTATTCAGACATGTACCTTACCTTAGAACCCCATTCTTGAAATATTCATCAGTAAACTTTTTTCGCCAGCAGTTAAAAGTTAAAACACCAATACAGCAGTGTGTGCTACCCTATGATTAAAAGAGGTTGAGAAACTAAAAGCCTTCAGAATGACTTATAGTTATTAAACAAACTAAAAATAGAAATATTTGAAAAGCCAGACGTTCCAGAGTTACGATGGTCCACGTTACGATTATTTTGACTTTACGATGGGTAAATATTTTTCACTTTCAGTATATTATTCAATAAATTACATGAGATATTCAACAGTTTATTATAAAATAGGCTTTGTGTTAATTATTCTACCCAACTGTAGATTAATGTAAGTGTTCTAAGCATGTTTAAGGTAGGCTATAGGCCTAGCTATGATATTTGTTAGGTTAAGTGTACCATTTTAAAATGCATTTTCGCCTTACGAAATTTTCGCCTTAGGATAAGTTTATTGGGTCATAACGCAATGGTAACCCAGGGAGCATCGGTATTAGAAGGAAAATATAGGCATAAAAATTATAGCAATAAGTGAAGTGAATAAGCACTTCTCAATCAAGACAGCATTACAAACACCATTTTACAACTAGCAGTCGTTTGACAAAGTTTCTATCAAAAGCACTTATGAAAATATATGCACAAATTGTGCTGTTATTACTCCAGTCCTATTACAGCTTTATTATTTCAGCTCTATTTCAACAAGCAGAAAAATTAAATCCAAAAGTCTTCAAATAATCCTTAAAAATAATAATTCCCAAAGAATTTGCCTTTTTGTGCAATATGTGAAAACATGAATTCTCAGCCCAAGAGGCAAAAGTAAATAAATGCAAAAAAAGTAGATACATGAACACCATCAACAGTTTAACGAAAGTTACTTGTTCTTTGTTGCAAAGATGCTTGAAAATGTCAGATGCGCATGGACATCCATATAATATCAAAGGGTACAGACTATCACAAGCATTGGGATTAAAATAAGTCAGTTTGTCAAGATATATTTAACTTCTTTTAATAACTGCTTGTACGGTTAAATTCTATAACTGGCAAGAAACATAACTGAAGAGTACAGAAATATTAAGATTACTAAATGCAACATATTGCATTATAACAATAGAAACTTGGTTATTAGATCAAAATGTTAATGGAATGATAATCAAATAAACAGAACCAGAGCCTTATAAGTGTAATCTTCAAAGATCAACAAAACATAAACAAATCAGTATATTCTTCATGATGTATTCTGCCAAAGGTGTGTCTTATAGATAACCATGCTTCATCCCTAACAGTGAGGGTTTGCTCACAATGAACAAATTTGAGTCATGGAAGCTCCACAGTTTACAACTTTGTTTTTAAGTTTACAGCTCAGTCATCTTGATTTCCTGTTCCATTCAGGCTGCAACCAGAGGAGAAATATGCAGAATAGTTGGGCTTGGTCATTATACCTGACCAAAATAATGAAAATGAATTACCCAACAAGTACATCACTACACAGTACAACACTGGTATGATGTATTTGATCAATACTAGCACTAGATACCTTCTTCCAGTGCATATTCATATGGGTTTATGAGGAAGACTCAACAGTACTAACAGGTTCATAATAAAATTTGCGTTCAGTTGTAGAACTGCTGTGATCTCTACATGTACCTTATGTTGACTACTTTTCAAGGAAGTGTTTTCAATGGAATACTCCACTTATATAGGGGGAAAATGGATTCTAAGCAAACATTGCATAAAATCAACATTAATCCAATTAGTTCTCTCAGTTGAAAAGAAAACAATTTACAGTGTGAAAACTGGCTCTGGCCTCTCAGGTTGATACTCCCAGTTGACTTTTCAATAAAAAAATGCCTAATGCATGCTACAACTTCAAAGCAACGCGGACGAATACATTATATCATGTAACAAGCGCGTTTATTCTTTAAACCGAGAATTTACGTTTACATAGTTCATCTCTCATGATTAAGCAATCGATAGAAAAATAGCGTTTCGTGTCCAAACTAACAATTAAACATCTTACTAGTAGAGGTAGTCGGGCACTATTTTTGTTACAAAATTCAGATATCCAGACGCCCCCACCCACGCCTCAAATAAGTAAGTAATTATATATTTTAAAATATAAAATTATGTATCTATTCTAACGCAATATCATCTTTAGAATATATATTAAATACTTTATTGATACTTCTGGTAGAACGATGTAAAACGAAAGACTTAAGCTGAATTTACCTTTCTTTCTCTTTAGCCTAGCAGGTCACTGACGGCGGCCATGACAGCTCCATCCGGGTATGTTCTGTGAGTTGTGTCGAGGGACGCTAAAGCGGATGAATATGGATTACCTGAAAGACTTTGCTTTGCGTTGTTTATTCTACGTGTTTTGTAATAATGCATATACAATGTTTGGTTTTCGTTGCTTTGCAATATTCGAATCTGAAACCGAAACCCAGAATTTAATCTGAAACTCGGATCCAAGTCCCCGTGACTCTTCTATGTGCCTCTTCCTCCCAGATTGTATCAACACAGTTTATAACAGTAGTATTAGCCCACAGTAAAACGTCATACGATTTGCCCTTTTCTGACGGAGCTCAGAGACACGCCATTGTCCGCGGAAAAGCTGTTTCACCAGAGCACAAATGTGTTTCATTCAAGACGTTTGTATTGTGCTTAAAACACAGATATTTAGTTGTAATAGTTTAAAAATACATAAAAATGAGGACCATGAGTAAATACGTATATAAACAATATAATAATTGTATTCACTGTTCTGCCCTGGTCTTGCAAACACTGTTGAGGACATATTTCTGTTCATGATGTCTTAACAATCAACAAACTGTAAAATACATATTTCTTAAAAAATAACGCGAAAATGCGTTGTAGGACCACTGTAGCGTACATCATATTGCCCCATTTACAACCGTAAAACCATCTTTTGGAGATGTATTTAATGTTAATAAAAATAATGCTTCATTAAGTGTGTGTTCAATCTGACGATTTTCCAACGTCCATGTGCTAGGAAAAAAAGTTTGGCATGGCTTTCAATATGTACATATATGGAAGTTTGGAATGAAATACACAAATCTGCTTGTACATATATAATAAGCAGATTTGTGTATTTCATTCCAAAATTCCAGTTATATATATTATACAATTATACATCTATGTGTAAATGATGCATTTATTTATGAGTTTAATACCAATTTCCATTATATTTCTGTATTTCAAAAATATAGTTTACAGCATTTATCAATTATAAATAACTAGCTATGTTTAGACGCAGACTCTTTGTAGAGTTCCATTTTGTGAAATTACGCACATTTTCAAAAGACATTTTATGCTTTATATTCTAACTGAAATAAGAGAAGTTAAACATTGTCAAAAACGTAAAGGAGCGATACTGAAATATGTTGATTGTAGAGGTATTCAGAACCATAATGCCTGTATTTTATTAAAGTTCATGGTATCAGTTACAGCTGGAAATCTTTTGAATAAATCCCAGTAAACCCCTTTGCACCGATGCTGTTTCCACACTCTTTACAAAAAATTTGTTCAAGCTCTTTAGAGTTTTAAGGATTTTTGGTGGACAGTCGAGACTGAGCCACCCCAGTGTAACTTTGAGTGAGTGGTGTAGATCAGGCTGAAAGATTATTTATTTTGAATACATTTATCAGTCGCTGTTTTTGTGTTACTGCTGAGGAAAATCTTTACAAATAACACAGTGATGGTGTTGTTTGAAGGATATGCTTTGGGGCCTGCACATAGTTTAACTCTCGGCAAAAAAAAAAGTTTGCTGTCTTCTGACTATAATGCATTCATATAAGTTGAATTCTGGTGTTTCATTCAGACTCATTGTGATAGGGGTATAAAATCAAGCAACTAGCCATGCAGTCAGGTTTATAAACATTTATGAAACAATGGGTCATTCTGAAGAGGTCAGTGAATTTAAGCATGATACTTCATAGGAGGCCACATTTGCAATAAATCAGCTTGTGAAATTTCTTTTCCGCTAGACATTTCATGGTCAACTGTAAGTGGTATTATTGCTAGTGTTTAGAAACAACTGAAACTCAGCCATGAACTGGCAGACCACGGAAAGTAACAGAGCTGGGTCACCAAGTTCTGAGGTGCGTAGTGCGTAAAAGTCACCAACGCTTTATTGATTCAGTTTCTGCAGAGATCCAAACTTCCTATTGCATTAACCCCAGCACAAAAAATGTGGGCCGGGAGCTTCATGGAATAGGCTTCCATGGCCGAACAGCTGCATGCAAACCTCACATCACCAAGCGTAATGCCAAGCATCAGTCCACTAGACTCAGTGGAGCAGTTGAAACATGTTCTGTGGAGTGACAAATCATGCTTTTCTGTCTTGCAGTCTGATGGATAAGTCTGGGTTTGGCAGATGCCAGGAGAATGTTATCTGCCTGACTCCATTGTGCCAACTGTAAAGTTTGAGGAATGAGGGATAATGGTATGGGGTTGTATTTCAAGGGATGGGCTAGGTCCCTTTGTTCCAGGAAAGGGAACTCTTAATAGGCACTTTCACATGCTGAAACCAGAACCTTTTTCCAAAACCAGGGACTTTTGTTGTGCTCACACTGCAGGAACTTGGCCCGATTGTAGTTCCTCAGAGGCAGTTTTGGAACGCTTTTTAGTCCCTACTTTTCATTACAACATGAATTACTGGGGAAGCGCTTACTGCGATGACTTGCTGATTGGTTGACCACACGCACCAGTCCTAACATGAAAGTTATGCAGAAGTGCAGAAGAAGAGATGTTGTAGAGCGAAAATTGAGCAGATGGAATTATTTCTTGTACCCCAATTACATTTCATCAATTAATACAATTTTTGCTTGCATCTCCATATATCTGCAACAGAAAAATCGATCGCTAACCCATATACTGTAGCACCGGCAGGATATTTGGAAGACAATTAGTATGTCCCAGCATGCCTTGCAAGTAACTGTAAATAGCCCTTGTTTGTGTTATTGATGATAGTTTTTGTCTTCCTAACTGTAGTGTGTGCGCTTGCCTGTGTCTTGTATGAATCCTGTCTGATCCTCGCATGTTTGCGCCTTATTGTCTGATGTCTGACCTCCCTGGGTTTCCACGATAAGTGTGCTTCTGTGGTGGTTTGGTGCCTGTGTTAGTCTTTTTAACGACTTAATAAAAGGGCATTCTTTCCCTTTTAAAAAGAGCCTCCATCTTTTTATGCTGCCGTGATGCCTTAGTCTAACAAATGTCACACTGGTATCAGAAATGGGATGCCAGAAGCGGCCCCACTGGTGGACCTGAAGGCGACTTTGAAGCAGAAAAATGGGAGATGCAGCAGCAATTCTCCAGCGGAGGTGGCTCGGGACTGGGGTTGGCGAGATTGGAGGCTTGTCTGCAGGTGCTGCAGGAAGAAAAGGCACTGGGCACACCACTGCCCACAATCCTCAACCAGAGCCGCCGGCAGGCAAGCAGGGGATGACAGAGAGAGGGAGGCGCCACCCTGTCCATATCAGTTCCCCCAGACCCGTGTAGCCCACCCTGAAGTTGCTCCTGCCATCCAACGGCATTGGTGACTGGGGAAGGTGGGAGATCCCAGAGGTTCTGCCTGCTTGCTAGCCAGTGAAGGCTCACAACTCGCCTGCCACAAGGAGGTATGCCACACGCATAAAGCTCAGCTGGCTCAGGAGCAGGATGAGCTTGAAGAGCAGTGGTGGCAGAGCCAACAGGACCAGGAGTGGTTGTGTGAGGAACGGACCAGCTGGGAGTGCAAGCGCGACTGCCAGAAGCATCTGACTGAGGCAGCAGAGGAAACATTACTCGGTTGCAAGATGGCACTGCTTGGCCAGGAGCAGGAGTGCTGCGCTTTGGAGGCTCAGCTGGACCGTGAATGCAGCGAGCTGGCAGAGCAGAGCAAACAGGACCAGCAGTGTCTGCACAAATCCATAGAGTGGTTTGGAGGAGCTGCACCAGTGGCTGTTGGAGTGGAAGTCGCTGGCAGAACAGCTGGGCGTGGCCACCCAAGGCACAGAGCCAGAGGGCTTGCGAGAGAACTAGCCTGCCGGACAGGAACAGCTTGCTACAAGCCTGCGGAAGAAGAAGGGCTGGGGCCCCGGGGAACCTGCACTGTGAAAGCCTGCTGGCCGCCCAGCTTCCACTAGCAGCCCAGCTCTGCCAGTGGTCCCCAGTTGCTCAGCTTGTTGGCTGTCGCTGGAGAGTGAGCAATGGCGTCTGCCACCAGTCCTCGGTGACTTGCTGAAAGATATAACAGAGGACTGGCTGTGGTGGTCACCAGGACGGTCAACCTCTAGGAGGGGGGCGAGATTGCTCTGCATAGCGGTGCCCAGTAAGTGTGCTGAGCATTCTGGGAATGTTGTAAATAGTTCCTTGTTTGTGTAATTGTAGATACTTGTTGTAGTTCCTCTTGTCGCATATCTTTTTGCCAGTGTCATATATGAACCCTTTCCAATCCTCGAAGTTCTTTGTATAAATTACCTACTGTGTGTGTACCTTACAGTCCAGTGTCAGACCTCCTTGTGTTTCACTAATATACGTGGTTCTGGTACCTGTTTGGGGATGTGGGAGAGGCAATGCGGGACTGGCGATGGCAGCACATTACGGGCAAGGGTGGCTCAGGACGGCGGACTTCAGGATAAGACGCTGATTTGCTGGTGCTGTGGTAGGAGGAGGCACCAGGCATGTTTCTACCCAGAAGCCCGTAGCAAGGCTGCCAGAGCATGACCTGCCCCAGATCTATGCAGCATGCCTTCAACTCTCTCATGCCAACCTGCCAGCTCCCCGCCTGAGATGGTGTCAATGGCCGAGGAAGGCGGGAGATTCCACTGGCTCAGACAGCTGACTGGTCAGCAAAGGCTCTCTGCTCGCTAGCTGCAAGGAGCTGCCACACGATACGAGCTGTGAGTGCGACTGACAAAAGCAGGAAGCTGAGGCTGTTCTCCTCGGTCGTGAGGAAGCGTGTCGCATGCTGGAGGCTCAGCTAGCTCAGTTGTGCCTCGAGCTTGAAGAGCAGCAGCAGCAGAGCCAGTAGGACTGGGAGTGGCTGCATAAGGAGCAGGCCAGCTGGGAACCTGAGCATAACCGTTAGGCCGAGGCTGTGGAGGCCACATTACTCAACCATGAGGCAGTGTGTCACACTTTGGAGAACGACCGCAGTGGCTGCAGGAGGAAAAGGGGCGGCTTCAGGAAGATCTGAGCAGGAACAGTGCAGCTGGTTACCTGCCAGAGTGATCACCTGGAGCAGGCGACCAAAGCAATGGAAGCTGCACTGCTCCACCACAAAGGGGAATGTCTTGTTTTGGAGGCTGAGCTAGCCAGGGAGCATCGTGAACTGGACGAGGAGTGCATGCAGTACTGGCAGGACCTGGAGCTGCTCCGCGATGTGAAACGACTGGAGGAGCAGGCGGGACAGCAGAGGAAGCAACCTAGCAGACAGCAGCAGGTGCTATCCAAGGCATGCAAGACGAAGGGCCAGCACCCCAGGGGACCTGCAATGCCAGTGCACGCCACCAGCCCAGCTCCCATCAGTCACTCAGCCTCCTCAGCATTGCCAGTGCTCACTAGCAAGCAGCTCCTGCCCTCCCCGGAGAGGATGTACCGGTGGCTGCCACTGGACCTTTGGAACTTGTTCCAAAGCTGAGGTGGGAACTGGTAGTGGTAGTCGCCAGGACGGTCGGCCTTTGGTGGGGGGGGGGGGGTGTTCCACCAGCAGGATATGCAGAAGCCAATTAGCATGTCCCAGCACGCCTCATGAGTAACTGTAAATAGCCCTTGTTTGTGTAATTCGTAATACTTCCTGTGTTCCCAATTGTCGCGTGTGCCCTTGCCTATATCTTGCGTGAACCCTGTCAGATCCTCTCACGTCTAGAGTTATCGTATAAATCACCCACCATGTGTGTGCCTTACTGTCCATCATCCAACCTTACTGTGTTTCTTCTATATATGTGCTTCTGTGGTTGTTTAGTGCCTGCTAAAGTCCTTTTAAGGACTTAATAAAGCCATATTCTTTCCTCTTTAAAAACAGCCCCTTCGTCTCTTGCCACTGCCGTGATGCCTTGGTCTGCCAGAAGTCACAATACTTTTGTCTAATATCACTGGTGCCAGCGGTGAAACTTGACAGTGCTTATATGCGGGGTAACATTATGTTGTATTTTATTCTGTGGAAAATGAAAAACTGATCTGCTGGCGAAATTTAATAAGAATCAAGAACATGTCGCGGATCATATAAGTAAAATATATATAACAGGCAGTGTCCCGTTTTGATCAGGATTGATCCCCCCGAAAACTAGAAAAAAACTTACAAAATGATTTATTTATCCTCCATTGTTTTGGTGTGACGGTGTAGTTTCATATAAAATTATGTATGAAGTTTTACCTACAAACTTTTTGCGTCTCCCGTGCTTATTTATAATAAAGGTCCAAGTTTTTGTTGTGCACAGTGAAACTGCACATGAAAGTAGCCAGGAGCTACAAAAGTTCCAAGTCCTGACAGCCTAATGACTTGTAAACTGGGATCCGGTTCTGGAACTTCAGTGTGAAAGCATCTAATGCTTTAGCATGTGAAGACATTTTGGACAATTTTACGGTTCCAACTTTGTGCACAGTTTGGGGAAGGCCCTTTTCTGTTCCAGCACTACTATGCCCGAGTGCACAAAGCAAGGTTCATAAAGACATGGTTCGGTGAGTTTTGTGTGGAAGAACTTGACTGGTCTGCACAAAGCCCTGACCTCAAGCCCCTCAAACACCTTCTGGATGAATAGAATGGAGATTGCAAGCCAGGCCTTCTCATCCAACATCAGTGCCTGACCTCACAAATACTCTTCTGGATGAATGGGCAAAAATTCCTACAGACATACTCCAAAACCTTGTGGAAAAACTTCCCAAAAAGTGGCAGCTGTTATAACTGCAAAGTGGGGGTCAACTACATATTGATGCCTGTGGATTTAAAATGGGATATTATAAAAATTTCCTGTAGGAGTCAGGTGTCCCAATACTTTTGTCTATATAACGTATGTATAAATATCTTTGTATGTTCATTTGTTCATCTGTGTTTTATCTATATTACCAGTGGACGGCTTTCTTTGTGTATATGGAAATAAAAAAGGTACTTTTTTTTCCTGAGAGTTAACATATCCTAGGAAGCACAAGGGATGAACACATATACTGAGAGCAAAGTATTCCCATTAGACAAAACTGGAATACCTAGCGGAAACCTACACCGGAAGTTAAACATTTCACACAAACAGTACTGAAGCATGCATTAAATCTCCAACCCATGAGGTGCAAAACCAAAGGATTAAATGCCTAATTCAATCTCAGATGTAGACTTGCAGCGTTGTAGATCATCAGATGATAAATAAACAAAGAAAAGGGAAAAGGAACTGATGCAAACATTGTTTGCCTATCTGCATCATTACAATAAACATCATATTTCCTGATCAGACTGACAAACTGAAAAATGCCATCAAACTCTGCTAGGCACATTCACTCTTTTAACTGTATAAAGATATATGTACATGTTAATTATATCAATATAGTTTTCTATTTTGTTGTATTTCGTTTAAAAATACTAAAGATTCTGTTTTGTTATTTTTATCATTGCCGTTCTATTAAACTTTTATCTAAAACAATAATATTATGTTTTACAATGATACAAACCGCACAGTCCCTTTAATTTAAATTTAATTTTAACTTTAATGAACAACTTTACAGGCCCTATTTTTTGAGTATCGTTCATCGTCCGTTTTGGAGACCGCTAACTAATGCCCTAATTTTAAATGCAACTTTACCTTTTAGTATTTTTATTGTCCAAATCATTTTAATTAACATTATTCATGAATCCATTTTCTACGCTACGTATACAAGCAAGCGGTGTATTAATTAATGTATTTGTTTGTTTATTTATTTACAATTTCTTTCCAAGTTGTAGTTCCTGTGACGACGTCCATGAATCGTAAAGCCTGATTGGATATTTGTGAGAACTATTTAATGTAAGGAGAGATTCAATAGGCAATAGAGTCCAGCATGAGTGTCCATTGCGGGTCGTTCTATTTACACATGAGGGAGCTTTTAACAATGGATCAAAATAAGTTCAGATTTTCTGAGTGAACATATATATATTTAGTCACAGGAACTTGAAAACGTGCACTTGAATGTTTAAAGTATACGGGTAAGTTTGCATGACTTATCTCGCCGTTTTCGGATAAAGAGCTTCATCTGTCTTCGGGGTTTTAAAGTGCACGCGAGCTATTGTAGGGAACAAAAAGGGAGTCCATCGTCAGCAACCCCATTAACATACTCTCTTTGAGGTTAGCTGTTTCTAGTTGAGTTGGCACCTCTTTTGTTTTCTTTGTTTTAAATGAATCGAAATTTTGAATCAGTTCGCTTATTATGTTTTTAATCTTAGGTGAAATATTAGGTTGAAGCAGCTGCTTTGCACTTTTCTCAATCTTATTTGCTTCGCAGAGGTGGACCTAAAAGATAAAACCAATAAAAAGGTAGCCTATCAGAAGCGTCTAGAACTTATTTTCCGATGAATGTCTTGAGCGATGACAAGTCTAAATTGGACTTAAATTAGTTGCCGGCAATTACGAAAGACGAAGGAGTTGTTAACGAAATACGCCTACTTAGAAATGGTAGCATAATATTTAAGTATGCGTTCAGTTTACGAGGTTTTCGGACAGTAAGAAACACTACAATTAAGGGGATACCTGTTTACTATTACAGGCTATCAGATGGAGCTTGAGAGCCAATGGTGGAAAGGACAACTTGCTGGAGACATTTACCACGCTCTTCGCTACAAAGTACGTCTCCCCGGTCATGTTATTCTTAGTGCATGACATAAAGACGTGTATTTTAAAACGAAATTGGATGCTTGATTGTATGTCAAACCCTGTAGCCATGTTATTTATTTTTTCTTAAGCTTTTTGTCACTCGTGAGAAATTAGAGTTTAATTATTCCCAGCATAAAAAGGGGTGGGCTGGAGGGGCGTTAGGCCAATCGAAGAAGTTTTTCACTACATGTCATGGAGTGCTGACAATCCTGCAAGAAAATATGAAAATTAGTTAGGATTTCTTGAATGACTGAATAACAGTACTGTATGCCTTTATGGTCTAAAAGGAACAATACAAATTAAAAATAGAAATGTTATTAGTTGGAAATGTAAACCTGTCAAACTGCATTACTTTTCACATCAGGCTGTAATGTGTACCTTTATGTGAAAACAATGTGAAATTCAAGTAACAGGCAGTAATAGTCACAACAATGTCCCAGTGCATTGGTTTATATTTGTAAATTAGTTTTTTTTCTTTTTCTATGTACTTCTCTTAGGAACTGAAGTTGCCTACTTACAAAGGCCAGTCACCCCAGCTGAGCCTTAGACGCTATTTTGCTGATCTGATAGCTATCGTAAGCAACCGTTTCAGGCTTTGCCCTACTGCGAGGCACCTAGCCGTCTACCTGCTGGACCTGTTCATGGATCGTTTTGATGTTTCTGTGCAACAGCTTCATGTGGCTGCACTTTCCTGCTTGCTTTTAGCAAGTATGTACACCACTTTGCGGCTTCATTTCTGGATTTTGTAATATCTGAATAACGAAAAATGACTGCAGTGGCCAGATATTTTGCGTTTTTTGTAATTCTTTGTAATTATGTGTGAAATTGCAGGTAAGTTTGAAGAGCGGGAGGATCGGGTACCAAAGCTTGAAACCCTCAACTGCTTGGGGTGCATGAGCTCCATGAACCTGGTTCTGACTAAACAGAACCTTCTCCACATGGAGCTCCTTTTACTGGAAACCTTTCAGTGGAACCTCTACCTGCCTACACCAGCCCACTTCATAGAATACTATCTATCTATTGCTGTCCACGAAACGGACCTGCATGATGGTTGGCCTCTGGCAAGTTTGGAAAAAACTGGACTGTATATGACAAAGTATGCAGACTATTTCTTGGAAGTCTCCCTCCAAGGTGTGTCTTCCTGCTTGCTGCCAACATGTTCTGCTTTATTGTAGCCAGAGTTGGATAGTCCAGGTCCAGGAAGTAAAAATCCAGGCCCTAGATTTTGTTTTAACTAACCAGTTCAGTATAATCACGGGGTACACAACTGGTTGGGTGAAATAAAATCTTGGTCTGGATTTTTACTTTCTGGACCTGGACTATCCACCTCTGATTGTAACATTTTGAAGATGGCCTTGGGGAATGTAGTGTATGGTTCCCCGATTCCAGTACAGTTTGCATACTTCCCTGCTCAGACCTTTTTCAACTCTCCAAGTAATTGCCAGTTTAGTAGGTGTGTTTGAGCAGGGAAATCTGCAAACTGCATTGCAGACTGGACCTCCAGGACCAGAATTGGGGATCCCTGATGTAGCAAGTTAACAGTGTTTTGTCTTGCTCTTTACCCATCATCTGTTTTAGACCACGTCTTTCTGAACTTCACCCCATCGCTGGTGGCTGCGGGCTGTGTTGCTTCTTCCCGTATTGTCCTGCGGCTGTCTCCGACCTGGCCCTCCCGTTTACAGCGTCTTACTGCTTACCTCTGGGAGCACTTATCAGCTTGTGTGGAGCGGCTTCTCATGTGAGTGTCTTTTACTTGGTCTGTTTTAATTATCTTATGTGACATCCCAGATTCGTTCAAGGTATTCGTTCATACCTTATAAATAAGATGTGTTGAAGTGCGTGGTCTGTCTATTTGGATCATTCTTTACCCCCCCTTGCATAGGGCACATGACGGGGATGTGAAAGAAGCCAGCAAACAGAAATGCCAACAGCAAAACCCACAGCTTGTCTCGGCAGTGTTCCACGGGCCGGGTCCGGTGTCCACTGTGCCGGCCGTGCCTCAGTACCTGCATGGGGCCACGCTGCAGTACCCCCAGCAAACCTGCCAGCCCCTTTTGGCCTCTGCCCATGGGCCTTCCTCATACATGTCTCAAACTAACCTCCAGGCTGGTACCCAGCCACATGGGCATCTACAACATATTCCTGCCTCCCTAGAAACCAAGGTCAGCATGCCTTTCAACAGAGGCTACCAGGTTAATGCACATTACAAATGTTCTTCCCCTTGCTTTGACAGGTGATTAAACCCATCTGAGCAGGAAATGGAAGGGCGGGGGGGCAGGGGGCAGTGTGTATCCATTATTCTTTTCAGCTGGACTAGTAGATGGCAAAACCAAGTTTTCAGTGTAAACTCCTACAATAAGGGAGGGATTCAACCCTGTATAATGTAAGGTTCATATTTACACACTTTGTGCAATATACGTACTTGGATGTATAATTATTTTTCTTGCTTTCTTATTGAATTTCTTACAGTCATGGTATGTAATGGTAAACGGTATAATTGGACCTAATCTAGTGCTTCTATAACCGTTAATCTACATCAAACGGCATATCTAAACTGTATCCTCATTGTAATTGTATTACATACTTGGAATTTCATTTAGAATAATATTTAACCTTATATATTTAAAAGGATCATTTCAGAATGTATCCTGAGGATTACATTATCTGTTTTAGAATGTGGTTGATTAATGTGGTTGAATACACAGGTATTTCATATTTCTACCTCAGGGGGGAGAAGAAGCTTGTTACCAGCACCTTTTTCATCTTCACAACAATTATTGTGTAATACTTGTGTTTGGAACGCTGTAAATCAGAAGTGTGAATATGCCACATTTACATCTTCTGAGGATTAAGAATCTGCAGTGAGTGCTGTGCACTTTGAAAGATTTTTTTTTAATAAAGTGCAACTTCTCCGTTGTGTGCTTTTACTTTGTTCACTTTCTCGTTGACTTTATGGTTTCCCTCTCTATATAGTTTTTTCAGCCTTGACTGGCCAGGTTACCTGGAACAGTGTTTCTCAACCCAGTCCTTGGGGATTCCCAGACAGTCCATGTTTTTGCTCCCTCCCAGCCCCCAAAACGTGGACCATCTGGAGGCCCCCGAGCATCGGGTTGATAAATGCTGACCTGGAAATTCTTTCTAGAAATTTTGTATCTGAGCTTGAAAAATGAATTATGAGAATCATAATCAATAGTAGTCACCTAATCCGCAGATATAATTATTAAAAGTAATGTAAAAGGCTCAAGCACAAATCCATTACAATAATTTTTCAGTATACTGTACTGACAGTCTAAAAGCATAGTGTAACAAAGCAGGAAACTGAAATGATTGCCTAAAATGTGCTGAATTGTAGCATACTATGAAAGTCTACTGATGAGCATTCTTATTAAAATTTACTATGAAGAATTAAATGCAAGGTCTGACATAAACTATATAACTAAATCAAACTGAACAATCCCCGTTCCATAAATATATGAATGAAAAGCTGCTTGTGATCAGTGGTTATTATGCACCACAAACAACATGCCTTGCTGGTTTTTAACCAATGAAGCCAAGGATATCCTTACAGACAATATATTGTTTGGATAGGCAAGGATGTAAACTAAGATGGCAAATTCTTGTATTACAGTTCATTTTAACATATCCTGAGTGAAGTGTGTAGCCACTCATCTGCTAACACAAAGTTGCTGTTAATTTCACCAAAAAACTCAAAAACATGGTCTTAAATCTAAAATGTAGTAAAATATATCCTTTTTGGTAACACTTTACTTTAGGGGTCACAAAAATGTAGTAGTACACTTACTGCATTAATTAACCAGAAACATACTGAGCTCATGCATCATTAATCAATCATAATCCATCCATTTTCTATAGCTATTTATGCCAACCAGGGTTGTGGGGGTCCAGAGCCTATCCCAGAGGGTGCAGGCACAAGGCAGGGAACAACCCAGGATGGGGCACCAACCCATCACAGAACACAGTCATACATCATTCACACACACCTATGGGTAATTTTGGTAATTCCAATCAGCCTCAGCATGTTTTTGGACCGGGGGGAACCGGAGTACCCAGAGGAAACCCCACAACGGCACAGGGAAAACATGCAGACTCCACACACATCAAACCCAACGAGAGATTCGAACCCTCATCCCAGAGGTGTGAGGCAACAGTGCTAACCACTGCACCACCTATCTCCGTCTTAGTCACTCAACCAACTCAATATCAGGCAGATGGTACATGATTTCTACTGGCTGCTGTAAGTTCATATAGTCATAACTTTTAGGCTATAACTTTTTTGTATATCACCAACATTTCTGGCTATTAACACTATAAATTAAATGTATTTATTTCTATGTACAAAACTGAACTGGTCATAACAATTAAAACAAAATGTCTTTTAGCACCTGACTTAGTGGTTGTTCCTCATAATCACTTCATTATCATTATCATTTGTCATCATTCCTGGCCTACAGATGGCAGTAATGTTCAATTAACGGTAACACTGAAAAAAATGCTGTCATATGATGTCATTTATTTCCAAAACTGATCATATAAGATTAGTCCTACCTTTGACAACCAGTCAGATACTGTCAACACATTGGTAAACAATGGCTTTCATGCACCCTTGTCCTCCATGTCAAAGTTTAAGGAAATCACACATCTAAAAAGGTTATATATGTGTGTTTATTTTTTCCATTATTGACTCATTTCAAGCTTATAAAAACAGTGACAAGCAAAGAGCACTGAAACAAGCGCTCACCATGAGATTCATACTCATACACGAAAAAACCAGCAAATGCAAATAGAAATACAACTTTAAAAATATACACTTATATGGGTATTTATTTGCAATAGCGTTTATGATATATTTACTGGGATTGAATTTTTGGGGTAGCGAATAATGTTCACTAGTTTGTATACAAATGCAAACCACAACCTATTCTGAAGAAGGTATTTTTGGGAAAATGCATGAAACATGTGCACGTTTTGTCCATTTACTAAACAGTGAACAGTCCTCATTAGACAGAGCATATTGTGTCATTCATGACGCTTTCCATCGCTGGGATTGCACAACACCTGAAATCCCCTTGTTGAGGACATAAGTTGACACTCCCTGGAAATAAAGAAATAAAATCAATATTGTGCCATTATAAATAAATTCCATTAAACAAGTGAAATGCTGATTGCTGCTCTAGCTGAGCTGCCAATTAATTATGCTGTTGGTGTTTCAATTGAATTCCTACATTTAGATATCTCAGGTCTCAAAAATTCATTGTTATAGACTACATAATAGGTTCTATTAATATGAAGAAAGAAATGCACATGGTGTGTGGCTCTGAAGATTAGGACTATGTGCCTGTGATCAGAATTTTATAGGTTTAAATCCCTTGAATGTCATCAGTGGGCCCTCAACTCCAATTGCTGTTGGGACTTCTGACCCTGTTCTCTCATTTTTATATTAGTTTGGATAAAATCATCAGCTAAATAAATGTAAATACAGATTTAACACATGGCAAAAGTACAGAGAAATGCTCTGCCATATTCCAAAACTAATTTGGCTCATAAAAAAGTAATATTTATAAAATGATGTGTTTTATTTTAATTCCCAAGTAAATGGTAGGCTATTATTAAAAAGTAGTTTATTCAATAAAGCTGCATAGACCCAACCTAAGTGTTCACATGACCTGTCCTAGTGGTGATTTTTGTGATCTAATTTCTTCTTACTGAGGCATATATATCCATCCATCCATTTTCCAGAACCGCTTATTCCATTTCGGGTCGCGGGGGGTCCGGAGCCTATCCCGGAG
>JAAGVU020000061.1:11487251-11497781 GCA_011763525.2 Mormyrus iriodes
TGATGGTGGTGAAATTTAACAAATAGATGGAATGGTTTCAAGATTCTTTATTTGTCACATACACAGTTATACAAGTACAACAAGTAATGTAATGTACCCAAAGACCAGCACTTCATGCCAAAAGACAGCATAGCAGAGGATGGTTTCGATCCATCGACCTCTGGGTTATGGGCCCAGCACGCTTCCGCTGCGCCACTCTGCTCTATAGCGGTAACCTACTGTACAGATGTAATCCTAAATAGAGATCTGGGAAACAAAGCTGTGTTCAGCCAGTTATCCATCAAGATATCAGTAATTTTTTGATGAACATAAGAATTTCCTTTAACATTTGCATGTATTCTAATTAGCTAATTTGCATCATGTGCAAAATCTACTTTTTTTGAACTTGTCTTAAACTGTTCATCTGATTCACACAAAATTTGAACTGCAACATCTTGAGACCATTTTTACAAAAAAATGTCTGTAGGCTTTCAATCAGGGTAATTGTTTCGATGCTACAGACTAATTAGTTTCTTGTGTGTGGCCTGTTTGCACTTAATGAGCAATTTCACGTTAACAGATCATCCAGTTCTCACCAAAATTGCCAAGTCTAATTAGTATGACATTTCGGGCAACTCTCTAAAATTCATAAAAATTGACCAATGAGAGCGCTATATCACAAAATAGCTTATAACTTTGATATCATTGGACATAAAAAGATTAAATTTTGCATGTTTGTTCGTGGCCAGATATCCCAACAAATCATATAATAAATGTTCATCTGCCCAACAAACATGGCTGACAATAGTCAATCAAATTTCAGCAGGCTATAATTACTGTTGTATATGGCTGAGAATCAGAAAATTTGGTGCAATAGTGCAATATTCCTTCTGCTATTCAGGCCAGAAAAAGACACAGGTTGGACTTATGGTGGTTCTATAATTTGCTTAGTTTTAAAGGTCACTTTAAAATCACTGTCAAAGGCTGAAGCTCTAGAGCAATGGTATTCAGAATTTTTTGCCTAAGCCCACCTAGGGTTGATATATTTGTCCTAATCCCCCCTCCCGCAACTCAACCCAAAATAAAGGTTGCAATTTTGAAATGGCTATTGTAATTTCTACATTTTTAAAATATTTCTAAAGGTTGCAATTTTGAAATAGGTTTGCCTCCACTTCACCTCCCCCTCACCCAGTTTGCTATTGTTTTGTTTTCCCTCACCTGCACCCCCTGCAATTCATTCATACCCCACTAGGGGGATGCATGCCACACTTTGAATACCTCTGCTCTAGAGCAGGGTCTCACAACCCAATCCTCACAGACCCCCAGCGGTTCACGTTTTTGATCTCTCCCAATACCCTGGCAATAGGGAGAGAACAAAAACGTGGACCGCTGGAGGTCTACAAGGACTGGGTTGGGAAACTCTGCTCTAGAGGAAGACACTGGCTTTCCATTGTAAAAGATATTCACTTTTCTTCTACACTTGGATACTTTTGAACTCCTTAACTGTTGCAAAAAGTTTAACTGCAGCAAAGCAAAAAACTAACACTTCATTATGATACAGAATTGACACATTATGGCATACGCAGTACTAAGTCTCACTCTGAGCAGATACATGTTGGAATGACAGCTCCATCAATGGTATGCGCATTTATTAATACACAATATTCTGTCCCAAGATGATAATGCAAAATGTCACTTTCAGATAGCACATCCTTAAATTGGAAATGACTTCCTTCCCCTTCTCTTTTCTAGAATCTACCTCACTAATCTTTCTACCTGAAGTATGCATTGTTTATTTCTGCAGGTGGTACTCAGCCATAAACTAACACCATCCACAGTACAAATAGCTCCACCTGACATCCATCATACTCACAGACATGGACAAAGTCACAAACAGAAACCTCACATTCAGTGTAAACAACATCAGACTCACGTAAATCCAATGAGTGTCTCACATACTGTGACAGACATTCTGCTGTGATTATCATTTTGTCTCCACTGATTATCTGTATTGTCATCTTCTTTAGCTTTGACCTGTTTTAACACAACAGACTGGATATAATGAAATACCCGTCTTCTTGTAAAATGTTTTTGAATCTTACTGAGGATGTATTTAGTTTGTTAAAGGATGAAAAAAGTTTAGTGAATACAGTTCATCATTAATACCTGATAGTCTTATCTTTATATGACTGCAATGGAAATAAAAATATAATATAAAATATAAATATTTAAATCAATGTAACAAAACTACTACTTAAATGTAAAGAACTGCTGAACAGTTCCAAATGTGACATGTCTTGTACAAACGGAAAATAAATTATCATTAGAATTGATCTTCAATATTGCTTTGCCAATGACATGTGAAATGTTAAATGTATTTTACATATCTTACACAGAACCCTTGCCAACATAGTTCTTCAAAGAGTAAAAAGAATGAATAGCAAAACTTTAAGACATTCTTCATAACCTTAAAATTCATACCGTGTAAAATTAATTTCTATAATTTTTACCATAGATTAATAACATTTTGTTGCTACAAGGTCTGAAATGTCTAGTTATCCCTAATAATATCATGCTCAAGAGCTGATTAATATACAGAGCTGTTAGTTGAATGTGATGTTTTTCCCCAAGACCAATACAACAAAAAGAAATCTTACTCTGTATAAAATACAGATTTCCAACATCTGTAGCAAATCTCCTCTTATGTGTCTGTAAAGCATTATGATAATTTTCTCCATGCATAATTCTTCCATGGCAGACCTTTATATTTCAGTAATCCAACTAACAGGGAACATTCCCAGAACTTTAGCTAACAGTATTTAAAGATTTTCTCAAAGTTGGCAGAGAACGTTCTTACTTAACGTAAACAGAACATTACCCACTGCTCTTCCATGCTCTTTGGTTGTTTTTATATTATTTTTCTTAGTGATACTAGTAGTGTAGTGCTGGAATAATGTTCTGGGACCATCAGGAAAACTGGACACTTTGAAAGTTTCCGTATCTTAATTGTAACGTTCAGTAAACGTTCCTAGAACAAAAAACCGATAGCTGGGAATGTGCATAAAAAGAAAAGAGATTAACTCTTTTAAACAAATACATTTTAAAAGCATCACCTTTGCAGTTTGAGCTTTCCCTTTGTACTGGAATAGCCAATCCTTAGCCTCGGGGCTTTAATGCAATTCCAGGTTATAATAATGTTTTCAATAGCAGGAAATCTACCTGCCTCACCTCGTTTAACGTTTTCCAAGAACCTCAAATTAAGTACACATTTCCATACTTTAAGAGCAAAGTTTTATCTTAATATCTACTGTAGTTTCCAATTCTATGACCGTTGATGGATCGCTTTGGAAGTAGTTTCAATGTTCATAAATGAATTGATCTGTAATATAAATGAAAGAGTTTGGTTATAACACTACAAATGTAAAGAAAAATACCCCGTGGAGGAGGCATTGGTCAGTTGGGCAAGGTTGGGACATCCTACAGTGGGATATCAAGTACATGCCTAGACCGTTCTGTCGTAGCTTCAAGCCCACCCCCAGCTAAAGCCATGTACCAGACATAATTCTTGTTCCTGTTTGGTTAAATCTCCACTCTCAAAACCAAATAAAGACCCTATCTCTTCTTTCTGTCCTTATACTAAGTGATTATGTTGTACATTCATAAACGCAAGTCTTGCATTAATGGAAATGCTATACTTGGATTCAATGGGATATTCATCTATCCATCCATCCATTCATCTTCTGTAGCCCCTTGTCCTATACAGGATCCAGAACCTATCCCAGAAACTTCAAGCATAATAATAATAATGGGAATAACCAAGGATGGGTTGTTATTAACAAATAGATGGAATGGTTTCCAGATTCTTTATTTGTCACATACACAGTTGAACAAGTACAACATGTAGTGAAATGTACCCAAAGAGCAGCACTTCATGCCAAAAGACAGCATAGCAGAGGATGGTTTCGATCCATCGACCTCTGGGTTATGGGCCCAGCACGCTTCCGCTGCGCCACTCTGCTCCATAGCAACCACCCTGCATAACTGGATGAAACTTAATATACAAGTTTTATTATAGCATGTGTTTAGGAAGCCTACTGCCTTAGAATAACATTTTCATGTTTCAGTGTTGCGATGCTATCATACCTTGTCCTGCAGTTCTTTGCTGGCTAATGTAAAATTGCTGGTGGAGCTGGATGAGTCTTTGAGCCGGCACATGCTCCTGGCTGTACACGGAATGATGACTGAAAACCAGCCCAGCCAGATACAATTCCAACTGCCAGAGCCCTGTGCTGCTCTCACATCCATAAATGGCCAAATTTGCTTGTGTCTGTGTAATCGGCTGCAGAATTAAAGGAAACGTATAAGAGTGATATTGCTGTTAAAGATATTTCATTGGAGTCTGAAGGAGTTTAACTGCTGTGCCAAAAGACGGAACAGGAAATTTCTATGAAAGTGAAGTCAGGCTAAAGCGTTTCAATTTTCTGCAAATGTTTCAGTCTTGCAAATTTGTAATTAAAACCGGTGTAGGATGCATTTATTGGAAATAAATACCAGTATTTTAAAAAATCAACTATGCACTGTATTATGTTGGTCAATGGAGTAGCTAAATGAACGCTTTATATGACCTATTTATCTATTGACTCCATCACTAGTGATTGTATTGGGATTTAATGCGTCTATCAACTGATCGCTTTAGAAATTATTGATAATATCATAATACTTACCTTAAGACTTACCTTCGCCAAAACAATGGTCAATTACGGAGGTGTAATTGTAGACGGGAAGACATAACATGAACGGCAGAATTTACGTAATGGATCAGGAAGTGCAATCATTTTACCATCTTCTCTAAATCAGGGGCAGCCCTGGAAGGACAGGTCAGTTGTTAATTATATGTCTACCTTTTCCTCCAGTAGACGTTAAAGTCAAATTATTCCATATGAAGTACACAGAATGGCTTGGATTCATATTGCATCATAGATCATCATTACGTGGCATTTCTATGGGCTTCACACAATCATTACTACAGTAGGTGAAATGCCCGATTAACTGAATTCACACAGATAGTTATTGCCACAATTATTTATAGTGCACAGTCTACAATAGCTGTACCCTTTTCAAAGATTGCATAACACTGTTTCATAATACTTTAAACAAAGCTTAGAAGAGGTAATATCATTGCAGTGTACATGCAAATTTCTTATATAAGTTTCCAAAAAAGGTTCATATGTTTAAGACAGCCATGGATGCAAAATGTGATTTATGTAAAATGCATTTGGATGAAATGATACTTTATTAATTCTTATGGGGGCATTCTCTTTTTGTCTATCCCATCATGCTCTCCATGAGACACAGATGTAGGTGAAAGCCAGCTTGGCAGCAAAGGGCAGTCACCCGTAGCAGTGCCCATGAAGCTAGGGGGTTAAGAGCCTAGCTTAAGGGCCCACAGATGTGACTGTTTCACTCAGGTTGGGTTTGAACCAGTGACCTTCCAAACACAGGCACAGATGCTTAGCCACTGAATAACCTTTTCTTGATCTTTTTCATCGTCTTTCTTGACACTTGAGGTCTCTCATAAACCTAGAAGAAACATAAAAATGTTTATTTAATATGTCCATTGATGGAAGCATAAGGAATACAAAAAACAAAGGTGAGCATTTAGTAGCTTGCTGTTAAAAAACAAATCGGTGATTGTACACATTTCCTTTTACAAAAGATAAGGACGTGCTACAGTAAACAAAATTTACATTGCAGAAATAACAGAAATTAAAATAAGGTAAATAAATATGCCTTAGATGGCAGCGTCACGTGGCCATCAATCGATTTTGTTGCTTTTCTGTGACTATTTACAATTACAGCTCTGTTTCTGAAGTAGTTCTCGCCATATGTGTTACACACTGCCCAGATCCTGATACGATGACTACATTAAGATACAGAAATCTGGCAAAATTAGCACATGTAGTTTTATCTCAGGGTGAGAAATGCAGTAAGAAATATACACCACAAGCCTTCTCACCCTACGCTGTTCGAGTCTCACACGGTCTTTCAAGGCATGACTAATACTACAAGGAGGATGAGGGACCGCTGTCAGGCAGTCATGAAATAGAAAAGGGTTTTATTTAAGAAAAAAAAAACAAAATATATGTTTTACTTCTTACTCGGTCGAATACAGTCGTGATTATTTTTACGACACAACATACAGCAAAAGTTAAAAACAAATCTTTATTACATCCGCAAATGACAGTTGCTGTGCTAGCATTTCTTCGCTGTTCTTTTAAGAAAAATAAAACTTTACTATTAATTTATTGTTTTTCATCCTCCGGCTGTATAACCGATTGAGCGTGATTATTTTCTGCCGTATACTCACTAAGACATTAGGAAAAACTGGGATATTATTTACAGTATATATTACTGTAAATATATCTAGTTACATATAGTAATGTGTGTATATAGCAGAATGACGGGTAAAATGCGCTGCAACAGACCAGAAATGATGCTTAAATTCAATAAACTGGAGGAAGACCATATGCCCTGTAAAGTTCCGTTAAAGGCCAGCCGATTTATTAAAAAGACAGTTGTTCGCACATTCGGTTTAATAAGAAAAAGTTAAAAAGCAATTAAATTTTAAAAACCCCTACGTGATGACCTGCAAAGTAAAAGTGACCGTTTTGGGTAGTGCTTTAACGGGTGCCAGGGTAAAACTTTAAGGAACCCAGAGATAATTTTAAAATGAACGTTTGTCGACACATATTTCTTGAGTTTCCCTGATAATGATGTTACTTAACATGTACAGAACGTGGGGGGAACGTGGGGTGTGAAAATACAGTTCATTACGTATAAGAAAATTGAATATTTAGTAACTCCTAACAATATTAAATGTATTATTAAACAAATGATATCAGCGGTGATTGTAAAAAATAAATATTTTCTTAACGGCTATAATATTATTTCTAGGTTAAATTAACCGTGCAATATGTGTTAATGTCCCCTTGAGATATATCATTTCTTAATTATTCTTAGATAAATAAAGCAGAAGAAAATATGTGAATATCAATAATACATGTCCCTTAAATCATTCTAACTGTGATCCTAGAATAACAGTTTAATGCCATCTTTTAACCCACCCACACATCAAGTCAGTTTAACCCGTTAGGTTGCATGTTACTGACACATTTGTAGAGGTAGTCAATGCTCTTGCTGCGAGAGGATTTCCATTTCCTGCAGTCTTTTTCGCTGTTTTTAGCTTCCTCTTAAAACCTTTGCTTTGATTGGTTAGCCCAAGCCCATGTAACCAATCAGGCTGTGGCTACTATGGAGGAAGGAATAAATGCAAGATGGCTCCTCATATAAAATCAGCCTCCTGGCTTCTCTATTGCGAACAACAAAATAAGTCTTTATATCTCATTAGATTAAAACATTTTTCAGCTAGCAGTTCTGCGGGATAATTTAAGCTTTACGGTGATATATGTGTAACTTAAGGCATGGTTCTGTGACGCCAGTTGTTCGGGAGAAAAGCGGGACCTATTTAGAAACTATGAATTAGGAGCACTCATCTCGACTGTCTGGCTTTGGAAAGCAGCGCGACAGATCAGGGCCTCTATTCAGGGAACCTTTTTTTTAAACGGTGTATCAAAACTATTAAATTCATGGTGTCTTTCTACGCTTTCCCGGATTACAGAATAGCACAGTGACGCTCTCGATCACAGCATGGCTGTTTCAAGGTGGGGTTTCTTTTCCGATTTCAAAAACTTCCAAGCTAACCAAGTAGCTAGTTAGCTAGACTGACAACAATAGATGGTCCATGTCAGACCAGCCAGGCCGTGTGCTTAGCTCCGGATAGGATACCTGTGTATCTCACTATTTACAGCGTTTTTTAAAAGCTGTTATCTGCATATTCATCTGTTAAAAAGTGTCAGTTGTATGTTACTGCTAGAGTATGCTGCTTGTTAGCTTTATTCGGGTGTCTTAGCCGCCGTACTGTACAGCAGTGTGTGTAGGCAGGTCGCTCAAAGTTAAAAATTTGCATCACATTTCGCCACAGTAGTGTACAGGAATTCATGCCTTTGCGTGGCTATTTACTAAATGATTGCCGAACTTGAGTTTCCCTATTCGCAGATATCCTGAGATTAGCACCAACGTATTTGCTTTCCATTGTGGTACTTAACTAATTAGCGATACATAGTGAACATGTTAGGGGGGGTGGGTTAAGTGCAGACGATTTGTAAGTGCTGGGTTTATAGTTTTGCGTAACCTCTAAGTATTGGCGAAGTTATTTGCCCCCCCCCCCCACCCCCGCAGCAATATTCCCCCTCTATTGATCTCAGACAATCTGACAGCTACCTTAACGCGGCTGCTGATGTGTTTTAATAACCGTACAAGCTGTCCGTTTGTGAGCCGGCAAAGCGACACCCATTTCACCCAGATGTCGAGCACAATCTTATTTCAGTATCACAGCCTGAATGTCTAGATCAGCAAGCCCCAAAGCTAATGTTTGCAAAGGAGTAGTACTGTACTTTTTTTTGCAATCAGACCGACTGGCATTTTTAATACTGTAAAGCGTTTTGGCTAACTGTAGGATCGCTAGGTGTTATGATAGTACATGGGTGGGTAGTGCTGCCTGAGCCGAATTCCCTTTTATTGAAATGATGTATGGCGTTTCCTAGTCATACAGTAGCAGTGATTAGTGTTGCTAGAACACTCCTGGTTTCCATATGGACAGAATAATGCAGCTTGTGCAAGATTAAACCTGGTGTGTTTATTGGAATATATCCTTACTGTTTTTGTGTGAAAGGAAATTTTAGTTCCTTGTTTGACATTTTGATGTGTCTGTAACAGGATGCTGTATGGCAGACTTGTGCTTATTTTTAACACCAGTTTAAGAGTATAACATAAATCTTGAATCACTCTTTCTGACGCAGGGACACCCAAATGAAAATAGAGCAGGACTAGGTACCCACTACCATTTGTGCATGATCCCCTTAAATATTTTTCTGTTTGAGTTTACAGGATAATAGTAATTGCAAATTGTCAATTTACGAAACTGCTCTGAAGATGTCATTCAACTGCTCTATGGATTCCAGATTGAAAACTCCTTGTGTAAAACATTGGTCTAGATATTGAAATACTATAATCTTAATGATTTGGGTGCTTTGCCACACTTATTAGTTGCATGATATAGAACCTATATTAAATTGTAGAAGTAGACACACCAGTTTGAAGTGATTTGTCCTTTACCAGAATAATGCAATCGTATGGGGAAAATTGCCTTGCAGGGAGTTATGTTGGAAATATCAGAGTAGTACCCTAACCATTCTTGCCTCTGCTAAGATTACTGCTTGCATCTGAATATCTTACAGTTCTTAGGAAACGTATTTTTAAATTCATGTTTCATAGTTATTTTTAGGTACCAAAATATAAACATTTAGGTGCTTTATAAAACCATTTAAGACAATGCTGAATATCCAGCAGGAACCAAACTGTAACAGCCGCATTAAGTTTTTTATTAAAATAGTTGAAAATTTTGTTTGTATATGGTCACCTTTTAAGTTATGTACATGTATTGGCATTCAGTAAATGTACCAATCGTTATTTAAAATTATAGGCTGAAGTAAGCTTGAATGGTGTCCAGTAATTGGCAAAGAAATCAGGTTTTGTAAATATGTGAGGCCAGACTCCACAATCTGTCGCTGCTATTTATTTATTTATTTTTAAAAACCACCTTAATTTACCAGATTGCATGGGGGCATTTATGAAAATGGGATTCAATGGTCCGAATTCTTAGTCTTTTCAGTTTCATATTCTATAGTCCGTATCTCTTTGCATAGCAGTCCTAAAAAGTTAGTGCCCTATCGCTGTGCTCCCTGCCAAGTGAGTTCCTCATTTTACTTAATTGTACATTACTGTACTGAAGAGCCATTGCTTGGGAAATTGCATAGCTTTTGTGACTGGCAGCTGATAACTGGACACCACTAATATTTTTTTGAGGTATTTAAGCATCAGTCAGTCTGGATAATTGACCTAAACGCTTTCTTTCCATGCCTCAGCCCCTGATCGCAACTCTGTAGGTGGCCAATTCTGGTCTGGACTGTATTCCCAGACCCTAAACTCAAGAAGAACACCTTTGCAAGTTGCATTCTTCCATCTAAAGTTTTAAGTCCTACCCATACCCCCCCCAGGCTTGACCGTCTGTTCATTCTGCTGGACACGGGAACAACCCCAGTGACTAGGAAAGCTGCAGCCCAGCAGCTGGGGGACGTCGTTAAACTCCACCCACATGAGCTTAACAACCTGTTATCTAAGGTAAGGCTCTCATTGTGCACCACATCTCCAGTGCTCCATCCCTTCGGGGATGGAAATTTGAATACAAATTGGGCGTTAAAAGTAGTTTGTCCTTTGTGCCTTCTTAGTGTATTAAGTTAATAATTTAACAGCAAGAAAATAGGTCCTTGGTTTCCTCTCCAGCAAGTGGTGGTGTCTGTCGGAGTATGTGCAATGTTTTTTGGTTTAAATGCGCTCCCCCCCCCCCCCCCCCCCCCCCCCCCCTCTTCCCTA
>JAAGVU020000061.1:11497881-11560154 GCA_011763525.2 Mormyrus iriodes
AAATTTAACAGGACGAAAAAAGGGTCTTGCGTTCCCTTCCCCGAAGTGGTGGGGTTTGTCTGGAGTTGTAAAATTTTTTTTGGTTTAAATAGCCTACCCCCCCCCCCCCCCCTTCCCCTGCTTTCGAAAGGTTATAACGTACTTGAGAAGCCCAAATTGGGACACACGCATTGCAGCTGGCCAGGCAGTGGAAGCCATTGTTAAGAATATTCCCGAATGGAGGCCAGCCCCCAAGCCTAAAGAAGGTGATGCAGGCCACCAGCAGTCCTCATAATTTTCTTCTTTGGTTTTCCTAAGATATCTGAATTAACTTTATTTCCTGCGGCCTTAAGGTAGTCAAACTTTTAGCCTATACAACAAGTCTTGTACAGTGGTTTATAAATAGATTTTTTTTTTTTTTTTTAAGAAAAACAATTATTTTATATTTTCATTGTAAGGTGATGGAAATTATGAACTTTTTTCAATGAGTTAATGTCTCAGATTAGTACGACACAGGGCGTCTCCTCACTTTCACAAATTTTTCCCTGTTGAGTTTAAATGCAGTACTGATGAGGAACATCCGTGTCTGCTTCAGAATCGTGCTCGGATTCATGTCTGGAAGATACCTCATCGGATCGACTCAGCTTCTACCGGTTTGACATCACTCGTCTGCTTAAACACGGTGCCTCTCTTCTTGGGTCTGCTGGAGCTGAGTTTGAGGTCCAGGATGACAAATCAGGTATTTGCTGTTTCTCCTTTTCCTTGTTTATGAACGTATTGCCATTTCATGGGTGGTGATAATTCTGTCTGTTGCATAGGGTGTTTGTTATTTAGTCCAGTGAGGCGATTGTGTGTTTGATAGGCTGGTAGACATGAGGGTAACGGAAAAAACAGGCCTAACCTTATTTTTCACCCTTTTAGCTGAAGTGGATCCCAAGGAGCGGCTGGCCCGTCAGAGGAAGCTGCTGCAAAAGAAGCTGGGTCTGGACATGGGGGCTGCCATTGGGATGGACACAGAGGAGCTCTTCAATGACGAGGACTTGGACTACTCTCCAAGCTGCAACCCAGGTGGCCAGAAAGCATCAGGAACTAAGGCTTTGGCCTGTCCAACCTCACGCAACCACCACGCGGTGAGTTTCCCCTCTGAGCAGCTGGGAACAGTCTGTTAAAAGGCTGTAGAATTGAAGAAAAGACAGTTGCTTGATTTAGCAGTAGATAACAATGAATCCTAAAATGTATATAGTGTAACCTAGAAATATTTGTGGGCCCCAACGGACAAGTCGACCAGCAGGCTTGGTCCCTCTAGAACCATGCTGCAAACATTTTTCCGAATGATATTTTCAGTTTTACATACGTTATGAACTAGGTCACATATACTGCTTGTACAGTATGTTAACTGTGTCTTTTCCTTATTTCCCCACTGACACAATAATTTGCTGGTGAAAACCTTCTGGGCCCTTATCAGGCTTGAAGCGCTACTCTCGGAACAGTGGGGAAGGGTGGGACCTATGATTGATAGGCAGCTTCAACATGATAAGGTTGTGCGTGTCACATGTACTATTACGTTTGTGTCGCCCAGTGTAATATGAGAACTATGGTATCAAACACTTAACGTTTGACCCCTTTTATTTTATGTTTTCCAGCTGAACTAATGGAAAAAGCAAAAGTTGATGTGAATTATTTGACTGTAAAGCTTGACATGTAGAACTTGACACCCTTCCAAGAGCAGTAGAGGTCTATGCAGAACTGCATTTTACAATATTAATCTCTGGCAGAAAATGGGCGTTATCTGTCTCATATGATTGCTTACCCAGGGAAGACTTTTTGTAAATTGGGGCATCAGCATATTTATGAAGTTTGTCTGTTTCAGTGCTTTAATATTAAAGTTTGTCTTTAAGACTATGCAGGCAGCTGAGCTGATAGATTCAGAGTTCCGGCCAGGCATGAGTAATCGACAGAAGAACAAGGCCAAGAGGATGGCCAAGCTGGTGGCCAAGCAGAGATCCAGGGACATGGATACCAATGAGAAAAGGTTGGAATTTTTTCAATTTTTTATTCTCTCCTCCCCAGTATGTAGTTATGCATCTCACAAAATAGAAAAGCTCAAACCAAGGTCAAGTTAATGACTATTAATTATTAACAAGGATGAAAATTTTCACCATAGCATCTTATGGATGTTTGTATTCTATTAAATACATGTACTTTAATTGTATAATAAATATCAATTTACTCTTGGTTTAAATTTAATATCCACTCCAGAAAGGAATTCTTAGTCCTTTAAGTCCAGCTTAACTAGATCCTTAAGTCTTGTTTTTTTTTTGTGCCCTACAGCAATGACAGCTTTGAAGGGGAACCTGAGGAGAAACGCAGAAAAACCACAAACGTTGTTATTGAGCAACCAGCAGTGGAGCACAAAGTCTTAATAGATAACGTTCCAGATAACTCAAACCTGTTTGAGGAGGTGGGCAAAACATAAAAATGACGAAAACAAAGATTTTATGAATGAATGTTCTGGCTTTATTTGATGCTCACTAAAACTACTTTCCCAATAAACCTAGTTCCACCTAGGATAGATGAAGGGTTAGTAATTCCTTAGTGTTGATCTGGGAACCCTCTAAATATTCACCTTCATTGACTGATTAAGATTAGTATTTGGTGAGGGTAAAGAAATCCTAGCTCAATGTGGCTTCTCAATCTGGAGAGGGTTCTCTGTGTATACTGGCCGTGCTAATTTCCATGGTTACTCTGCCAAAGTCTCCTTGGCCTGTGCTGGGTGCCCCTCTTGTCACCTGGAGGATTGAGACATGACATCTGCTAGTGTGACTGTTGAATTAAGAATTTCCTGTGTGGATTTTTATTTTTATTTTTACTTTGTTTTGCTTTCCTGTTGCTAGAGCCCATTTTGGCTGCATTTATGTATTTGACATAGAAGTAGCGCAAATTATCATTTTGCCTGAATGTATGTTTTTCTCTTTATTTATTTAATTTTTTTTATTGATGTTTAAACCCTTTTCTTTGTTCGCAGACACAAGAATGGCCACTAGAGAGTTTTTGTGATGAGCTCTGTAATGATCTTTTCAATCCATCTTGGGAGGTAAGGGTTTTGTCAGAATATTTAAGAAGCATTTCTCTAATTACATGTTAAATTGTACATGTGGTGGGAGGGTCTAGGGCCACATTTTGCTGGCAGTTTAATGCGACCTTTGCTTCATGTCCTTGAATTAAAAAATTGTTTAAAATCAGAACCATTCCAGGGAAGAGGAACAGTTCTATTGTCATTGTGGTACAGTGAGAAGAAAGGAGGCCTAGAGTCACTTCCACGCAACTGTTAGATAGAACAATGGCTTGGAATCATGAAGGAAGCTGAAGAAAATTTCATCTGAACCCTGTAGTAAATTTGAGGCATTTCTTTAGCTTTTATAAGTGCAGTTACTTTACACAATCAGGGTTGGGGGTGCCACCCTCTGATCTCCATGTGTGCAGTTTACATGTTCTCGCATGCTGTGCAGGTTTCATCCCAGTACTCCATTTCCTAGACATGCGGTTAGGTTAATTGGTGTCTGTTACTGTACCCTGCAATACACTAGCATTTTGTCCAGGATGTACCCTCACCTTGTGCCCTATGCTGCCTGGGATAGTCCCCAGGCTTCTCCTGTGGCCATTACTAGGATAAGCATTTGGGAGATGGGTGGATTAAGGCATTAAATGACAGTAATTTCCCCCCTTTTTATCTTGGGTCTACCTTTCTGACATTCAGACAGTGAACACAAAACCAGTGATGTCCCGAGCCAGTATCAAAGAGGCATTTTTTAATTGATCGATATCGGCTATCATTACCCGATATGTTTAATTTCCTGTGTCCGTGTGATTTCCGTCAGTTGTGTAGATGGTAAGGTCCTGTCACACGCTGTAGTGAGTTCTTTAGATTGGAAACTTAACATAGCCCAACAGCTACCTGCAATGTTAGTAGTGCCATCCTTTTGAGAGGAGGTAGCAACAGAATCTTAATACAGCTAATATAATTAGGCACATGCAGAAACATCATAAGGAAGAATACTGCAATATTGCGAGGCTTACTAAGGCGAAGAATGTACCAACACCTACTGTATATGTGTATATACCTTTACATATTTATTAAAAGATTGGATTGGGACTCTGAATTGGCTGATCTAAATTGATCGGATCAGGATACCTGAAAAGTGGATTGGGACAGCCCTACTGAATACCTAAAACAAATATTCATGAACATTCCTGCTTTAATTAAGCTACTTATAATATAATTTTTCCTTTTACTACATCTGTAAACCTCTGTACTCACCCCATTGAAGGAGACTAACTGCCACACTTGGGTACCTTTTGTGTGTTTAGTACTGTATGAATTTGCCTACGAGCAGCATTTTGTGAGTGTATGGTGACCTTGGAGGCCTGTATACTGTAGCCCAGCTTTTCCTTTCTAACAGGAATCTCTTGATTTTATACAAAGGTCCGGCATGGTGCTGGGACTGGACTCAGGGAGATCCTCAAATGTCACGGTACAGGGGGCGGCAAGTTGGTTGGCAGTACTGCAGAGGAGGTTAGTCCATTTTAAGTTTTCTGTCCCGCTGCTGGGTAGGGCTGCACAATATCACTTAGCAAAACTGTAGTACTAAAATATTAATGAGAGGTGTATTGTGACACCCAAAAGTTAGTAATCTGTATAAATTCAGCCTATTCTTATAGTCAATAAACATGTTGGACTTTAAGCTGCAAAAAGTACCCCTGCACCACCAGCGTCTTTTTTTTTTTTTTTTTAAACCTTATCTGCAATATCTCTTCTTTTAAAAGATGCTGTGACTGCTGAACTGTCCATTTCTTCACCACCACTTCAGTGCTTATCGTTTCCATGGTATACCAAAACAGTAATATGTGGTGAGCTCTGCTAGCCAAATTTAATAAACATAAGGATACGAATTTATACAGATTACTAACTTTTGGGCATCACAGTACACCTCTCATTAATATTTTAGGAGTACTATTCATCTGCTTACCAAATTGTGGGTGTAAGTCTGTATAGTACTGAAAAGCTGGACGAATGTTTATGCCTGTCATATAAAGCCCTGGTGATTGTTACACATCTGCCATAGAATCAGAATTATCTCAATGTGATATTGTGCAGCCCTACTGCTAGGACTTGTTCCTATGTTTTTTTGCATTTTTAAATTCCAGTTCTGCATTTATTTTTAAATGTATCCTAAACACAACCTAAACTAAGCAAATTGAAGGAATAGTTGTTAAAATTTCCTGGAATCCTTTTTGTGTGTGTATTTATTTTTTTAACTGTCAAACTATTAAAATCTGTTGCTTTTAGATTTGAAGTTAGCCAGCATGTTGTTTGCCTCTGTTTTTGTCTTCTGTTTATATATACACAGTGCAGATAATCAGCCTTTGTTTATAGCTACTTTTAGACTCGCGAATAATGACACCTTTGTAAAGGCTGTTTGCAGCTTTCTCTATGACACTCTGGCTATCTTGCTTTTAATCCACTGGCAGATAACGTTAATACCTGGTTACAGTATTGTCGTGGATCATTTCAGTGAGATTCAGAGATTCCTGCATTCCCATCTTAACCTTAATCATGGTTGCGTTTCAGGTACATGTTCTAATCTGTGTCACACAATTTTTATTTTGCTAATAAGAATCTTTTGTTTGGTCAAAGTAATGGCATTGAATTTTTGTCCCTTTGGGCATCTTTTAATGTGCAGTGTTGAGGTATAAAGAGCAACATAAAATTACTCAAGTGTAATTTTACATGTATATACTGCTAATAGTGATAATTGAATAAAACATCAGGGCACTATCTTTATTTAGTATACAGTTGCCTACACAATAGAGCATAAAGTCTAAAGTCTCTGTGGGGCCTGAAGCACCTGTAGCACAAGTACCTGCTAATCTGAAGCGTGCTGTGATGGCATAGGGTTATACTTCTGCAGTTGGGCAAATTGGTGTGTCTAAATGTCCCACGGTGTGTGTGCCCTGTAGTGGACTGGCACCCCTTTCTCTGTTTTTCCCAGTTCTGTGTTTCCAGGTCCATGCCCTCTGACCCTGTACTGGATAAACAGTCGTAATAGTGGATGCATTTTGTGGTTCTGTATTGATGATAAAGTTGTAGCTGTGTGTTAATGTAGCCTTTGGTGCAGTTCCATCTTGCTAAATTGATTGTGAGCGTTTGTTTTCTTTAGTTCTGGCTGGTGTCCTAAGATCCTAAGAAACTTAAATATGAGTTTTGATGATCCAAGCCCTATTTGCAGCCTTCAGGTGATTTGTATAACTACTAGTATTTTTGACATAAGGTGACCTGTTGTAATTAAGGTTTAAGTTGCTATACTTTTGTCACAGACTTCTGCTTTCACCACCATGTGCAAGGCATTGTTCATTTAATGATGTTAAAGTCATTTATGAATTTGAGAGCATTTTAGTTTTCTGGGTTATTTTAAACCCAGAGGTCCTGACTGAGAAGGTAACTTTGTAGCTTTTCCCTTCCAGTCAGCTGAATGCTAATATTCGCTTCCGGTCTCCCTTCCTATTTCTGCACAGATGGCTCGGCAACATCAAGAGTGGCTAGAAGACCTTGTCATACGGCTGCTTTGTGTTTTTGCCCTTGACAGATTTGGAGACTTTGTGTCTGATGAGGTGAGGCATAATCTGTCATTTGCACTGACTTATTGTGAGATGTATGGTATTTTTTAGACAATTCATAAAGCTAGAACCTGGACTACGGCATTGCACTCAAAGGAGTTACATACTAGCCAGAAAGTATCTTCAAAATCATATATGAAATTCAAGCAAATTTGTTTACTCCGTAAACCCCATGCAGGTGGTAGCTCCAGTTAGGGAGACGTGTGCCCAGACACTGGGTGTGGCCCTGAGGCACATGATGGACAGCGGTGTCACAATGACGGTGGACATATTGCTCAAGTTGCTGACAGAGGACCAGTGGGAAGTCCGACATGGAGGACTTTTAGGCATTAAGTATGCTCTGGCAGTCCGGCAAGTAAGTCCTCTCCTCTTATTATCCATATCCCATGTGGACTTGGCTCTCCTTAGACCTAATTTAGCAGGGAGGAGTGCTGAGTTCCTGTTGCAAACTTAATCCTTTTTTTTTTGTTATTCAAGGTAATTGCATCATACCCCTAGTGGGTTGGCTGTGATGTCTCAGTGACCTCAGGAGTGGTAGTGTCTTTACCTGAATAAGTGGCGGTTTTCTTGTTCTTTGGCTCTTCAGGATCTGATTGGAACGCTGCTTCCCAGGGTTCTGCCTGCCATTATCGAGGGTCTCCAGGACTTGGATGATGATGTCAGAGCTGTAGCGGCTGCTGCACTTATCCCTGTTGTGGAGGGGCTGGTGCAACTACAGCCCACTGAGGTCAGCACTCCTCTTTTTACTGGTCCCCAGACTTTTGGTTTAGTTTAATTCATTTTCATATCGATTTCAGAGTCCTGTTTTGTAAGGCCTGTCATTGGTTGAGTCCTATTGACAGGTCCTAGACCTGATCCTAGATCTCTCTATGCAACATATGCAGCAGGTAGATGACCGAAAGTAGATCAGAGGTGTGCAGCAGTCTTTGCAGAGGACTCAAGTGATGTATTGATTGGCTGATATTAAGGTTCTTCAAATTCATCAGCATCGGCTGAAATCGCACTGATAAAGAACCAATAATGTCTCTTTAAACTTTATGATGAGGTAAAGGAGCTCTCATCCGAGAAGATGCTGAGAAGCTGTACTCCCTGCATTGTGACTTTCCCCTCTTAGCCCTGGATTATTAATGCTGCAGTTCAGTCTAGGGTTCAGATGTGACACATTGTGTGTGTAGTTCATATTTGGTAAAGACCAAGGGAAATTTCTTTCTGGTTTATTTACAATTGTTAAACATTACGGAGACAGAATCAGTGCCATGGATTTTTGTCGATGCAACAAACACAAAAGCCCACATCTTAAAATACAAAGTCTCAACCTTTTCTTTACCAAATGAATGAAGGGGGCATGGGGACTGTATCCTATGTGAAACTCCCAGGCTGACCCAAAAAGACAGCAGAAGTGTTTAAAAAACATAATAAAATAAAAAATCAAAACAAAAGGCGCTCATGTCCTACCATCTGAAAGCACAACTAACAAACGGTGAAAAGCACATACAGATCCAAAATAACCAAAATCCAGCGAGGGCTAGGCAAACTCAGGCAGTAGTCATACATCATTTAGGATGTTTAGTGATTTGGGAAGTGAAATATCCTGAAAGTTGTTTGAATTGTTAGGTTGTGTGAATCAAACAGCATAGCACTGCTTAAAACTTCTGGTCTTTATTCTTTGTTCCCATACATGCAGCATAACAGTTGCATGTCGACGTTGCGGTTTTTTTTAGATTGGATTTTGAAGTGTTGTCTGCAATAAACAAGTGTATTTTCTGGCACCTCCTTGTAGTTGCAGTAAAGAATCTTCTATCCCAGTGTATTGAGTGTTTTAAAGCTGCGTGTCTCCAAAGGTCCCGTTCATCGTAAACACATTATGGGATGCACTTTTGGAGCTGGATGACCTTACTGCCTCCACCAACAGCATCATGACTCTGCTTTCATCACTGCTTACCTATCCTCAGGTCCGACAGAGCAGGTATGTGAGACTGCTCTATTGTGTAGGCAAGCCCTCTGACCTGCACTCGTCCCATTGGCCACCCCAGACCTGCAGCCAATGTACTTTGTGTTTTTGTCTTCCAGCATCCAGCAGTCGCTCACTGTTCTCGTGCCTCGGGTCTGGCCTTTCCTCCGCCACACAATATCCTCCGTTCGCAAGGCAGCATTAGAAACTCTCTTCACCCTCTTGTCAAAAGCTGACCAGGTGGGCTTGGACTTTGGTAACATGAAGGTTTCTGTTGCAAAATGCCCAGTCTTGAACCAAGGCATATTTTGTATATGCATATGTAAGTTATATGGCATTAATACAATGGTTTTTTTCATGGAGAAAATGTGCTGCCAGCTGTCAGTGTCACACTCTTGTAACATTCCCAGAAGTTCTGTTCTGTTAGCATGAGTTTTTTTTGAGGAAATGTGTGGGTTTGCCTTTCAGAGCTGTGCCGAATGGCTCACCCCCATCCTTCAGGACATGCTGAGGCACATTTTCCAGTCATGCATTCTGGAGAGCAACCAAGAGATTTTGGAACTTATCCAGAAGGTTGGCATCTTGTGTACCTGTAGCTCATAATCACGCCGACTGTGTTCCTAAGAGAAATTGTGGGTGTTCTGTTCCTTTTAGCTTAATTTTTGTGTTCTCAGAGAAAGGCAGGGGAGTGGGTAATCAGGCAAGGTGTCCTTAAAGACCTCAGGCTGTTTTTAGATGGACTTTGTTCTTAAGTCTTATAGTCAGAATTTATCTGATCTCACATTAAATTTTCCTTTCACATGTACTGTGTGTGGTGGTAGATCTATTTTTTTCCCCAAGGATTGTCTAAAATAGACAGTTACTTAATTAGCTGTCGTAACATAGCTCTAGGTATAACAAATTGATGTTCCTAAAGTTATAGTCTCTGTATAATAAATGTATATCCTTTATGAAAATGTCTTTGCCTTTAGGACATAGAATGCAGTTCTATGTGGGCATGCAGGTGTGAGTGCAGATGTTAAACATGTCCCTCTATGACCGTATCAGGATTTATTTTCAAGACCTGGAAGGTATGTGTTGTGTTTGATTTGCCTTGTGTGTCTGGTTTCCCTCCCAGGTTTGGACTGAACTGGTCAATCAGGCCCCGCAGCAGTATGTGGTAGCGGCCAGCTGCCCATGGATGGGGGCCTGGCTTTGTCTTATGATGCAACCCTCTCATATCCCCATAGACCACAACATGTTGCTGGAGGTGAAGGCACGCTCTAAGGTAAGCCTGCATACAATGTAAATACTCCCATTTGTAATACTAACTAGGCTTTATCAAACTATAATTGGGTTGAACACCAGTATCAATCCAGTATTGTTCCACACAATACTAATACGACACACTTCATTGAAAGATTTTGCTTTAACAATCTTGCTTTCACACCTTGCCACTGAAGGCACTGCTTACCAGTGATTCTAAGGAGAGGTTTCTATTTGAAGACATCACTTGTGTGACTGCTGTGTCGAAACAGGAGAAATCATGTGGGAAGCCCCGGCAGGGCCCCAATCAGGTGAAGGAGACGGTCCAGGAGTACATCGCTGGTGCAGAAACCGTGACGGAAGACCCTGCCACGCGGGACTACGTGGTGATGCGAGCTCGCCTCATGGCTGCCAAGTCAGTGCCTTTGCATTTTGCCATATTTACTGTGGTCGCATGCAAGTGGATTCCGTGGGGCAATAAGGGGCAGCGGTGAATACTGTGAAAGGGAAGATTAGTTCTGGAAATGTTTAAAGCTTTTAAATTTTGTTTTATTAATGTAATTGGATTAATTATACAGAGAGTTTGGGAGTATGACCTGTGCTTGCCAGTGCCTTCCATTGCTTACATGCCTTATAACATTAATGTAATGGTTCCTACTACTAAACTCAAGTCTTTAGTTTACAAATGATGTCATTCTCTGTGCTGTAAGATTTTTGCCATATTCAAATCTTAGCTTCCATGAATTTTGTTGAACTAACTTGAGATGTACGATATGTCTGTTGATATACAAGTATCGGCTGATATTTGTAAAAATGAAGACTCAGTGGTGCAGTGGGTAGCATTGTTGTCTCACATAAGCCGCAGGGTTCCAGGGTTCGAATCCCTGCAATGGCTCTGTGTGTGGAGTTTGCATGTTCTCCCCATGGGGTTTTGTCATGGAGCTCCGTTTGACACTCTGGGTACTCCCCCACAGTTCAAAAACATACTTGGGATTACTACAGATGCCAAATTGGCCATAGGTGTGAATGATGTGTGAGTGTGCCCTGTAATGGGTTAACGCCCCGTCCTTGTTGTTCCCTGGCTTGAGCCCACAGCCTCCGGGATAGGCTGCCTCCCCCCCCGACCCTGAATAGGATAAGCGGTTTCAGAAAATGGATGGATTAATGGATGGATGGGAGACCTCTGCATGGGTCAATTTCCATCAGTGTTGCTGGCCAATATGTAACCTATCAATATTCAGAATGATCTTTGGTTTTCCAGAGTAAAAAAAATGATCTACCTGCCTTTCTGCTAATCTGCACCGGCAAGTTAACTGATAACAGCTATCAAATTATCAGTATCACGATATTAGGCAAATGTATAGCTCATTGGAGTTTTACATGGATAAAAATGTTCTGAGGGCAGAACAAAAAATGATTGGTTCAGAGAGGGAACCAGTCAGATCTTGATCACATGTCAGACCAATCAGGTGTCCTGGTCCTGCCTCCTCTAGTCGCTTGGACCCACCTCCTCTACAATCTGATTGGTTATCCCTCTGAACTGATCATTTTTCGTTCTACCCTCAGAACTTTTTTGTGTGAGTAAAACTCCAATGAGCTATATATTTGTCTAATATCGTGATACTGATAACCAGCTAACTTGCTAAAATATATTGGGTATTGGTCAAAGTTTCCACATCGGTGCACCACTACAACTAACATCTGGTTATAGCCTTGTATGTAATTGTTCGACTGTGTGTTCCTGTTCACAGGTTACTGGGAGCACTCTGTCACTGCATCTGCGACCCCCGGCTCAATGCCACCACCCAGGAGATCCGGCCTGCCGAGTCGCTGGCCCAGCTACTGCTCTTCCACCTGAACTCCAAATCGGCCCTGCAGCGCATCGCTGTGGCCCTGGTGCTGTGTGAATGGGCAGCCCTGCCGCAGGTGAGACGACCTGGACCCGGCTTCAGTGGAGCATTCATTTATGCAGTGGTGCTTTAGAAGTTACTGCTGATATGCTCTAAGCCTTCAAGCTGCAACTTTATATTCACTGTGGGAATTTCACCCCTTTAAAAGTTCTTTCATGGTGATGACCTTGTAACATTTTGATTACTAGGGAAGTTTTCTGGCATGTTATTTTGCTGACCATTTTATAATAGCCCTCCCTTGATACTTAAAATCCATATGAGTCAATCGTTTTGGATTTTGATGGTTTTTAATGCCTTTGTCACCTATAAGTGATGCTTGTCTTCCCTCTAACCTTGCATAGGAGTGCAGCGTCGTGTCCAGCGCGGTGCAGCCGCGCTTGCTGGCCATCCTGTCAGAGCACCTATACTATGATGAGATTGCCATCCCCTTCACCCGTATGCAGAACGAGTGTAAGCAGCTTATCGCCCTGCTGGCCGACGCCCAGATCGACATCAGCGAACGAGTCAACAGCTCGGTGTTCACCATCGATCAGGCCAACGAGCTGGTAAGCCTTTCCCGCTTATGCCAATTTTAAGGCTGAAGCTGATTGCTCGACCAATCAATTGGCATTTCCTGTAAATATGGCACTTTCAATCAATCGTTTGGAATGCTTTATTGCATAATTTCCAAGGAAAGTTAGAAACACCCATTTTGCCACTAAGGGTAGAATTATTCCCTAACACCTTAACCTAGCAGGTAGCTCGACAAGTTTGTCATTGAATGTTGAAGGAGGGCCCTAGGTGTCATCTCTTGTGACAACCATCGTGGCCCATGGTCCAGTGAAAAAATGCTGGTTATCAGCCGGTGACTAGTCTGAATGTCAAGGGCTTAGAGAGTAAGGGCTGTTAAGACTCAGATGTCAAAGGATGTCTGGTGGTTTTCCTGGACAGTTAACATAGCTGCTTTGACAATAACTACCATATGGATGTTAAAGCGCCTGTAACTAAACTAGTACCTGGTGGGTAGTTTCTAAGGAGAATGATTCAAGAGATTTTGGTGTAAGAAATGTGAAGCCTGTTCCCCAGATAGATCCTTTGATTCTAACATTCGAGGAGCAAGATATTCAAAATGGTAAATACAGCTGCATGTCTTTTCTTGGAAACTTATTTATTGTGGCTGTACTTGTATTGTTCGGGGAAATATTATTAGCATTAATAGCAACCTAATCTAACACCGATCTAATATTATACCGTTGTCCTCATTGATTTGCGTTTAGGTGACCACCATCTTCTCGGAGTCAACAGCAGGCATAAACGTGAAGTCGCGGTGCTGGCAGCCCTTAGACAGCAAGCGTCAGCAGGCTCTGTCCACGGTGGGCGAGACCAGCCAGGAGTGGCAGCTACTGCACCTGCGCGTGCACATGTTCGCCGCCTGCGCCACAGTCAACCTGCAGGTGCTGCCCGACAAGCTGAACCCCGTGATCCGGCCGCTGATGGAGGCGGTGAAGCGTGAGGAGAACACGCTGGTGCAGGGCTACGCGGCCACCTTCATCGCCAGGCTGCTGCGCCAGTGTGCCGCCCGCTCGCCCTGCCCCAATGGAAAGATCATAAAGAACCTCTGCAGCTCTGTGTGTGCAGACCCCCTCCTCACACCATCTGCAGCCTGCCCTGTCCCACCTACCCAGGAGCCCGTGAAAGGTATCCAGTGCCCCCTGCTGGTTCCTTTAAGTCACTTCAACTGTGACTCCCAAGTGCTTTGACTTTACACAATAAGCCTTTCCATCCCTGTTATGACCAACAGTTCCATTATGACAAAGGGGTAATGTTGAAGATGTTATTCAACAGGCTGGGGGTAGTGTACTAATGTAGTAACCAAGCGTTACACAGCCTGTAGGTTTTTAACTTGGACCGATGTTCAGCTGAGTCATGGGATGGATAAAAATTTATGTGAAAATGATTGATTGATGCAGGACAAGTTGCTGAGTATGAAACGGCTCAACACGACTTTCATGCTGACTAGAATCCAGCTGATAAATGTTATTGATTGCTGTGATCTATGTTGATTGCAACCCAGTAATGCAGATATGCAGAGCCTTTTGTCTTCAGCCTTTTATTCATTTTTAGCCCCCCCGCCAATTCCCCACTTTCCTAAAAGAAGCTTAGTTTGGTCCATCCAAGTTTTGCCCCAGATGGCAATTTGCTTGTAATGCATATCAAACTGGGGGTCTGGTTGATTAAGATCTTAACAGATCACTGGCTACGTGTTGATCGTGTAAAGTGGCTTGCAAATCCATAAAAGAAGCTGCAGTTCTTAATGCTGTTACTGATGAGGCAGTGCACACAAATGTGATAAATTGCAGGTCGTTTACAAACAATGCTTTAGTACGTGTTGCCTTGCATTTGGCTCTGATTTACACAGAGGGCATGAGTTGCTGTTTTACTCTGAGGGGAAATTAACACATGGGGTTTTCCTGATAAGCAACAATGGCTGCTCTGAACAGAGGGAAACCGTGTATCAGTCTCATGGCCTTCAGGGTAGTAAGGATGTTGTTTTTTAGGGTTTTTTTTGATAACTGGAGTTCCCCATGCTGCCTTTCCTGATTCCACTGGCACGTCCACTGAAACATCCAGTACTCCCAAAGCCTCCCTTAAAGCAGAAGCCACAATGTCTTATAATGGTTGACTGGATTTTGAGTTAACCTTTGCTGAGCTTGGAACCCCGGTTCATCTGTAATGCAGACTTTAACAAGCGTAGCGCTGCTTAATTGTATGCTTGGTTTGTATTCTGGTATAATGACTCATTTGTGTTGGAAACCCAATTTGGTGGCCCAGCAGGAAGGATAATTTGCTATGTATAAATCGCTTTTGCTGCCTGTTTGAAATGAGACTGCGAAAGCTGTTTGATTTTTAAATTAATTTAGAGACTGATTATAGATTAAAGTCCCATACAGAATGTATTCATAGATCGAACAATTGCACTTCAACTCAATGGAGTTGTTAATCATTGTGCTCCCTTCCATTTAAGGGCATAGTGGCTATGACACGTTGTACGGTGCGGTGTTTGTGTGTAACGATTTGATGTGCTATTAACAGGATTATGTTCAACCTTTTTAGCTGGTGTGTCGGATAAAGATGGCATGAACCACGTGGTCAACAAGACGAAGGGGATCATCACTCTGTACCGCCACCAGAGGGCAGCATTTGCCATAACAAGTAAAAGAGGCCCCACCCCCAAAGCTCAGAAGACCTCAACCACTGATTTGCCTCCTGGCAGCATGGTTGCCGTAGACATGGACGAGGTTTGTGGGGGAGGAAGAAGTGGGTGTACTGGTCGCCAATGAAACAAACAGTTTGGAAAAGTGTGGAAGGGGTCACATTATTCATGGTACCAAGCTTTCTGCACCCATCTGCAGGGGTGTCTGAGACACATCAGTAATAGTTCGAAGACTGCTGCCTGACACTTAATTTTGTTTAATTTATACTGATAAATATAATCGGCAGCTTAAATCTTAGCAGCAGTAACTTAAAGCAGTATGTTACACCAGTCTACTTCTATTCATATATTCGTAGATGCACAGATGTGAGGTGACACTCGGCAGTGAACATGCTGTCAAACGTGAATTTTGCTTTAAGATTCATTTCAGCTGCCTTTGATCTTGATTTTACTGTTTCGTGCATGTTCTGTTAAAATGAGCATACAGTGGGGCATCCAATAGACTTAGCCATATAAAGGCAAGTCACTTTTAAATTGATTATGCCTGGGGGGCCTTGCTGGCAGGGTTTTCACAAAAGGAGGGAATCTGCCTGGATTTACTCATGAATTCTGGTGTGTGACCTGGCTGTCATGGCAATGGCGACGATGTCTCTTACCACAGAGTAAAAAGCCGTGCCTCATTCAGAGAAGAGGAGCCGAGTTCTCCCTGATGACCATTGCCAGGCATTTTGGCGCAGAGTTGACAGCCACGCTGCCCTGCCTCTGGGATGCCATGGTGGGGCACCTGAAGGGGGTCTGCGACGGGCAGGAACGTTCTCTGGGTACGTCATTGGATGGGGTCTTCCTTTATATTGCCGATTTGGCTAACACAGATTTAAGCTATAAAGTTATTGGGATTTCAGTGTGGGAATATGTTGGGAGTTTGCTGAATGTGCAAATATGAGACTGTCCGTCTAGGACTTGAGAGATGGATGAATGGACGCATACACATACATGATTATATATGGTTTATGAGGACAAATACCTGAATACTTACCAGAATTATGAGTACACTCAGCATGCAAGGACACTTCTAGCATCCTCATTATTTGGACTACACAATTAGTCTTGTATGACTTAAACTTTGTGGGGGTGTTTTTTTTTCATGTTTTTGAAAATTGACCTAATAAACCATGATGTGTATGTGTACGATAAAATTAACAAACACCCCTATAGGTGGGGACGTTTTGGTGTTAGGGGATAAATCCAGTAAACCAGGATAAATCCCCCAATAAACCAGGAAAAGGGTGTCCTCATAAACCATATATACTTGTACACATACACACTATTAATTCCTGGAAGGAAATTTAGAAGATGAGAAGCTGGTTCTTCAATCTCTGTTGACTTACATTGTCACATTATCCCTTCAGGACCTAGGTGCACAAAAAATAAAAGGACAAATAACACAGGACTACACAGTGCAATTTACAGGACAAGACAACATACATAGCAGTCGGTTACTACTGTCAACTGCACTGTATGTTGTCCTGTAAATTGCATTTGTATGGTCCTGTGTTTGTGCTTTTATTTTTTTGTGCACTTTGGTCCTATAGGAACAATGCTTTGTTTCACTGTGTACTGTGTATATGGCTAAAATGGCAAATAAACCAACTTGACTTGAGAAATTTGTAAGCGCTTATGTCAGGATTTGTATGTGGGTCATGACAGCTGTGGAAGTAGAAGAAACTTGAGGCTCTGTATCCTGTGCTGTGGTCACATTTGAAAAGGTTTTGCATTCAAAGATGTGGACCTGGTGTTTTGCATGTATGTGCTTGGCTATCAGTCCCGCCTCCCATGAGCAACCCATGCCACGTTTGCAGGCTTCGGTGTTTGATTGTTCTTGGGTCTGCTAGTCTCTAGCTCAGCTGCTGTGACCTGCTCTCTGTGCCCCGACAGACTGTAATCTGCTGCTGGAGAAAGGTGACACTGCAGCCCAGGAGCTCATTAACTCCCTGCAGGTGCTGGAGGTCACAGCTGGGGCCATGTCGTCCGAGCTCGTCCCCTTGGTAAGCGGGCACAACGGGCCTGCCTTTCCTCCCAGCGTGATAAGGGCCTTCTCACCTGTTCCCTTGTTTGACGGAGAGGTTAAATAACTAAATCATTCATTTTATAGACACAAGTACAAAACTTCCTCCCCGAAGGATCTAGTTCTGCCTGACTGGGTTTTGTTTTTGTTTTGAAAAACTTAATGTCATGTTGAGTGTTTAAAATGTTAAGTATTGATAATTGTAAGTCTTTCTGTATAAATAAGTTTTACTATAAATTGTAAATGCTGAGCAAAATTAGTTGTCAAATTAATGAAAACGTAATGAAACCATGTAAAATGGCATTTGCAAATGTCAGGGACTGGATGGGTACTGGCTGTTATTTCTGAAGTTTCAACACGTGCAACTGGAAAATGTGTTGTATGCATTTAGGACTAAGATTTTCCTTCTGAACCTGAGATGCATCTAAATACATTATGGCTTTAAAATGTGTGAATCGCAGGTGTATGAGAGAGGTTTTTTTTTTTTTTTTTTTAATGAGAACTGTTCCTTCCTGCATATTGAGATGGATTATGCAATTATGCAATATACAGTTTTCCCATATAATTATCGCTAGTCCATTGTAGTAATTTCTTACATAATAATTAATACAATTTTCACCAGTTTAAGTCTGTTTTGCCATCCTCAAGGGCACTGGCATTAAATTGTCTCAGCCGCTAATTTCCTAACCAGACTAGAGACCCCCTCTCATCTTTGCTTTCCTTATTCTGAATTTCATGGGCATTGGTTTCACTTGGTCTGTAGTCTGGGATTTCTGGAAAAGTTCTTGAAAGTAAGGACTTGTGGAAGATTTAATGATTTTAATTGAATGCATCAAATGTCTTTGACAGTAATATAAAGTAAAAGTCATTCAGCCTACAAACTACCCTTACTGTTCTGTGTTGGTATGCATCCGCACCTTAACCTACCTAGCAAATAATAAGATATCAGTGCTGTTGTTGAAAGACTGATTTCCTTCAGAACTAATAAAAAATCTGTTATGGTATGGCTACCATGCAGCTTGGTTATTGTTTTAACTGAACTTTGGTTTGCATTTCCAGTCTGTTTTATGATGAACCAGTGGGCATTGCATCTTTGCATTGCACCTTTATATGGAGGGCGTTTTATTTATGAATATTGCCTGCTTTATACAGTGGCCTGTCAGATGCAGTGGGGTAAGCCTTCAAAGAGGCATGCTGTAATGCAAGCACAGTCTTCACTGCCTGGCATGACAGCCAGCTCAGTAAAACGGCACAAACTCTGGAAACATATTTAATATTTGAGCTGAACCCTTTCGGTCTGTGAAGTTACAGTATTGAAAGACATTTGCAGCCTGTCATTTGCCCTACAAGCCTTTTCCCCGCAATCGAACATTTTCAGATTCAGGTCCATCGCATGCTGTGTCTCATGTTGATGGTGCAGTAAGTGTCCACATGCCCCTATTCCCTACAGCTCCTGGAACACCTGCCACACCTTTGCTCCTGCCTGCAGCATCCCTACACTGCGGTCCGTCACATGGCTGCCCGCTGCTTGGGCGTGCTCAGCAAGATTGCTACCATGGAAACCATGAATGTCTTCCTGGAGAAGGTGCTACCTTGGCTGGGGGCGATTGACGACACCACCAAGCAGGAAGGTGCTATTGAGGCCATGGCCTGTATCCTCCCTTACGCTTCATGTTCTTAGTCTGAACAAATTGAGTTGTTTTTGAGGTTTTTGATGTTGATCATGAGATTGCTGGTTGTTTGGCAAGGCCAGACATATCTCAAAGACACAGATGGTGTATAACAGATGTAGGCGTATCCAGTCTTCCAAGGAGAGTATAATTTGGCATTATCCTTAATCATACTGTTCAACTGTTGCTAATGGCTGCCAGACACATTGAGGGTAACTTTGACTGGGGCGAGCACCATGTAATGTGTTCTGAATGTAAGGACAGCATACAAGGGTTTTACGCATACTAAATGTGCTAAAATGTTTCTATTGATCAGTTCTCCATCTTGCAGTGCTGGTCAGGAATAATAATTTTCAGTAAAGCACTTCGACTATGTGCTCTGCTCAAAGGCATGTAGACTTGTGTAGGTCAGTGCATCTGGGGTCGTTCCTTGACCGTGACGTCCCAGGCGTGATGGAGCAGTTGGACGTGGACATCGTGCCCTACATTGTGCTGCTGGTGGTGCCGGTACTCGGCCGCATGAGTGATCCGAGCGACAGCGTCCGTTTCATGGCCACCCAGTGCTTCGCCACGCTCATCCGCCTGCTGCCCTTGGAGGTACGCATCTGTGCTGTAGGGGGCTGGAGTGTGCGTGTGTGCGTGTGTGTGTGTGTGTGTTTTTGTTTTTTTTTAATGTACTTGATTTGGCTCTCACTGAGAAATGTGTTGAAGGTCTAGCTGCAGATATCAAAATAAGGCTGTCATTCTTGTGATTGTCCAGCAGAGGGCATTGTCTTTTTTTATAGCTGTGTTAAATGAGTGCAGTACTACCTACCACTTTTTCATGTATCTTACAAGCTTTGTGCTCTTGCTCCATTCCTTTTCACATTGGGTGAATTCTGCAGTATGTGCCTATCCCGTTGATGTATGCTAATATCTTGCAAGGGATCTTGAATTTATTGGTTTTAAAACCTCGTCTGAATTAGGGAAGGTAAATGTAAAACTGAAACGAGACCCTCAAATTATGCTTTTTGAGTGATTAGCAGTAGCTGTGAAAATGAATAACTGGTAGCTATATTGGTATCTGCATGCTTAATAATCAGGACGTTTTGCCAATTTGGCACTCCTTTGCGTCAGAGGTTAATAAAATCCAGAGTTCTGTTTTTATGCTGTCTGGTTTTAAAAGGGGGGGGGGCAAAGATCATTTTAATTTAGCCTTTCAGAGGAGTTATAGGAATCTGTATAATACTTGGCTGCCAGATGCCGTTAACCCCCTGGATTATAGAGAAGGGTTTTGACATTTACAACATTCCTTAGCTTTTGTAGTGTTTAAGTTGCTATTCTGAGTCTCTTTGCCTGGCCTGTATAAAATTATTCAAAGGATTTAAGGTCTCAGCCCTGAATAATCAGTCCTTTCCTAAACTCCTTAAGCCTTGACTTTTGTCAAAATGATGTGGCATAATTAAGGATGAGAACTGTAACCCAAAGGTTATTTATTTTGTAAGTCTTTCATAAGTCGGTAAAGTTATATTCCAGTGTAATACCTCTTCTTTCCCATGATTCAATGAGCACGGTCATATGGTCTGTCTGTCACATTGGGTGTCATGACTGGATTTGTGCATGTGTGTCAACAAGGCCGGCATCCCAGACCCCCCGAACATGTCGGATGACCTGATCAAGCAGAAGGCCAGGGAACGGCACTTCCTGGAGCAGCTTCTAGATGGGCGCAAGCTGGAGAGCTACAAGATTCCTGTTCCCATCAAAGCGGAGCTGAGGAAATACCAGCAGGTATGTCCCTCTCCCCGTGTAGCATTTCAGTCAGTCATTCCGCTCGCTGTCAGCTATCAGGCTTTGGTCAGGCAGGTACACAGATATGCATCTTCATTTGATTGCAAGTTCAGAAAACAAAGAACGCATCATTCGTCTAGTTGGTTGCCTTCCCTTTGTCGCTCCCTGGTACCCGTCAGTGTTTCTTAATGCCTTTTATTATTTTTATAACAGTTTTTTTTTATGCTTGATTGCTTGTAGTAGTAATGCACCAAGTCTTCAGTAATGAGTATTTAATGTTTGGCTCTGTAAGTGGGGGGAGAGGGGAGTCCTTGAGTGGCAGTATCCAGCAGATCCTAGCTGGTTTCTGATGAACCACACCTGATCTCGGGTAGATAGTAAATCATCAGGAAGGATAGAAAATCTGCTGGATGCATGCACTCCAGGATCAGGGCTGCCTACCCCTAGTATACATTTCTATTCGGTGTGCAAGGTTAAAATTCTGCAGTTTGTTCGGCACTTCCTTGTTATACAAATTGGCTTGAAATAGTATGCTATATACAGAGGACAAAAGTGGTTCCTTTTGGAATGACCATGCTAAACATTTAAGTTGTTTGTATGCTCACACATACGTGATTTAAATACTGGCATACTTGGAAGCAATTTGTCTTTCTAAATGGTTCCGAATAAGTAATTGGCTAATATCATCCATCTCTGCCTAGTCAAAGTGGGCAGCATGCAGATTTATTTTTATTTTTTTTATATATGTGTTCTGGGTGGAGCAGCGGCGTGGATGCCAACCAGTCTGATCGTTTTTATTTAATATTAATGTTTAATCAAAATGTTACAGAAGTTTCTGCTATTTCCAGTATTAAATATATTGGACTAGAAATGGTTATAAGAGACCCTTTGATCGTGAGTGATAGTGACTCGGGACAGAAATCTGCATAAACTACAGGACAGGAATTCATTAGGATCCACTTTAACTCAGTAGCTGAGAAACAGAATGTCCTCAATCACTGAAGCAGCATCAATGCCCACCACAGCGTCCAGCATGCTTTTGCAGTATGCACCAGCCTGGTATATTGGTAAAGACAGGGCTGTGTGCTAAGAGGGATGTGTACAGTCTTCCCTGCACTGTCCAGTCCAGTGTTTTGTATCACCCAGCCCTACTGCTGTGTAAACAATGCATCTAAAATATAAATGCTACGAAAATGAGAAAATGTGATAATTGTCTATACGGAACATTGCTTCACAGTACGTGTCAGACTATCACATCAAAGAATGGAATGCAGTTCCAACTAATCATGTGCTATTCTTTTTAAGAACAGGCACCCTGTGCCCAACAGACACACAGCAAGGTTGATTGTTAGCAAAGCAAGGCGCATACTACTGATTTGTTATTGTACGTGAGTCATGGGGGAGAGACGCGCTCCCTCAGAGGAAGCTTCAAGCGTCTGTGAAGAAAATGACCTCTCGGCAGCCACGGCATATTTTTAAACGGGAGATTTTGTGGCTAAATGTGACATGAAGATGTGTGTGGTGTGGCGTTATGCTGGCAATTTAAAGTCTGACACGCAACAGATGGTGCTGTGACCTGTCATATCTCCCGAAAACTCGCGCCAGCTAAAACTGGAAATGCTGCAAACTTATTTCACCACCTGGAGCACTGCCGTCCTATAGAATGAGCATTTACAGTCACAGACACAAGTGATGAGGATTTCCTCTCTCAATCCGAAAAATACGGGACGCTTCCCTTCCACCCGAGTCCCCGATGATAATCTTCCCAGCGGGGCTGCAAATCACAAAATATGGGGCAAATGATGCCTTGTATTGGTTCCTCTAAAATCCCGTAAAATACAGGATGGGGAGCAACATTACCAACAGTGTTAAACCCATTTCCTGAAACGAGCAGCTAGGCTGTCAAAAAAGAAACCCAGCAACAAACTCCTCCAGTATTTTCTAGTATTGTGCCCTATGACAAAATATTTTTTTTTTGTTTTTTTTTTTTATTAATTAAAATTAGATTTTACTTCATTTATACCATAGTAATTAGGGCTGTATGATACTGGAAATTTTTCAATAATTATAAAAGGAATTTTTGCTATAAATGCTGCAATATTTATAAAGAGTTGAAAATTTAACTAAAATAAACTGCAGCCAAAGAGACTCTTGCTAGATAAGCTCTATAACATAACTCATGGCAACACCACCAACTTTGGCCGACAGGCTAAAGCAGTGCCTCCTCTCTCCCCCCCGCCCCCCCCCACACACCCTGAACGGGTATTATTGCTATTGCTGGGGTTTCAGAATACTGGAATAGCATTGCTTTTGAAAATCCTGTCAAAAAACCCAAAAGACCTAATTCAACTCAAGCCTACTCTCAACACAACTACCGCTGTGCTACCAATGTGACCATTACATGTGCATGACATGCAGTGCCAATATTAACATTGCACATTGTGCAGACCTAGTAATAGTTATCAATATCGAATGATGTGGGGGGGAAAAAAAATACTGTTCTAATATATGTTGCTGTCTCGCCCAGCCCTACACAGCAGTAATCTGCGTGCCAACCCATAATTTTTTATTTTTTTTTAGGTTTAGGAATCTGATATGGGACTAATTAGTTTTTGGTAAAATAAGATATCATTTATTTTTTTTATGCTAGCATTGAATTTTACATAAATGGAGCAACTTCAGTAATTGAGACTCATTCATCTAGGATGGAGTCAACTGGCTTTCATTCCTGAACAAGTACAAGTTGCATGGCATCTTGTGTGATGACATGGGTCTGGGGAAGACCTTGCAGTCCATCTGCATCATGGCAGGGGACCACTACCTCAGGTACATCTGGCCACGATTTCCCGCTTTCCGGCGCCCAGCCGGTTTGGGTTTGAGGGAATAAACGAAAAGCAAGCGTGGTGATTTTATTAATGTTTTAATTTCTCGCCTTCGTGACAGGGCTCAGGAGTATGCCAAAAGCAAGGCTGCAGATTGCTGCCCTCTGCCTTCCCTTGTGGTATGTCCTCCCACACTGACTGGCCATTGGGTAGACGAGGTCGGCAAGTTCTGCACCAAAGAGTACCTGAACCCCCTGCATTACACGGGGCCTCCCACAGAGCGCGTGCGGTAAGCTCTACTCTTCCTGTCCCCAGCCAAATTGCTGATTCTGTAACCATGACCCTTATGCAGTGTTAATTGAATTTCACTCCCTCTTCTCTCCAGGTTACAGCATCAGGTGAAAAAGCACAACCTCATCGTGGCCTCGTATGACGTTGTACGCAACGATATCGACTTTTTTAGGTACATTCTTATTTCTGTCTTAATGTACATTTTGTCTTGTGAAGACTGTTATACAGGAACCATCAGCTTGCCGTGTACCCAGGCATACCAGAGCCTTAATCAATTTCACAGCAGAGAATAAGATGGGAACAGTGCCCTACCTTCCCTTGAGTTAAAGTCACCATATTGGCTTTAAACCAGGCGGAAATGCCTGTATGCTTATAAAGGATGATTTACACATGTGCGACCTATGCAGAGCTTATGCCATGGCCTACGCCATTATGAGAATTTGTATTTGTGTGCTGGCGTGTTTTGGTGGCTTCCAGTTACACTGTCAAAACCCTACTTGACTGAATCCAGTGGGTTTAAGTTTCGGTAAAACATTTTCGTTGTCTCTTAGGAAGCCAAACTTGGCAAGCTTTGCATTTTTAATGATTGATTTCTTTTCGAGATTATCTAGCGTATGTTGAAAAATCAGTTCAAAGTTAACCGCTGCTGCTTTTGCATGTGTTCTCCAAGCCAATCAGAATCATTTTCAGCTTTGCTGTTTAAATCACTCAAACAGGTTCGTGAGAATTTTGAACTCCGTTTTTGCTTTAAAAATCTCTATCGCAAAGAACAGCTTGAACGGCTACATCTGTGGCAAGAACAGCAGGGTAACCATGAGCTGAACACCATTTGTCCCACATCAAAATCCCCCCAGCTGGAAACGAACAACAAAATATTTGTGTAGGGGAACTACGGACCAATCTCCGTTCTTGCGGTCTGCATCACCGTGCCGGGTAGTTGCATTTCTGGGGAGGCGCACGTCAGGCTACAGCGCAGGCTACGTCAAAGGATACATGGCTACACTGTACCTAGGATGTGGATTCTATGCAGAAGTTTAATTCACCCTTAAGTGTTTTGTAAATTTAATATTGTTTATGGATTAGTTATACTTTAGAGAATGTATTGGCATTAAACCTGGTTTGGATTTTTAAAACCTGGTGTATATGCTAAATTTCTGCAGTCGTTTGGCATCTACATGAAGACTTCTATATACTAGCACTGCCAAAGCCACAGCTAAACTCCCCGCAACCCATATTGCCTGCTAGTTCTTTTGAGATTGCGATTGTATTTAGTGGTTGCTAACATTGCTGCTATGAACTTTATATGTTTGACACCTGAACGCCAGTTTATTTTTACTGGGCCAGAGCGCCTGGCAGCTCCACAATAGGCCTGATTCACAGAGTGCCTGTTTTTGCTATGGTCCACGCCAAGGAGTGACTTTGTTCGGGCTGTTTCCCGGTATGGCTCATTACAGGAACATCCTGGCTTATGTTTTCAAGCTGCTTTACAGATTTTTTTTTCTATTACTATGCATGTAGCTTTGTGTACTTCATTATATACTGTTTGTTAGCGCTGACCTTTGTCGTTTTGACATTGCAGGAATATTAAATTCAACTATTGTATACTGGACGAAGGTCATGTGATAAAGAATGGGAAGACAAAGCTTTCCAAGGCAATCAAGCAACTGTCCGCAAACTTCCGGGTCATCCTTTCCGGCACGCCCATTCAGGTTCGGGAGAATCTCCATTGGGCCCTCATTCGTGTTTTGGGGATCCAAAAATCAGACATGATGTGGGGAGGGGTTTGCTGATAGCATGGGTGAAACTCTACTCCCCTAATTTCACGAAGTAAGTTGTAGGATGCAGTGATGTTTGGTGGTCTTTCTGTATACGATGAGCGGTTTTTTCGTCTTTAAGAAAATCTTATTGGACAGGTTGCCGAATGGCTGTTTTTAAAAGATTAACCTGTGCATAATTGTTAGGTATAGCACAATGGTAAGCTAATCATTAGCTGCTAGTGTATTGCTAAATTGTGAAGTATCTGTTGATGAGTGGTATGACTCTCTGCTCCTAGAACAATGTGCTGGAGCTCTGGTCTCTCTTCGACTTCCTCATGCCCGGGTTCCTGGGCACCGAGCGCCAGTTTGCTGCCCGCTATGGGAAGCCCATCCTTGCCAGTCGTGATGCCAAGAGTTCATCCCGGGAGCAAGAGGCGGGTAAGGGGTCTGAGTTAAGTGTTTGGTCAACACTTGTTGCCTTTAGATCTTCAGTGTGACTGTAGTCTGTCTTGAGAGAGCAACAGTAGTTTCATCATCTGCAATGAGTTTCCCTGACCTCAGTGGTTGGTCTCTCCAGGTGTGCTTGCTATGGAAGCACTACATCGGCAAGTTCTTCCCTTTCTTCTGAGGAGAATGAAGGAAGATGTGCTTCAGGATCTGCCACCTAAAATTATCCAGGATTATTACTGCAATCTCAGCCCCCTGCAGGTAAGTGTTAGTGTACAGTGGTGGTCAGTATTGAGGAAAGGAAAAGTAGCATTCATAAACTTAGATGCAACGGTCTCAACTGTCCCATAAACCAGTGCTTCCCAACCCAGCTCTCTGGGACCTCCAGACAGTCCACGTTTTTGCTACCGGGAGCTGGGAGGGAGCAAAAATGTGGACTGTCTGGCAGGGAGGTGAGAACTGTGTTGGGAAACGGTTGTAAACCATGTCTATCCTCAGATATTTTACCAAAATGAAAATTATTGCACAAGTGCTTTTGTAACAACTACCCATATTCCCAGTTAGCTAATAGGAAAAAAGAAAACATCTTAATGTTGTAATTTGTGGTATGCCAGTCTTCATGTTTGTTGTTGTTGTTGTTGTTGTTGTTGTTGTTGTTGTTGTTTTTTTTTCCTTTTTCCCATAACTGACATTTAAGAAACGTCCAGTACTTGATTAGCTGGGTATATTTGTAGTAGTACGTATTGAAGAGCAGGTAGCTTTAAACCACAAATAATTTATCTAAGTCTAATCTAGCTGTGTAGGTTAATCACCTGTAAAAGTCATACAATGCAAGAACGTAAATTTGAGTTGAATCGCAAAACTGAACTTGCGTCACAACAGACGTCACGTTGCATTTTTGTTTTCTTTGTTCCCTTTTCCCCCCATGCTCTTCACCAGGGAAACAAAAGGGGGATGAAATGTGAAAGCGCTCCCAGTGCTGTCACCTACTTCTCCTAAGTAGCAAAGTACTTCAGTTCCTACTGTGAGCAGAGGGCCTCTGCTTGGCTGCATTCAGCTTGTTAAAGACCTGATTGTGGTTTAGGACACTTGCAGGACCTTCAGTTATTAAACATATATAGAGTCTAAGCAGCACTACACAGAGGGTTGAAAAATCACAAAAGTTACAATATTTTGTGTTCCTCTAACTGCGGCCTTCACCTTTATGTTAATTCAGATATTTTATCAGCTATATTTGGCTAACTTGAAAGGTCAGTACGGTGTTTTTATTCATCAGCTGTCAATAGCTACTCAAATCATTGTAAATTGAGTTAATATGACCTATACCATCAAAAGCACCCCCCCCCCATACCACTACTCACCACAGCTGAGGAATATTCACCCTACAAGCCTTGCCGTTGCAGAGATGCTCAGTCCCACTCATCTGGCCATAATGATTTGGCCTCAATCAAAGTCACACAGGTCTTCATTCCTGCTCATTTCTTTTGCATTCAACACATCGACTATCGAATGTTGGCTTATCGTCTAAGACAAGGCTGGGCAGCCCTGAACCTGGAGTGCTGGTATCCAGCAGGTTTTCTGTTCTACTTGATGAGTTATCTGCTTGAGATCAGGTGTGGTTTATTCAGAGACCAGGTAGGAAGGAAAACCTGCTGGATTTGTGCACTCCAGCATCAGGGTTTCCTACCCCTGGTCTAATGTATCACAGACATTGACATGCACTGTTTGGAACAAGATAGTCAATGTTATTCTCATCATGTCGGGGTGGTCATAATGTTTTGGCTCATTAGTGTTTATGGATGCTTGTACCATGTTTGAAGACAATTGATTTGCTTTGCAGAAAATGCCAGGATAATCCGCCAGGAAATCCTACATTCTAAACCCATATTTTGATGTTTCGGTGCGTAGTTACTCTACCTGACGCTAATACCTTTAGACTTGGCTGGGTAATTTGTCAAAGCAAGAGAACGTAGGTAGTGCCAGTGAGCAGGGAGCCACTTCGGGGATGTCATCTGTCATAATTGGTGAGAATATTATCTCCAGATGGTTCATCCCACTTCTTCTGATGAAGGATTTATTGTAGTTTTTAATCAGGTGAAGTGCTCATTTTTTGCAGGTTGGAATTGTATGTCATATAGTTGCTTCTTGATTTACTCTTAAAACAACACACTGAATTGGAAAAACAGTGGGACCATTCTGTGGCCCCAAGCAAAACATTACCTTTTTCATTACCTTTTTACCTTGAAAGAGAATAGTGGAGAAATGGCAAAACATTAGTCCTGGCCATATAACAGACTTAGAATGTTTATGCTACAGAAGGTCTTAAACCACTTAACATAATATGACAGGAAGGTGTATGAAAACAATGACATTTAATTCAGTAATTAATAATACACAAAGAATTTATGTAAAACTGATTAAGCTAATATTTATGAACATTGTTGAGTTATTCTACTGAGAACTTTAAGGTAATTCTCTGACCTTATAATACCTCCTGTCTGGTAATTTAATAAGGCATATATTAATACTTGGCAAGGCATCCGTAGACTGCAGCTGCTGTATGCTGAAATAAGGATATTATGACATTGCTTTTTGGAGCACATTTGGTGTTATTGGGGAGTAAATGTGCTGAAGGTTGATAGGTGCTAATAAAGCCAAGAGCCCTACTAAGCTTATTGCTTCTGGAGTTCCTCCCTTTCGGGCGGGATTAGATTGGCTAAAATAACTCTCTTTACATTCATTTCTAAGCATGAAGTTCTTCAGTTCAGCATTCATTTCATTTTGATTCATCACGCTGCAGTTTCATGGTGGTACATTGTAAGAGATGATACTGGCATAGGCTGGTAGTTGAATACCCACCTTTTGAATGTTGTGATTTATTTTGAGGCTGAGTTTGTCATGTGCTGTCTGCTTTTTTTGCCGCCTTGCAGCAGACTGCAGGCCCCGTTCCAGGCTTTAGCTCCTTAGCGGCTTCACCGAACCGAAGAGCACAAATGTCAGAATAATGAATGGTGTTGTCCAGCTTTAAGACGTATGTTTCAGCCACTCTCAGTCCATTGTGAGGCATATTGAAATATTTGGATTTACCACCCAAGAGTAAGCATTCCTGCCTAGCATCCCTCTACCCTAGAATAACCAGTGTCAGGAATAACACTGTGTGTTAATCGCTCACGTTCAGTTTTCCATTTTCTGCCCTGCGGGGGTTCGTGACCATGGATCACACTTTGTGAAACAGTGCTAAGCCTTTTTTATTTTCTACCCACCCCCGCTCCCCAATCTAACATTCTGGCTTTATTGGTTTTTTTTTTTTTTTTTTTTAAATTCACGGTTCCCGTTCCCCAAAGCTCATATCAGTCTCTATGGTTACAGAAGGCTCCCTGCCTAGGTAGTGACGGGGTGTGAGTTCATGCCCAGCCGATTGTAACTGGCTGCCCCTTGTGTGTGCAAGTGGCTGCACACACCGTCCCACAGCACGGTTATTAATGTTGCCATATGAGTGATATAAATAAATAAATAACATCCCCCTTTTCCCTGGAGATGCGCGCGCACTGGCACCCATCCAGGTTTTGCTGACGGCCCGAGGAACTGTCTGGCCCAGGAGATTTGGATATCTTGCCCCTTTGCTTTGCCAGCCCCGACTGCAGTAATCTCTCTTCAGTTTTTAATCTGACAGCCTTTAGAGTCAAAATTTCTACCTTTTATTTGGCATACTGGAACAATGCCCCCTGGGTTAAACTGTACTTCCATTTTTTTAATCTTGACTGGCAGAAATGGGTTTGATTTATTTTCAGGTAAGTTCCTTTGCTGTAAAATGCCAAAAGCTAATTTGCTTATTCTAATCAGTCATGTCCATTCTCATTTATTGTTTTTTGCTAGCCAGCAGCAACAGCTGTGGGGGGGGGGGAGTATCATAATGCGATCGTGGCTTGTAGTTGTTTTTCCCGACTGCATTTTGAACCCTGTTCTGTGTTACCTGGCAGAGCGTCCAAGAAAACCGAAGTCTGTGTTCGATGTTTAAAGAATATGACAGGAGTGTGTATGCTGCTGTGATCTGTTGTACTGGTTTTGTACTTGGTTTCTCTTAAGACTTCATTGAGTCCTCATGGAAATGCAGCTTTTTATTATCTTGACTTTCATCTATATTTGTTTTAAGCTATGCATCCTTCACTTGACGTCATTTTTTGTAATGTGATGTTTATTCACATGTCAGATGGATTTTATTGGAGAAGTTGTCTTCCTATGAAATGGAGCCTTGCTGAAATGGAGGCGTTAAATATGGTAGCGGGGTTTTGGTCTACATCTGGGGAAGTACTGGTCACTAATGCTTAGATAACTCCGTCCGCCCCACAGGTGCAACTGTATGAGGATTTTGCCAAGTCTCGGGCAAAGGTTAATGTGGAAGACACTATCTCAACAGCCATTGTGCCAGAGGAAGACGACACACCTAAGCTAAAGGCTACCGGCCACGTATTCCAGGTTAGTGATTTCATTGACAGATCCCGAATCCCACATTTCTAGTTTCTGGTATAAATGCTTGTGTTATACATACAGCTTTCCTGTTTATTATAATAGTCTGAATATACTAGGAAAAGTACGGGTCGTTCCTGCAGATGCTTTGGGAAGGAAAAATGGCATTTTAATAACAAATTAACATTTTGATTAAGCATTTTAATAGTGTCAATTAATTAATTGTGGTATGTATAATGCACTGGCTTGTATTAAGGATGAATTGCTACAAATTGGGAGTAAATTACTAGGCAATATCCAAAGTATTATTTAAGTAAATTACAAATTAAAATCAGTTTCAATTGGTAAAATCAATTCTTAGTATTATTAATCTCCCCTGGCTTTTATTAATCCAAGAATTCATCAAACCTGTGCTAAAATGGCACCTTCAAAAAAATCAACAAAGATATCTGCCAACTAAAAAAAAACACTTAAGTTGCTTTATGGTGATTTAAGTAGTTTATTTTTAATTTCTACCTGAAGCAAAATGCTGTACAGCACACAAATACTGTGACAGGTTAGAGTAAACCCCTTTGAGTACATTCTCTTTCGTTCCATCATCAAATGTATTGTATTTAAGATGTAAAAATTGACTTGTGGTTATAATACATCGCATTATATATTTTGCCTAAACGAGGTCTTGTTGCAAGTGTCTGGATTTTCTGCACTGGCCTATCATGGTGGAGATGTAGAATTATGCTGAGCTGCCAGTCACAGGCAGCAAGGACTGAGAGAAGCCTGTTGGTGATTGGCCACCTACTGCGAGGTTCTGAGGGCTCATTTCTCCAATCCCTACCATGTGTGTCATTTTGGGTAAAAGCTTTAATAATGAAAAGCGTCAGCTGTAGAAAAATTAGCATTTTGCTATGACTATAGGTTCTCAAAAATCAGTGTAATTTGCAGCTTTTGATATCTTTTTGGCAGGAGAAAGTAGCTATAATGAAGGATCTTAAGAAAATTAATCAATTTTGTGCGTTTCCCTTTAAGTTGCAAATTCTCATGAACTTCTAAGTGCTTATTTGTTTAAAGGCAAAGTTTGTTTTGGACAGTTATCCCTGCCTGTGAGCTGCAGTGCTGCGCGATGACTAACTGCTGGGCGTTGCCCTTGCAGGCCCTGCAGTACCTGAGGAAGCTCTGCAATCACCCCGCCCTGGTTCTGACTCCTGTGCACCCTGAGTATAAGCGCATCACTGAGCAGCTTGCCGCCCAGCACTCCAGCTTGCGGGACATCCAGCATGCCCCAAAACTGTCAGCACTCAAACAGGTTAGCCCTCCCCACTTCCCCACTACCTTGGGAATATTCAGAGTGTCATCCTGTAACCCTCTCATGTCATCCTCCGTTTTGCAGCTGCTACTGGATTGTGGCCTGGGAAGTACGGGCTCTTCCGACGTGGCCACTGAGGCAGTGGTGGCCCAGCACCGCGTGCTGATCTTCTGCCAGCTGAAGAGCATGTTGGATATCGTGGAGCATGACCTGCTCAAGCCCCAGCTTCCTTCCGTCACCTACCTACGCCTGGATGGCAGCGTGCAAGCTGGCTTGCGCCATTCCATAGTCTCCAGGTAGGGAGAAAACAACATTACGGGACTGTTCAGATTTTGAGGCCCATAAAATGCCTCTGATATTACTCAAATGATACCCCATAGTGGCTCCCACCCTGTTAACACTTGTTTTCCTCCCCCCTCTGTAGGTTCAACAATGATCCATCCATAGATGTTTTACTGCTAACCACCCATGTTGGTGGACTAGGTCTTAACCTCACAGGGGCCGACACCGTGGTCTTCGTGGAACATGACTGGAACCCAATGAGGGATCTTCAGGCCATGGACCGTGCCCATAGGATAGGACAGGTATCACTGCCAGTGGGAGAATCACACTCAAATCGCAGTATTTTAGGATCATCATTTATCTGGTTGGGTGTTTGTATTTTCAGTATCTGGCCAAAAGTTAAACCCTGATTTCTTAGTAATTTCACTGGCATTCATTGTGGGTATTCTGAGCAGTGACGAGGCTTTCTCTTAAACTTAGAAACGTGTCGTGAACGTGTACCGCCTCATTACCCGGGGCACATTGGAGGAGAAGATCATGGGTCTGCAGAAGTTCAAGATGAGCATTGCCAACACAGTCATCAGCCAGGAAAACGCCAGTCTTCAGAGCATGGGCACAGAGCAACTGCTCAACCTTTTTACCCTGGACAAGGTCAGCTTGCAGGCGTTAATGGCAGTCTGTCATATTCTGCTTTGTGTCACTCATTCAGTCAGCCTGCTTACGGAACCTTCTCATCCTGGTCAGGGTTAGCCTGAAACCAGCAGCATTGGTCAGTTTCTCTTCCTGACTTGGAGGATTCCAGAACCCTGCAACCGGTTTGTGGGATTTTTGCTCATGGCTATTTGTGTGTGTGTGTGTGTGTGTGTGTCTCCACCCAGGATGAAAAGTTGGAGAAAGGGGAGCCATCTGCCGCTTCTTCTTCGGGGAAGGCCTCCATGAAGTCCGTTCTGGACAGCCTGGGAGATCTCTGGGACCAGCAGCAGTATGATGCAGAATATGATCTGGACAGTTTCATGCATTCTCTTCAATGACCTGCCACAGCAGTGACTCCTTTATCAATAAATCCTCTTCAGTCAAACCCACCCCACCCCACGATGTGACCCGGATGGCTTCACGTGCCGTTTTTCTAACGGCATGCCACGATTGCTTGTGAAGAGTACCGGACATTCCAGTCATAAACACCAAGATCTCTTTAAGCTCAGTCTTAAGCCATCCGTTTTCTTCTCATTCTGAAATGTGCAAGGAAGTGAAGATTTGGATGAACAAGTCCGCAGGTCTGTTTTGGGCAGAAGTCTCTTATACAGACCTCAAGCCACATGAGGGGATTATACCACCATAGAGTTGTGAGTGGTATATGTATTAGTGACTTGTCTCATGCGGTTTTGGACTGAATATCCCCACCTTCCACCCCCCACCTTTTTGTTTTTGCACAGCAAACCTCCAGAGGGTGCTGTTCTGCCTCCAGTTTTTTCTTAAGCACAGAATCTTCTCTCAGCTATCACCTTCAAAATGGTCTGTGAATTGCTTTTTAATACCTAGTGGAAGAGTTATAAGCCAGTATCCTCCCCATCTATCAGCCAATCATGGTATTTTTCCTCTAAATGTCCGCTTTAACACTGCAGCACATATACAGGTACGCAAGTACTTAGGGTTGGGAAATCACTGCTCCACAGAGGGTCTTTTAAAAAAAAAAAAAAAAGTGGAATTGTAAATATTTATGTACTTGCTTTTTGTTTAGGCTGATAGAATTAATAAATTCTTAAGAGCTTTTGTGAGTGGGTTTTTATGGTGTTCCCCAGCAGATGGCATGTCTCCTCTCCTACTATTGGACTGTGCCGATCACCCTCTTCAAAATTTGACATATGCAAATGACTGGTTAGTCTAAGCATTTTGCCTGTAAAATCTGGATGCACCTTTTCTGTGCTTAGATTCTTTCCTATGAAAATGTGGCTCATTGACATAGGTAAGTAATTTAATTGATCATGGCCTTTTGTTACACTGTCCAAAGAATGAAGGTTGAATGAAACTAAGGTGCTTCAGGATTTTAAGTGCACTGCTTATCAAAATGCACAAACGAGTACTTAAGTTACAGGCCATATTGATGTTCCCTGTAGAGGGTTTTTTGTTCAATGTGAGGTCATTCTACCAGCTCATTGTATTTTTTTTAGGCCTTAAAAATAATATAAACCAGTGGCAAATTAGTGGGGGCAGGGAGGGGAACGCAAAGTTGAGGACATGCAATTGCATCACGTTTGCTGTGGTTGATGCCCTTGCCGATGACGCGGTGTAGGCTCGCTGCAGTAGCGGGCAATGATGCGATGTGTAGACTCGCTGCAGTAGCGGGCAGTCCCAAAGCAGATTAAGAGCTGCTGCCTCAGCTTTTGGCTTGCTCTTAAACGCTATAAACGGTACATGATTTCTGGCGATGTTCAAAAGCCCCCCCAAAAGAAATTCATTAACTACCCAAAATCCCACAACAACACTTCTACTGTTCCACTGCAGGGACATGGCTGGTGTGCGTTTGTGTGTGTGATTGAGAGAGAGAGGAATGCCATGGAGCAGAGGAAAGACTTATGATCCATGCCACAGGGACAGAAACAAACCGGTGACCAGTTACAGGGGTTAAAATTTAGAGCAACCGCTAAAAGAAGCTGATTAGTAGCAGCATTTTGAGAAAGGACATTGCGATGCAAGGAAAAGGATTCGCTTCTAGAATCTTGTTCTTCAAAATGCTGCATCAAGCATATTTTAAATTCAGTCGTGTGTTATCGAAAACAACACCCTGCCCTCACCTAAGAAATGACATGATGGAAAACAGTTACCCAAATATAAAAAGCAAAGGTTAAACTCCAAATTAAAATGCTAATAGCTGAGAGGAACTGGAGACCATGCAAAAGATGACAAATATCACAGCATCATACAACTATGTTTAATAAGAGATGCTTATTAGTACAGAAAAGGGGGGTGGGAGAGTCTGAACTACAAACTTGAAGCAGTTTTAAGCAAGAGCAGCATTGAGCTCCATGTTTTAATCACAGTTGTACTGCAGCGTCAGACAAGCATAGATCCCATTCAGCAAATTTCAGTCTTCGTGATAACCAGCAATCAAACCCAAAATAAATTTAAAAAACCTTTTCTCTTAAAAAGTACATTTAAAAGTAGTGGTTAGTCTAAGAAAACAACTAGTGAGTAGCTTTTTTGTTTTGTTATTTTTTAATCATATTCCAGAGATTCAACATGATGCAAAGGTGCACCCAGACAATGTCTACACAGCATGGGTGAATAAACACTATCCAAATCTATTATATGACATGACATGTTTATTATAAAGAGGACTTGATGAAAATGGTCACCGTCAGCAACACTTGGCTATTCACCTGACCATAACAGTTATCCTTTAGGTTTAAGATATTTGATAGGGTAAAAAACTTGCTTTGTAAAAACTCAAACACTGGCCCAGCAGCAGGGGAACCATCGGGTTAGTAATAAGAAATTAACTGAATGACCACCTGTACAAATTTGTAGGAAAAGGCAAGCAAGAAATAACACTCTCAGATCTGTGGGTTTCCTTTCCATGATGTGCATATTTTGGGGATGTCACAACACTTCATTAACAGCATACACCCCACACAAGGACTGGCGTTTAGATGACAAAGCAGCTAACAGGCAAGTAGAACTTGTGAGCGACTGGATACTAGCAAAATGTGCAAAAGCGTTCAGGACACTTTGCCCCAAGAACAGCATATCCTTTGGATCACGGAAGATTTGCTGGGAGTTTGTAAATTAAAACGGAGGGTACTCTTCTTCATTAAGAAAATACTAGCAAACAAATGTTTCCTCTACCAAATTATTCAAATCTTAAAAATACATTCATACTTAAATACAATCACACAGATGCAAACTGACATTTTCGTGTCTAGTGGGTATCTGTCTAGCTCTACAGCCTCAACAAGTAAATGCAAAAATATTGAAATTTGCCATTTGGGCCAAATGTTTCCTGAGAATTATTGTGACATCCCCAGTGGCTAGCTAATGTTATTCTCTCCAGCAGGTGCAGTAGTACGTGATGTCTTGCTTCCACAATATCACAACATACTAAATGTTTTCTCCTTTCTATCATTTCCTTTTATTGCCCATTCGTTTGTTACATCGCCAATAGCTTTACATAACCAGCCATTCATTTATTTTTTTTTTGTCTTTTTGATCATAGCCACACTAATGTAAACCACATCAGCGAGTTAATACATAAAGCTTTGCATTTCAAAAATCTAGACACTTTAGTAATATTACAAAGGTTTTCCGCTTCAAAAAAAAAAAATAAAATGAACACAACAAAAATAAACCTTTAAAGAATTAGCATCATAAAATTAATTTATTCCAAGTAAAAATACAAAATAATATTAATGACATTGACCAGATATGAAAGTCTCCCCCAGAAATAACTATATTAATGGTTGAGAAGTAAGTGTGTAAAGAAAATACGAAATAAAAATGAAAAATATGTAAATATGTTTTAATCATTTTCTTTTTTAGCAAAAATCTCTAAAAATAATGAAAAATTTTCTCAGTACAAAGGCTACATTACTACTGGAAGGTACTAGCACGTAGAGTAGGTAAATACACAGTAGAAAATGATCTTAGTGAATCACAATGCTCGCAATGAAAATAAATTTGCAATAAAGATTTATGCCTCTTTTTCTTGTTTTTTCTTTTTTACAAACAGTACAAACAGTATTGCACATTACAACAAAGAATCAAGGTTTGTTAGCCTTAAAAACAAGAAAAGAAAAAAAAAAAATGGGACTAATTCAAGTCTTCAGTGAGTAAAGGCCACTCCTGACCTCATACATCTTGGGGCTTTTCGATCAAGTTACAGCTGAAACACTCCGTACATCGGTTTTAAAAATAACGTTCTTTTCTTCCCCGCCTTCTTTTTAAGGACCCTCAAAACATCAAGTCAACAAATAGGTGTACATCATTTTACAAAACAAAAGGGACGACACACTTTTAGGAAACAAAGTTCTCTTAAAAAAATAATGAACAGAAGATCTCTTTCACAATTCTAGTCGGCATAATAAATGATCAGTTATAAATATACAAAACAAGGGAAGTATTTTTAATTATCTTTCTCAGCACCAAATGGAGGTTTTTACTTTTATGAAAAAGTTTCTTTTTTTTCCTTGGAACTCTTAAATTATTTTCTTCAGAACTCCAAGATGTCACTAACAATACATTGGGGGGAAATCTCTCTCTCGTTCACTTTTCATTCTGTCCTTTTTAATGGATCTCTGATGTCACAGAAGGGAGACATGGGGGGGGATTTCTTTCTGCAATCGCTTTCCTCTGTAATAAGGTAGACTCTGTACTTCAGCTAACTACAATTTTATATTAAAGTTATAAAGCTCTAACTCCTTCAGTTTTTCCAAAAATAAAATAAAAAAGCAAAATAAGCATGACAAAAATAAAATTAACCATCTGTTAAATCATTTTCTCGCTGAATTAAATTAATATATATTTATCTGAATAAACTTACTTAGAAAATATCAATTTCTCTCCTATATTTCAAAATTGAGGTATTGCAAAAAAGATCATGTCAGTCAGAAAGCACGCTTAAAAAAAAAAAAAAAAAAAAACACACAAGAATAGCTGACTGCTGAAAACTGTTCGGATACAAAGAGAAGTGCACAACAAGTGTCTTTTACAGAGACTGAACAAACAGAAAATTCCTGGGCTGAGAGAGAAAAACAGCCCAGAATTCACTTTCAGAGGGACACTAATTATTATCATCCTTTACGGTTTCTTTTCTCTAAACTGGAATAAAAACCCAGTGTCATTTTTTTTGCAGAAACAAAGTAGTTCAACCAAACACTTGCAAGTAAAAAAAAAAAAATAATAATAATAAAAAAGGGGACAAGCACTGGACTGGACAATCACGACACACAAAAGAGGATATGATGCGTACATCTAACTGCGGAGTTGTAGCAACCTGTCGGACTGTCCACAGAACTGCTAAAAACCAGTGTAACTAACGCTTTCCACTCCCAGAGGGTCCCTTGCCCTACTCAACCTTTCCGTATCATCCTAAACACCCTAGGTTCAGCAGCCAATGTGTTTTTTTTTTTTTTTTTTTCTCTTTTTTAAATACCCTGCACCCCCTATAACCCACCCCGTTGTCATACACCCCAAACTTCTCAAAGAAAAAGGGGGAAGGGGGAAGTCCACCGTTTTAGCAGGTCATAATTGTACTTCAAGCTTTGCAGGAAAATCAGGGTTTAAACCAGCATATACACAATGTTCTGACAACGATGGATCCCAATGTTCTCAAAGTCACGTTGTGGGAACGTTATGTGCTGGTTAGTAAGGAAACAGAGTAAAGATCACACATCTCTGCTCCAGACAGTTCTTAAGCATATATATTACATTTTTTTCTTTTATATTCATCATTGCTGTTATCATCATCAATGGTCTTTCCTCCAATGGATTTCTTTAAAAAATAAAAATAAAAAATAATGTGCCTAGCTCAACACAGAGCACGGGGCCTGACAGACCAGTAAGCACGGGGCCTGACAGACCAGACAGCTTTCGTCACGGTAGTGTATTGGTGGTTTAAGTATTAATCACATGAGCTCTTTGGTCTTTGTAGACAAAATCTTAAGCGATGTCAATGGTACAGACAGCTGATTCTCGTTTCTCAGCCTCGAGCTCATTTTCTTTTTACCAAGTGAGACTGTGTTTATGCATGTGTGCTTGCTTGAGTGTCTGTGTGTGTCCCCGTTGGTGTGAGTACACTGGTTATGAAGTTTCACAGGACTTCTATGTCATACATCAACAACAGTTAAAGCGAATCACAGTTCTAGGCATACTCAGACCTAACTATATACTGTATAAAATTGCACAATTATATATGAACAATCACTGCAAAAGTACTTCACCTATCAGATTTTTTAAAGGATATCCTACATCTAATGGATTCATAAATTATTGAGGCTGCTTTCTGGTAACAATCTCTGTACTAGAGGAGTCTAGCAGACACCCCCTGACGGTAGTCAGCCAAATTTTATAGGTTCACTGGAGTATCTTACTAGTTCTCCATGTTGCGTCAAGTTCTCGTCGTAGTCACACGCACACTAGTGTGCGTCAGTGTGTGTGTGTGTATGTGTGCAAGCGTCTGTGTGTGATTCATCTCTGTGGTGTGGGTAGAATAGAATAAATGGTGTGTTTTTGAAAATCTATTGCATGCAGAAAGTTGACTGAAATAAACATACAGTCAGGGACCTCTCCTCCCATCTCCAGTTCCCTGTCTACATCCCCAAACATTTCCAACCCCCCCACCCACCCCGTGGTGTTTTCGGGTGCCCCTTTCATGCTATCTTGTCACCGTCAGCAGCATGTGTTGTCCGTAATCCCGCCCCCCCCCCCCTTTAGACACCCTAGCCTGAAAGTACTATGGTATAATACCATGGATTTAGCAGCAAAAGCTATTGCAGCATTACATTTACATAACACTAAAATAATCATAGTAATAATAAATCAGACCTAACCAAACAAATTAAAAGCAAACAAAATTTGATTGAGCTTATGAGGTATTAATATTTTTAAATAAAATTGGACAGGGAATATAGATGTGTTTTTCTAACCTGGGCATTTTTGACCCGCACTACTGATTACTGAATAATTGTTTAATTTGCTACATTGTATGCCACCTATCTTGTTATTCTTTTAAATTTATTAATTTTAAATTTACCTTTGGTAATTTATTCATTTTTTTTTTTTTACTAGGGGCAATATACTACAACTTCTGAAAATAAGTGCATGCTACAGTCACATAAATTATCTATATATGTATATAGACTCATATAAAAGAAAAATATATTATTTATATATGTATATATAGTCTCATTTCGGCTGCAGCCTGATGGTGGCCTATGGGGTAAACACAAATCCACAGAACAAAGGCAGGTGAAAAATAATTTCTGGTACCAAGCTCGACAAATGCGCCAGATGTGTCATTTGTATGTTTTTTACGCCAGAGTGCAAATATTATGTACAAAAATTTTTTTGTAACTGTAGTCACCCCCTCAGAGTATAGTAGACAATGAGCTCATAATACATTACAAAAAAGACCCATGGTGTGTAATCGTTAGCGTGGGGGTTGATGGGAAGAGGTACAGCGCTGTCCTGGGAGGGTAGTGGTGGTGGTGATGGGCGGGGGGGGGGGGCTGTCACTGGAGGAGTCGGGCTACTTTGACTTCTCAGCTCCAGCGGAAGGACACATGACGTGGACGGTCACCCCCTTCTTTGACCAACGGCTTGTGGAACTCGCGCCCGGCCCGGGAGTGGATGCTGGCCCAGCAGTACTCACAGTAGTACTGCAGGCATGTGACATTGGCACAGAAGAATGGGGCGAACTTGCCCCCGCAGCGAGCTCCCTGACACTCGTCACACATCTGGTCGTCCAGCACGTACGGCTTTACCTCCACCTTTGACGGAAAAGGCAGAGAATAAAGTCAGTTTCTGACCCGGAACGTCCACTTAATTTCTCATTAGCAAATGGGTGAAATGTTGTCATGTCCTATACTATCTTTAGTACATAGCATGGACCGCAGAACACATCTGAATTGGGGGGGCCCTCATTTCAAGGCAGGACTAGAAAAGAAATTTTCATTGAAACAGATGTATAGTACTGATATACAACTATAGAACAATTCAGATTTTATTACTAAAGTTCTCGGTTTGCATTAAATCATTTGTAGGTAATTTTTTCGTGACTGTTCATTGCTGCATTCTGAATGAAGCATGGGTACATCCTGGTCAGAGCTCCATGGTACACAGCAGAAAAAAGGTTCCATATACACAGATACAAGCTGCCTAGAATGTGTTCTGACTGCTAGATCACAACATATGATAATACTATAGTATATATAGCAGATTAACAGAACAGGAGAAAGCAGAGAAGCAAATTAATGTGTTCAGCACTCACGCTCTCACCACCACCAACTGCTCAAACCTTTCAAAATTCACAAATCACTTTTACCAAAATTGAGGCCCATACGCGAGTCATTTGTCTGCCAGTCAACGCCAGTAGAAAATATACTACCCCTGCTTTTATGATTTTAATGGCCACAGACTTGAAGGGGGGGGGGAAATCCAACCCTTTAAAAACATGTTTCTCTAGGAAAAGTGAAATAAGTAGGGTACAGAAATCAAAACAGGTGAGTTCTAAGATTAAAACAGTCACCAGTCTCCATATGGCATTAGCTAACCCAGCACTGGCACACGGGGACCCTGGAGCTTACCCAGAGTGCCCTAGCCTTGTTCTGCCTGGGATCTATAGCCTTGGTAATTCTAAACTGCACTGTAAATGTACTAAGATGAAACCTTAAATCATAATTAAGCATCTTACAAAGTATAACTGATATTTTTGGTTTTAACACCCAAAACCACCTAATTTATAATCTACAAAACAATGCAGCCTCAGGTATTTAATTTACCACCCAAATTATTTTTTTACATCAGTTTTGTTATAATTTATGAGTAAGTCATTGGTAGGCCACAAAGATGGAGGCAATGTAGAAAACTGAGTATCCCAGGTGGTTGCTTAGCAACATTGCTTTCGTCATGCAAATTTGTTTGGAGAGTGGAACCAGTGTCACGGCTTCCCAATGAAACGTTACCCATTTCAAAACTAAATAACCATGTTTAGCAGGCAACATTACTATGCTGCCTTCCTAGCCAGGTCAAATTACTGGCTAAAATAAAGACAGAGAGGCAAGCTGTTCCATTCTGATGACAGCCCTGGGAAAGTGTGCACAATTTAGCCTTTGCAGATTTTGACCTCTCTGGCAGACTACCAGTCTTGGTTGGTCATGATCTGGTACATATAGAGGCTGCAGACCAAAAATAACCAAGCGTCCGCAACCAACTCAGGAACACCGGCATGGAAGGACTTCTATAGGAACTAGATGGCCTATAATTATCTTACCAGCATCAGGGACTTCAAATGCTTGTCAGACCTCCAACAGACTACAGCCATGATTATAGAAGTAGACGACTCCCACCCTACAGACTGTCAGACTGAGATAAATGGTTTGATCGAACCCCAGTGCTAGATGTATAGCGTAAGGTCATAGAGTGTATTGTCACCCCACCCAGGAAAAGAGAAGAAAAATTTTGCTCTGAACTTAGTTAATAATCAGCTAATAGTTAAGTCAGAACAGGTCCTGTTCACCCTTTTTAAATTGGTGTGACTCAATCTAGAAGGACATACTTCCCTGTAGTCATCTACAACACATTAACGGAACATTGTTCTCCGTCTCATTCAAATGTTTCCCAAAAGGCTAAATAATTCAATCCCCATTTGATCATTTTGAAAAGAAACAAAAACAACAACATATTCAATAGAGAATATGCTTATTATAGTAAGGCTGTGAATGGACTGTCTTAGACAGCAAAAAGAACCTACTGACATGACAATCATGTGAAATAACCCTGTAATGTCCCCTACTATGGAAACACTTGACAGACCTGCAAGACAGACAGCATTGTAGAGCTCTCTCATTTTCAGCAGTTTGGAGACTCACTACTGACTTTTGAAAACGTAAACATGACTTGACTTACATCCCCATGCGTTTTTCTGTAATACATGAGCACACTAACATCTGGGCATAACATCAGTATGGCATTGCGTTGCAGTGAACACCTTTGCTTGGTGACCTCACTCACCCGTTTGTCAATGTCATTGTGCTGGAGCTGGACGAATCGGGCACTGATGGCGGCGATGTAGCTCTGCTGATTGGAGAAGGCCACTCGTCCAGCCCCCTTGGGGTACTTCAGCTCCGGGTCTGTGTCGATGCCAGCATAGCAAACACCCCCATACAGGCGGTCCATGATCATTGCCAGCTCCACTAGGATGGTTAAAATGGGGAGGGGGGGGAGCGGTACGCATTATTACCCCATTGTGTATTACCCACACGCAATCTCACATGTTCTCCTATTCAATTCCAAGCCCAACACTTTGTCACCTGCACGAAGGGGTCGGGGGACCCCACCCACAAAGATGGTCTTCCGAGGGTCTAAGGGCTGGGAGCCGTCCATAACAAAGTCGCTGTCGCTCAAGTTCCAGGGTCGGATTTGAACCTGGGAAAACAGGGAATGATGCCAATGAGGACCTCTACAGAAAGACAGCCATTTAGATTCAAATAAACCTAAACATGCAGGCAGACAGATAAAGCAAAACCACGGAAACTTCTAAAAACATGTATATACACAATATAGAAAAAAGAAAGTTGAAAGTGAGTATTCATGGCACTAATATCCTAATCCAAAAAAAATGTGACTCTTGACATGCTAGAATAGAATACACACACACACACACACACACACACACACACACACACACACACACACACACACACACACACACACAGTCATGTGCCGCATAATGTTTCGGACAACGATGGACCACATACACGACTGTGGTCCCATTAGATAATGGAGTAGAAAAATTCCTATCATCTAGTGACGTCATAGCCGTCGCAACACCGTAGCACGACGCATTACACACTTGCTTGTGGTGATGCTGGTGTAAACAAACTTATTGTGCCGCCAGTCATGCAAAAGTTTAGCACATACTATTATGTACAGTATATAATTCTTGATAATGATAACTGTTACTGGTTTATGTATTTATTATGCGGTACTTTTTATTGTTACTAGGTATTTAGTAGGCTATACCATCTAGGTTTGTGCAAGTATATTCTATGACGTTCGTACAACAACGAAATCGCCTAATGATGCATTTCTCAGAATGTAACCCCATCGTTAAGCGATGCAAGACTGTATAAAGGGGCTAAGAGGTTAAACACTAGACTTGAAAAATGTTTCCTGACTTTCCCTGCAGTAAACAGAGTGAGTGTCCCCTAATGGTACCATAAACCGCACCACTGTTTGCCCAGTAGAAGGACTGGTACATACAAGAGGCAGAGCAGAGGTTGCTGTTTAATCAGAGTAACTAGGGTGCACCAGGACTTGTGACTGGCACTAAGGCCTAATTAAACACTTAACGGAGTTTGTTAATGGCCCTTCCCACTGTTTGCTAGGCCTGGCATGCACTAGAAAGGCCTCAGAGAGGGGGGACACAGGTGGCCGAGCTGTCTATAAATTATGCTCATACAGAGGGGCAGAGATAGAACACAAAGGGATGAGAAAGGTAAAGTTTAGAAAGGAAGTATGGGAACAATAATATAAGGCAATACAATATTTCTAGATATAAATTGCTCAGTAACTGATTTTACTAATGGGAAGCACACTGAGAAGAGGCCATGGTTTAACTCACCGGTTTGTCCTTGATAGTTGGGCTGGACACACACAGGTAGAGCTTGCCATCTTCCTCGATGCAGGCGTCAATGAGGGCCTGCACAGAAGTCTCTTCTTGAAACAGCAAGAAAGCATAGCCTAGAGGACGAACGAGAAGACTGTCATGGTCTCAGAACCAAGAATACAGAGATAATGAAAATCTACCAGAGGCTCCTGCACTATAATGTACATGCAATTACCCACTGCGGTGGCAAAGACCATAATTACGCCCACAGTCTTCTAAATAAGCAAATACCTTAACCTAGGAAGGGAGCAAATTACCTCCTCCAAAGAAATTAACAGCACATTAAAAACCACTGCCCCAGTGGGTGAATATAGTGGGTGTAGCAAGTCCTTTTCTGCACCAATGAGTCTTGCCACACAATCAGAAAACCATACAATTTCTTGGTGTTTGCTATGGGAGAGCCTCTGGACCAGCATGCTTTTTGGGCACTGTTGTTAGATAGAGACAGGGGTGGGATCATGGGTCAAGACACATCGAGCCGCCAATAACAACCTTAGGGTCGTGCTTCCCTACTAGCAGCTTATCATCACCTCCTCCAATGGTCCATCCAATGAAGCCACGGGAAGCTTAAATACTACATGCTCCATTCACCCTTGGCTTTTTATCCCTTTTCACTCCCTTTTGAATTGCGGGGTTTTGCCCAGAAGTGTTTTTACAGCTAGTGCAGTATCTGCCATGTTATAATGAACTGAAAAACCCTGGTTCTTCCTTGAGGGCTTCCGGTGAAGCTTCTCAGTCAAAAGGTCTACGAAGTGCCCCAACAGGGATTGAAACCAACTAATTTCCCCAGTTCTATACAAGAAGCCTATCAGAGGACACATATGGGCATCATTTTCATCAGGTCCTATCTGTTCTTATCCCTGGTAATCGATTTCAAATCGTAGACAAAGCATGATGCTTTTTACCAACATCTCTGAAAAATTGATTATTCTAGTAATTATGGCAAATACATTATAGTGTTACAGCTGTACATTTATGGAAAAAAGCCAAACTCCCAATATTCTTGTGAACCCCATGTAAAATTGATAAAAACTTCAGTGCTGTTGCACTGGATAAGATATATAGAACTGTTGCTACAGCAGCTGCCGTCGGTCATATCTGTCAACCACCCATAAGCTGTACAGAAATGTATGGGGGATACACACAAAGAAAAGGAAACCGTGTGCCCACTATGAGAGTTTTCAGGCTCCTGTCACACTAGTCCGCAGTATTCAGAATAACCTAATGAAAGCCCATAATAAAACTGTGTCACTGTCTGATACTAACACCCAAGGAAGCATGATAACCTCACACTCCCCATTCAATGCATTAACTATACCAATGAGTTGGCAAGTATTCAGTTCCCTATTATGCCATGAGAATAAAGAATCATCTTAAATCATAAAAGAATAACAATGGGATTGAATGACGATGACGAGATACTGGAGTACAAAGGATATTGAGTCAGAGTGTATTGGTGAGAAGCTTGAGCTGTGGGCAGTGAATGTGCCGTTTGTTTCGTCATGTCCTGTTCAAGATCTCAAAAAAAAAAAAAAAAAAAAAAAAAAAAAAATATATCAATAATATTCACACCATTGTCCCTGATTATTATACAATAGTACGTGTTGCTCATGTCACAAATCAGCTATGGAGAGCAAAGACCCTTAATATACAACAAACCAAACACCACAGTTCCTCAAATTTGAATCGTTTCCTAGAACAGATGTCCAAGATCTAACTCAAGGGGTCAACTAAGATAACCAATGGATGCATTGGCAAAAGAGAATCAATAGAGTCCAACAGGCACATGTACCATTTGTAAAAGTCATGCATTAGACATCAACAGGTTGCTTCCAAGGGAAAACTAGGTAAGATACATTTTTATAGAGGTAGGGTAGTATCTGACATTGACGGAAGTTTTTCATTCCAAAGCTTTGCAACTATCTAGACATACCTGGCAACTAAAGTCACTTCGATTACAATAATTGGCCCTCAGATTCAAGAAATACAAACCATGTATTCAACATCCTTAACCTTTTAAAGACGGTCGAGTAATTGTAGTAATTTTTATCAAGTTTATTCAAGATGAAACAATTTTTAAAAAATGTATATTGGGTATCATAGACACAGCCTATTGTTAAAAATCAATCACACGATGAAACGTAATTAAGAACCAAAAAATTAATGGAAGAATGGAAACAAACCTTTGCCAATATGGTTTAAAAAGAAAACTATAGTCTAGTCTCAAACAATGCGATCGTATCCGTAACAGTTCTGTCTCTCACATTAATAGTTCTCATTTATGATGACTTAAAGCAATCTCACACTCATCTCTTAGTTGCCTGGCTTTAAAAAGTGATAGGATTCTCTCCCACAATTGCATTGACCGAGTTTAAGTAATCTTTCATTCAGAAAGAAACCTATTATTTTTATGGATTCCACAATATGCATAATCCATATAGTCACATATTTACATCATTTGTTGTATTCAATATTATGGCCTAGACCACTTTATTTCTACTACCCAGAGCAGCATTTGCAAACTAAGCCCAGTCTCTAGGCACAAATATAATTACAGCCTTGGACATTTGCTTACCAACTGCCCATTTAATAAAGTAGTGGTGCTCATAGGGTATTGAGCCACAAGGGGCAGAATTTCTTTTCTCAGACAGTTTGCATTTAGAACTTCTATACTCCTTTTCATGGGCAACCCAAAGGCAAAACGCCACTGCAAAAGTACACTGTTAAGTGTAACACCCATGATGTTCAGATACACACAAACAGAGTACAGCTGTGCCTCATGGTGATTTAAATGATTTAGCCCAGGACCCATCGTTAATTTGTGGGTGTATGTGCACAGCCATCGAGAATACAGCATTGTTTCATGAAGCTGAGCAGCCCACAGGTGCAAACAGAGACCAGCACTGTGATGCATCAGATCAGGTAACTGAGAAAGAAAACAAGTCTAAAAAATTACAGGTACCTGTTACTACCCAATCTAGATTGCAGGACATAATTGTTAATAATACATAGCCAATAGCCACAAGTCCAGCCCCAACACATAATAATTGAATAATATAAGCTTGTCTTTGAGGTATTACAATCTCATTTCATACACATTTCAGCCCAGAGAGCCATGACAACTTGCAGCTCTTCAAATTTCAGAATTTAACTTTTCAATGTCAGATCAAATTCAGATCAGGTCATCTGTTAGCCATCAGGTCAACGTCACACAATGCAGACTTTACTGGGGAGCCAAGAGTAGGAAAAAGTGTGCACGCAAACACTCACTCTCTCACTCACACACACTCACACAGACACACACACACTTTTCGTAAGATGGTAAAATTACCATGTTATGAACAATTAGAATATTAAAAATTGAGCAACAAATAAACCTGTATTTTAAAATTGTTTTTTTTTTTTTTTTTTTTTTACTAAAGCTAGCTTGTAATGTCATGAACATCTCCAAAAAATTTGGTCCTTGGTTTCTGAGTCACTAATGACATTAAAGAAATTTCAATTTCAGTGTAGCATAACTGGAACTTTAATTAATGTGATTTTAATATTATAATCACTCACAACATGGCAATTTTTTATTTTTGGGGATAGTAGTAACCCAAAATATAGAGCTGGAAAACAGCTTTAAAATGATATGAGAACCATTTCTGTGCAACCTATATTAAGGGAGATTAGCCAAAGTTATAGACCCTCCCCCAAATAAGTTCAAACTTATTTAAAATCTTAAATCCCCCTTAATATTGATCCAAGACGCATGCAGTTTCAGCTCCACTGGGTTACTCATATAACCAAATCAGCATGCCAAGTTTCGTTAAAATCTGTGACGAGGTCCAAAAGGGATGATGATGACGACACTGAATTATCCACAGGCACACACACACACACACACACAGATACGCATATCTTTAATAGCAAATGAAATACCAGCACCCTTGACAGAAAAGCAAGAATTTGTAACCAACTGCAGCAAGTCAGGGCTTCAAGTCTTGGTGCTTCTTACAGTCCAACTTAGCTATGAGGTTATCCGGTATTCCTTGAAACTAATGTAGTTTAATGAGGCTGTAATGTTCTGTAACAATATATAGACACAGTAACAATGCTAAAAACAGATAAAATGTCTTCACCGGGGTTGTGAATTTTGGAGGTCAAGAACAAGTTTCAAGTCGAAATAGATCAAAAGACACAAAGCTCAGCACAGAATTAACAGTGTGCTTTAATGCCATGCTTTTGGCCAGTTTGGAGGGCCTCACCAGGTTACTGGTTATTATCCTTTCCCTGGATCTGGTTGTAGCTGCACACCTGTGCAGACTCACCATATGGGGATAAGGAGGGAAAAACACAAAAGAGCAAACAACCATATGCTGCTACCCATCCCCAAACCTTACCATCTTACTGACGCATAAGAAAAAAGGCAGAACAAAGCAAAAATGCATTTAAAAAAAAAAAAAAACCTGCATTCCTCAAATGTTACAATATACTGTTAAGAATGTATCAGCAACCTTCACAACCTGAAGAAACATCTGGTTAAGGTTTAATTAAATTGAATCTATTCAATTTACATTTCTTAACATCCCTTATTATAACACTGAAAGTCTAGTCTGCAAACTATTACACTGTTGCTAAAGTACTGAAAACAGTATATTACATTCTATGGGTATTTGACTTCATGAATGAGCCTAGGGTTTGGTTGTAATATTGGTGCCTTTAACTAATATAATGTTAAAAACTAAATCATACCAACACATGGAAGATTTGTTTATAAAAAGCAGGAAGATACCATGCCCCCTTTCCCAAAACAACCACCAAGTCACAAATTCTGCAATAAACCATCTACTTACGTATTACTCCCAAATTCAATTACAGAGTGGAAAACTGTTCTAAATAGGTACATACAGCTGCTTGCGCTTAATGTGTCATGGAGCTGAATTGGGGCAGGTAGCTCCACAGTGGACCAAAATGTTGGGGGGGGGTTGGCAGGGTTGTAATGCCAGCTGATTGCATGAGGCCATGAGGCAGTGCTGTCCTGAAGAAGATCCTAGTCTAAAGAGGGCCTGGGCTATGGGATGTAGCCCCCATTCCATGTGCAGCACCCACATCGAGTCCCGCTGGGCCCTCCTCTGAGGGACAGAAATAACTAGGAACATTCGGTGCCTTAGCTCCGGCAAATTAGCCAGGAACACACAAGCAACTTGGAGCGCATTTCTCCAGCAAGCAGCAGGTCGGTGCAAGTCGTGGCTTGGAGTAAAGGCAGATCCCTGGGCTGGGGATGCACAGACACGCAAGCACATGCAAAGGGCCCAGCCCAGCCTGATGTCTTAAGGATGCTATATGGGACAGCTGGACCAAACCCCTGTTAGATCCTACCTTGGACACACACTGCTGCTCTTTTAGTAAATCTAACAGGAAATGCACTTGAAAGAGGCAGTTTACCTTCCTGCATGGTCTATTTCTCTGGATTCACTAAATATATCCTCAACAAGGTTAGCAAAACATGCATCTAGACAAATGCACACCTAGTACCAAAGGCATACATCAACACAAAAGCATTTACACCAAGTGACCTCATACAAAACTAAATGTTGCCAATCTGAGAATTACATTATTTCTAAAATGAGAGAAAGGGCCCAATTAAGTCACATTAGGCAGCAGTACTGGAACAGTGCTACGTGCACTGAATTACAGCATAGCGAAGCTTCTCTTGCGCCAAGCTAGTAAACCAAATTACATACGGTGCGTCAAGTATCCTCTCTATAGATGTGTGGGTAACCACACTAGGCACTTGAAAAAAAGGGTGCCATAGTTTTCTTGGGAGTGTCAAATAAATTGAAAAGAAAAAAGAAAAAAAAAAAAAAGACAAGGAACCGGCCAAGTTTCACTCTTAGCCAGATGCAGCATATTACCATCTGCTAGAAGAATCCCAGCTATTTCCCAGCCCCAGTTTTAATAGTTGCTTTATTATGGCAAACAGTACTGCCGTTTGCGGGGAAAAATGAAACGGCACAAGTACCTGGAAAGGCCACCTGTCTCAGATGAACACCCCCCCCCCCCAGCACAAGCCTGAGGACAGTTGAGGTGTCACTAAAGAGAATTCAGGACAGCATGGCAAAAACCCAGCAGGTAGAGTGGCTTGTTTGCACCAGGGCCATTATTACTGAAAATGAAATCTAAAACTATATGAATACATATGAAAATAAACCAAAGAAAACTATAAATATTGCTTCCAATTGTATTAAAAAAAGACTTTACCATTAAATAAGATTTAAGCTAAAGTAATGATTTGTTCATCTTCAATTACCACTAATACCTGAAACATGATTTGCTCATTTTGAGGACATGAGTACATAATATGCCTGTATATTCATGTAGAATTCTCTAAAGATCAGACACACAAAACAGTTCTATAACTGTCAGTCTATTCCTAAAAATAAAAGGCTTAAAATGATACTAAAATACATAAAAACTAAGAAGTAACTCTAAAACAAAAAGTAATAAAACTACACTTAAAAACTAAGTACAGCCAGACTGGATTTCAAATACAAATAGATTTTTTTTTTTTTTTTTTTAAATATCAAAACAATAAAATGTATGCATTGATATGCAAACCAGTGTATCTTACAGTTGCTGGGAGCAGGTAGGGTAACACTGAGGTTTGGAAACAAATCAGATATCTTCAAAACACTCCTTGTTAGAGATGAATCAACCTCCTCTTGCCATTTATGGTCAACAGTAACAGTCATCAGAAACACTTGATAAGGCATAAAATGCGATGCATATTTGTACATGCTGAGCAAACAGGTTGTCATGGCAACAGTCATGACCAAATCCTTTACACGCAAGGGTAAAAAAATACATGCATGGCATTATGTGGCCATACATGCACTTAGAAGGCTATAAATAATATGTGCCATTCTGCTGGTGCATGCGCACACAGATACACGCGTGCAGGTATGGAAAGAGACAGCGCAGTGTGTTGGGAACACGGCTTGGTCCGGGCCAGTGCGTGTTTGTGCAGTGTGCTGAATAAACAGCTTGGATGGCGGATACTGAAAGGGCTCATTATTCCAACAGGTAATTACCTTTGGGTGGGAAGTAGGACTTGCTTTCAGCTTTATGCGGCCAGTCCACCACAAGATGTCCATAGCGCCGGAAACTGTTGGTGATTTCATCTGCAGCGACAGAAAAAAGTACAAGGTCCACTTTATCCACTTAAAAATGATGAGGTCACTGTCTGCACAATCTTGGTACAGGCAACCATCGTGGTTAAGAACTATTATTACTGGTTTTATTTAGCGAACGGATGCAGATTCCCTAATCAGGAATGCTTCTGCATATCAATAGGACAATGAATGCAGGGTGTTAACCATAAAAGCAACAGATTGAGGATGTGTGTATGTGTGGTATTAATTTTATGTAATTACATAAAACATTTCTTCTGAATTAGGTTATCATATTCCTCTTTTAAAAGTAGGCTGTCCCAATACTGTGCTGTTAAGAGTGACTGAGGCGGGGAAAAACTGGTTTTGGCAGTGGTGCGTAATAGACATTCCACCGCAGACTCAGACAGCAGCTTCAAAACTCTGGATACCAAAACATTCAATACTAAATAAGTTATGGTAAAAATCATAACTATTTCATAGAGCAGCCAAAAAAAAATAACTTCAAGCCAGACCTCATTATCCGGATATTCTTTTGCATTTCACATTAGACAACAAAAGCTCTAACAAGTAAGCTCTCACCAAGCCATGACCTATTTGGCTAAACAGATGTAATATTATTTTCCTTAGTTTACATTCTAAGACTATAGCTGCAGTTTGAAATACCAAGGTCTTGATATATATAGCCTGTCATTTATTAGACTGTTAGTTTATTTAGAACCTTATCTAAGAGACCAAGATTTCAGGGGACGTGATTAAACCTGCAAAGAATGGGGTTTTTCTTTAAGTGCAGGCTTTGAGGAAAAATAGTCCCCATTCCAGAGGTCGTACCCATCTAGCCCGTGGCACAGTTATTCTTGAAAATGGTTCGAGGAAAAAGTATCGCGTGTTTAGTGCAAACAGTCCAAGGCCCCATGGCCATGACTGGTACACAGATTAGGCACTTTTAGCTGCTGCTCCTTTCTCAGGTCACAGAAAAACAGATCGAAAGAAAAGCAATTCTGCAATTGGCCGGGCACAAGAAATTTGAACAACTGAACTGAAATTGGCCCTGAAGGCCCTAAATATAATGAAGGCCAGGAGCAGGGAAGTCAGACCTGTCAGGGTTGCAGGTGGGACATTTTAGGATTATATCCGAAATAAATTCCATATATTTGAATATATGAAATAAACTGGGAGGACCAGATGAGATGGTTTACAAATACACCATAGCTGATGACCCTGGCTGACAAGCAAGAAATGGGGGGGAAATAAATGAACAAGGAGACCTTCATCAATATCAGGAGGCAGGCCACCGACGAAGACCTTCCTGGAGTAACGCTCAATCCTCTCGCCATTCTGGCAGCGTGTGGGAGAGCCCATGCCAGGAGTCAGCGACTGGTCACCGTGTCCTTCGTCCAGGAAGCCATCTTCAAAGGGGAAGAGGGAAGAACGGCCTGAATGGAGGGAAGGAGAGAAGGTGGGGGAAGGGAGAGAAAGACAAGGAAGAAAGATGATCAAATAGGGAGGAGGAGAAAGGAAGGGTGGGAGAAGTCAGAAAGAAGGAAAGAGGGAGATTGAGGAAAAGGGTTAGTGAAAAAGGCAGAAACATCATCCGTTAAATGGCTAAACAGACATGCTAACAAACATGGCCGTAAAGTTCTTTGCACAGGACAATAACCACAATCATTTATGGACAGACACACAAAAAGCTAATTTTCCAAACATTCTCCACATTCCTTCCCATCCAGCCCTAACCTATCTGATCCAGGAGCATCTGTGGATAAGACTGGGCTGGGAAAGAAAACAGATATAACCAAAAACACATGGTTCTTATCGCTTTTTTTATTAAAAGTATCTGATCTCTACACTGTACATAATCTCATGCCCATGGGAAATAGACTTATGGTGTCAAAGAGCAGTTTTTGGGGGCAGTGGACCCCATCCCTAGCATGGCTGAGAGGGGGTCCACGGGGTGGGGTCAAATAGCACATATTAGCCACGCAAGGAGAGGTAGAGGTTACACCCGGGTTCAGTGGCAGCCCCACACTCGGGGCGTGCTGAACTGTGACTGGGCCCCATTGTGTCCCTGTGAGCACACAGCAGCTCCAGTGTATGGAGCTTAGCCTTTTCATCCATTGATTCCATTACAGAAAGGGGACCTAAAAGAAAGATGTCAACAAGGTGCTGCACTCCTGTAACCAGGAAAACCACCAGCAGTACAGAGAAGGGGGTGTACATAATCAAGTATTACACCTCCCAAATGAGGTGAAAATACATAGATTTAAAATGTTCTTTTCAAAGGAACAACCCAAAAAAAGTGAAAGAATTTATCACATTTGGTTTTCCTGTTTCCTTCTCAAACTTAATTAAACTTAACATAGGTTTAAACAGCAGCATTTTAAAAATGGATACAGTCTCTCCCCTGAAACAAATTCCAAGCCCCAAAATTTGCACATCAATTTATATGTGCAAATGCAAAATGGATTCTGCCTGTAGTCATTTTTCAAATGTGTCAAATTCAAAGAACTGAATGAGTACCCAGGGCTGTTCCATTGCCTGAGCACTAGACTTCTTAATAAATAACACTAAGAGCATGTGTGCTACGAAAGACTGGCAGAATGCTCGATTGAGGGGAACTTGTGACAACATTAATACTGCCAGAAAATTTGAAAACGTTTAAGGTTTCCTTCCTACAAACAGCAACTGCTGCTACATTTTAAAAAACATCCTTTTCTCATTTCCTCCCTTAAAGGTTTAATCACTGAATCCATAATAAAGACCTGAACACACACATTTATATTATAGCTCTTAAGGTGGTATTGTGCAAGTGCATGAAAGATGATCATAAAAGTCTTAACAGTCCCTCCCACAAACTCGAAGAATCCTACAGATAGATCCGTTTTGTACAACTTTGAAGGTGCAAAAAAAAAAAGGGGGGGGGGGGGGCATAGTAGGGAGGTTACTCCCGAGCTAGAACTCAACACCCAATGGCTGGAGTAAAATTATTTTTTAAAGTAATCATTTTGACACTGGAATAAACATTGGGCCCATTACATGATGCTTAAATTAGAGAGTAAATGCCTGTTTTCTTCTGGAGTCTGTGTTTGGATGGTACTTTATTTAGACAGTAGAAATAACTGTAGACATCCACTACTTAGGTGTCCTACATGGTTTATTTACATTTATGCAGCAGATACTTTTGTCCAAAATGACACACAAGTGAGGTAAGCTTGAAGTTAAAGAGCGGAGTCAGCTAGCATTCAGCATCACAGAGGCCCAGTGGTGATATGATTACGCTGCTGGCCATGGGATTTGAACCCACAACATTCTGGGCAAGGGCACACACACACACACACACACACACACACACACACACACACGACATTATTTTACATTAAAATAAACATTGGAATAAACGGGCGCCCCAGAAGACAACATTTGCAGTGTTCACCCAGATAATTATGGAAAATTTACTCCACCTTGATTCACTCCATGCACCCGGCTACCTCAGCACATTTTCAAAGCTCTGTTGTGCTGTTGTTGAATCGGGGCCTAGCGGTGCTCCCATAATGCCACAAATGCCTTGAGGACACCGAGAATGACAGACTGTTTTTACCAGACATCACTGTCCTTAGTCCAATTAGTTTAATGCTCCAAATCAGCAAGTGGCGTCTCGCTGCAGGAATCACCAGGATACTGAGTTAATGTGCGCTTTTAAAAAGTTTATTAAAATAATAATTAAAAAAAAAAAAAAAGGTTTTGCATGAAAAACAGGAACAGAGAACATAATGAAGCTGGAATCATATTCGAAAGGAGGAAGAAAATTTAATAAAAACATGGGAACCTTGTTATACATTTGGCTTTCATTCATAGTATCCTGTTCAGTCACATGCCAAACCGACAGCACCAAACTAGCATAGGAATGAAGCTGTTTTTCCTCCAAAAAAATCATGGCTCCAGGACGTCTGAGCTGGTGACAGCACCTGCATGCGCTGGCTCTGTTTGCCCAATAGATAACGTGGGGCTTTGGGTGCGATGTCTTACCTTCAGTTCAATTATCATTCCGCACTGCAAAAAAAAAAAGTTCTCAAAGCGTTCGGCGCTTGTTAGGGAACGATACTTTATACTGCTGAACAGTTTCCACTTATCTGTTATTACAAGGTGACCCCTTTATGTCCTTGGGGTTACAAGTTATGCAAAACTCCTAAAGGCATCCCTCTCGCGAGCAACACACCGATTCAAGAAAAGCGTACCGACAGCAAAGATGCAAGCTGGATTCCTCAAGCAGCACAGTCCATGCCACCAGTCAGGTGCCGCATTTTCTAATGCACTTTCCTCCAAAGCGTAAAAATTAGAAGCCGCAATCCAAATCAGAAACAGGGGAATCCAACCACAAATCTAGGATCACAGGACAACCCCCCATCCAAAGACTGGCAGGTCTTACAAAGAGCTACTGATTGCACTGCCCCCCTCCTACACCCACCCACCACTGCCACAAGCAGAAACACAGAGAATGAAAGTCACACTTTACCTCTTCTGCGCCCATAGCTCCTGGCTGCTTGTGAACAGAGAGAGGGGGAAGGAAAGAGAGGAAGAGAGAGCGAGAGAAAGAGAGAGACCTGTGGGTTTCATGGACAGGGAAGCTGACCGGTCGAGCTGACACAGATGCAAAGCAACAATGAAACATGTGTTCAAACAGCAGACCAAGAAGAAAATGTTTCATTTGTTTTTTCCCCACCAGACGAAAAGATCCTTGGACTGCAGCCCATAATGCAGGCATCTTAAACAGCTGAGAATCAGGTATTCAAGGCAGCGCAAAAAGCATCTCAGCATTATGCTGCTTCTTCAGATGACTCAGTTAAAAATGTTTTTTTATATATAACATTAAAATGCCAACCCATTCAGTAAACATGGGATTAGGCAGGATGTAAATATGCTTGCCTCATTAGGTCAGCAATCTGCCAAGCTTGAAGAAAACAATTTTGATGCCTCTAATGTCATCAATATTTATTCCAAAAACTATAGGTCAAAACTGGAGAAACATCACAGCTAGGAAGAACTGTGAAAACCTTGAGAATAAAGAAGGCCCAATTTTGTTACTTACTCCAGACACACATTTTAAAGCTGGATACAGGTAACCAGGAGCACAGTATAAGGGAACTGACAGTCGCTGAAGGAACAAACTGAAATGGATCAGTAGTGAGCAGATGGTGAGGTGTTTAGTGAGGAACAGTCAGCCCTGGGAATTCTTCCTATTTGCTGCCACCTTACAAAATGATCAACATGTATTTCTAAACTGTCTGTCTGATGATAACACTCAAAGGGGAAAAACAAGCCCTTTGGTACACAAGGGCAGAACTTTAAACAGAATATTCTTTCACAATGGATGTAACAACAAAAATGAAAATATTTTGAGTCTTTGTTGGAGAGGAACTTCTCTATTCGTCAATGGCCATAGCAGCATGAAACCACAGTGAAGAAACTGCCAGGTTTATCAAAATCAGTCAACAAGAACATACCGTGCCTACTACACATACCATGTTCATTCCCTGCAGTCATCTCGATGCGTGGTTCAACTGAATGACCCCTGATCTCTGATGCTGGCGAACAAGGCTGGTCAATCCTATAAGCAACACAGATGGCCACCTAGGGTGCCAACTTCTGAAGGGGTGCCGACTTGTCAGCCAATTTCACTTTGCCTTGGGGGTGGGGGCAGTGGTGATGCTCACATAGGGAGCCACACCAGCTCAAACCAGTACTGCTGACAAAGGTCAATAAACAGTTGACTTTATCAGGGAGGCCTACAGCTTTATTCTTGGAAAAAGCAGTCATACGATAACACCAGGAGTAGGCAACCCTGATCCGAGAATGTCGGTATGCAGCAGATTTTCCATCCTACCTGATGAGTTACTATTTGCTTGAGATCAGGTGTGGTTCATCAGAGACCAAGCAGGACCAAAGCAAAATATATGCTAGATAACGGCACTCCAGGATCAAGGTTGCCTAGCCTGCTTTATACGAAGTGAGATGTTCAAAATTATAAAGAACTTAGTAATACTACCTGAATCCCTTGCCAACTAAGCAACAATAATTCAATGTAACATTTTCAGTATTAAGCAAATCTATAGCAAAGAGACCCATTGTGATAGTCTTCACTTGAGCGATGGATCGTTTTTGGCCACTTCTTTAATTCAAAGAGCTCCTGTGGATCTTGTCCTTCGATGTGGAAGGGAAGACACGTCTGTTAGAGGTCATGGGGAACAGAGCAGAATGCCTAGCAACCAGGCAAAGAATGCCGATCAGTCTCAGTGCTGCCCTTGTGAAAACACACTGGAGACCATCGCGATTTAGATGTGTTACTCAGGCCTATGATAAACCTCTGCACAAATGAATGGCCTGAGTCCAAGCTAACTGTATTAGTCATGGGTTTAGGCAGACGCATCAGGATTTCATCCGATAAGTTTCTAAAATGCAAAAATGTTTATGTTCCAAGAACACCGCTTTGACACTCGCTCTGCACACCTCATAAACCAAAATCTCATAGACATTAAAGGGGCCAACAGCATTAGACTCACAGTCTCAAAAATATAAGAGCTAAAACCAAAGAAAAAATTTCTCAGAAACATTCATAAGCTCTTCCTGAAAATAACATCTTACAACAAACCAGTTAAACCGAAGAGGTTTAGCTAAATAAAATCTCGTTTACTTCACACAGCATTCAATTAGAGCTACTGGACCCAGTTAAAGAACCAACCGTGATTCGTACCTCTGCACCTGCAGAGATAAAATAAGGCAAAATTTCCCCTATGGGTGTTTCACAGCACAACTCGTGCATATAAATGGATACGCTCACTCAACAAAAACGAATCACATAAAGCCTTTCAAGCATTCAATCTGGTACAAATTCTAAAAGGAAAAACAAGGCGTCACAGCATTTCAAACGCATAAACGCGCAACTCCTTGCAAGTTTCATTTTCATCCTTGTGAAATGTGAATGTATAAACTCCAAACACTCCTGCAGCAGAGGTGTAAAGCTTCCCATAGTATTGGGGGATGTCTATCCAGCTGATGTGAAAAAGGAACCAATATTTAGCTCTGCTGTGAGAACAATATTCACTTAGCGCCTGCCATGTTTAAGGATCATTCCTTTATTAAATCATTGCAGCAAGAGGCATGACGACAGGCCCTTCAATAATCAGGAGCACCCTGTTATTAATTAAAGACCATTCTTCCTTGTTCCTGCATATTAAACAATGCATTAGGGGCAAAAGGGAGCAGATCTGGGGAATTCAAATTTCTTGTAGCTACGACAAGTGTTGGGCTCTCAGATGGGAATGAAACCGGGTCAGTCATCACTGTCCTTTACTACACACTCAGATTAGAGAGATGCACACATGGTACCAAAAGAATCAGCACACCAGAACAATCCAACTTGACTGCACACAATTGTCCTAGACTGCTTGTGTCCAGCTTCCTGTCTAATAATTACTAAGTATGGCACAGAAGAATGATACACCGATTAAAGTGAAAGACATCCTTAAAGAAACATTATGACAGGAAGAGGAGCTCTGAAAGGGGGGGGTGGTTGGTTAAATAGTCAGAAGAATGTGCGCCTCTGCCAGCACTTTGCCACCAAAGGCAGCATTTTAAGCCCACTCACGTTTCTGACCCAGATACCACTTCCTCAGAGAAAGTGGCCCGGCTGACGAGCGCAATGCAAATTGTGACTCGCCGACCTCGGACGGCCCTAGCTGGGGCTTTAGCGGTCACCATACAGACTGGGATCGTTCCTCCCAGGTCTGGCTGTGGTTCAGAGCTCGTATGACCTTTTCCTCACCGCAAATTACAGTTCTGAGGAAAATTCTGGCACAGATGGAGGATACGTCTCCGAAACGTTCGTATTTCAGATTATAGACCTTTGTGAGATTCTTAACAGAATGAAATTATTGCGTTAAAAGTAACATTACTCCGCCACCTATATCCACCCTATCCATCCACCACCCAAACAAAGATTATCAGCAGGTTATCCTCCAAGTCTGTTCAGAAGGTAAACCCAGCCCACAAGGTGGTGGTGAATGTATCCTTTCGCCCCTTGTATATTAACAGCGTCACAGGGTGTTTTACGTCAAAGCTCTAACAACTGGACTAAGTTAACATCTTGAGATCTTACAGAATTCGTGCGACACCATCTTGCTGGCTCTGAGAAGCAGCAAGACTAACAGGAGACGTTCTAGGGGCACCAGACCTTCTGCTGGTCTCCTGTTCCGTCTTGAAAGTATTTAAATATTTACGGTTTCAGAACCAGAACTAGTAATTACAGGTTTCAGTTTCTGGTCTAGCTGAGGAAGGGCGAATGGGTTTCATACCACTGCATATATTAAGCTTAACTGGCTTGGGAATATTCATCTATAACATTATCAGCCATAACATTAAAACCACCTGCCTAATATTGTGTAGGTCCCCCTCATGTCGCTAAAACAGCTCTGATCAGTCAATAAGACCTCCGAAGGTGTCCTGTGGTATCCGGCAGCGAGACGTTAGCAGCATATCCTTCAAATCCTGCAAGTTGTGATTTAGGCCCTCCATTGATCAGACTTGTTTGTCAGGCACAACCCGCAGATGCTCGATCAGATTGAGATTTGGAGGCCAATTCAACATCCTGAATTCTTCATGTTCCGTAAACCATTCCTGAACAATTTTTGCAATATAGCAGGGCATATTATCCTGTTGAAAGAGGTCACTGTCATCAGGGAATATTTTTGCCATAAAGGGGTGTACTTGGCCTGTAACAATGTTTTGGTAGGTGGTACATGTCAAAGCAACATCCACATGATTGCCAGGACCCAGTAGAAAATTGCCCTGAGCATCACACTGGCTTCATCAGCTTTCCTTCTTCCCATAGTGCATCCTGGTGCCATCTCTTCCGCAGGCAAATGACGCGCAAGCACCCAGCCATCCAAATGATGTAACAGACCAAGTGACTCATCAGATCAGGCCACCTTCTTCCATTGATCCATGGTCCAGAGCCGAAGCTCACATGCCCATTGTAGGCACTTTTGGCGGTGAACAGGGGTCAGCATGGACCCTGACCAGTCTGCATCTACACAGCCCCAGTGCAGCAAGCTGCGATTCCCTGTGTGTTTTGACACCTATCATAGCCAGCATTAACTTTTGTAGAAATCTGTGCCATAGTAGCTCTCCTGTGGGATCAGATCAAACGGGCTATCCTTCGCTCCTGCGCACATCAGTGAGCCTTTGGTACCAGTTACCCCATCACCAGTTCACCGCTTCTCCTTCCTTGGACCGCTTTTTTTTTTTTTTCCCTTTTAGATATTGACCATTGAACACTGGGAACACCCCACAAGATTCACCATAGTGGAGATGTTCTGATCCAGTCATCATTTAGCCATTACAATTTGGCCCTTGTTAAAAGTCGCTCAGATCCTTCCGCTTACCCATTCTCCTGCTTCCAACACGTCAACTTCAAGAACTGACTATTCAATTGCCTAATATATAATTGCACCCTTGACAGGTGCCATGGTAACGATATAATCAATGTTATTCACCTCATCTTTCAGTGGTTTTAAATGTTATGGCTGATCTGTCCGTATGTTTATTCAATATGCCAATACATTCTGAACTATGCACAATGAAAAATCGCCTTGATTTTACAGTTCCACTTAGAATAAAATCAATAAACAACAGAAACACCCTGCCATTAGGCTAACAATATAAAATGGTTTAAAATGGTATAAAATTTTATTATGAGATGCAGTATATAATACAATCAAAATGGGAACAGTAATACTCACTATTTAGCGCCATTATGTGATCTGCTCCTGGGTGGTGAAAATTAAGACTCATGCGTCCTGTAAACACACATGAAAGATACATTAGCAAGAGATATAAATTTATACCTTCATAAAAAAAAAAAAATACAGAATCTTAAATTACAGAAACATATCAAGAGCTAATAAAAGCAGGCAACCTCAGCAAGAAGCAAAATGCCTATTGTCTATGAATAGTCTATGCATCTCAGCATGGACACCCAAGAGGGGGGGAGGGGGATCATCACATGACCACCAAAAGAATTTCCTGGTATTGTACCAAAACAGACAAAACTTGACTGAGCTCGACTTTCGTACACAAACAACAAGGAAGGAATAAAGCAGTGTTGGAGAAGACAAGAGACAAGTTCATCTCTCACAAATACAAACTCTAGTGTCCAAATGATGTTCACTGCTGGTTACCAACACCAGTTCAGGTGTCCCCCCCCCAGTTGATCTGTTTACATCTGTGTCCCTCCTGGGCCCTCTCTGTTTAAATGAGCAGAGTCCCCCCAAAGGGAGGCCAGCTGAACCATCCAGGAATGTGTCATATTTGCTTGGGGTTGGACAGGACAAGAGTCACATGGCCTAAACCCAAAACACAAATTCTGACTTTCATTAGCAACGCAAACATGCACGAAAGGGCCACCCGTTATGACGTCCCAGATTTGAAGCACTGACTGTTTAGCTTAGCAGCAAAATTCAACAGAGCTTGAGAATGACTTTAACCAGGTCACACTTCACACAGTTCCATTAAGGGTTGCAATTTCCCTAGTATTTATGTCCATTTTATTATATATACACACACTATGTTTCATATATATCACTGCTAAATGAAGACAACCGTATTACTTACACACAAGGGAGGTTTGTGGAACTTTTAAAGATATAAAGGCATTAAAGGAAATTAATTTCCTTTAAATTTCACAATCTGGATGAAAACAATTTGGCATTTACCCATTACCCAAAAGGGGGGGGGGGGGGGGGGGGGGGCCCGTTTTCCTTTGGTGGGGGAAAGAGGCCCCCTCTTTTTCCACATTTTTTGGCGGATTAAGATTACTACTCCAGTTTTTTTTTTTATTTAAATGTTGCACGTACACATTTTTA
>JAAGVU020000061.1:11560254-11583996 GCA_011763525.2 Mormyrus iriodes
GTGGGGCGGGGCGGACACGGGGGGGGGCTGGGGTGGGGGCGGTTGGCGCGGGGGAGACCGATTTTCTCTTATGTGGTGCAAAAGGCCTCCTCTTTCTACACAATTCTTGGCGCATTAAGATTACTACTCCATTGTTAGTTTTAATTTACAACTTGCACGTACATCTATATATAGCTTTAAATGTGAGAAAACTGAAGAAATAACAGGTTGTAATAGTGAGTTATCAGGATTTAAACATTTTCACAGAATACCTGTGCAGGAATTAATGCCTTCAGATCACAGCAGTTACAGAAATGAACAAGAACTGGTCAGCTACAGTTATTATATATATATTTTTTAATAAAGTGACAGTTGGGTGCTGCCTTTGGTAGATAAAGATGACCAGATGTGCTCCCTTAGTGGGCTAGATAAACACAAAGCTGAGGACACACGCGCTGACAGGCAAACAGCTTGCATGCACACGCAATTCATAATTCATTTCTTCACTCCCTCTTCCTCCACTTTCCCCATGAACTGCCTGGTTTTGCAATCCTGACGAGTCCCGGAAAATTCCTTTTGAAAGTGAGCATCGCCATATGTCTCAGTGAACATGTTACAATCATTACAATGTGTGTCAGCATGACATTCAGATCAAATTCAAGTACATTGACAGGCAGCCAGAAAACTGGAGGGGGGGCACTGTACTTCTATGCTTTACTTTCCATCTCCTATAAGGATAGAATTAGTGTGGGAAAACCACAGACCGAGAGCATGTGGAAAGTTAAAAAAAGAATAAAAAAATTCAATGAGGCACTACCCACAATTCTCAGTGCTGAACAGAGACATGTAGGGTTCTCAAACAGGCTTTAGATTTTTATGCATATCCTACAAGGGAATGTTGCCGTCCACTCTATAAATTGAAAGAAAATCACCAAGGTACATTACTGCCTGAGGGTTGACCACAAACAATGTACTTGCTCTCAGATTAGTTTTGATGTTTATATTAGCGGATGTTTAATCTGTCAGAAAATCAATAGATAATGTTTTTTTAAACTATCAGCAATGTTCAATTTGCCTAGATTTTCCAAAAGCTCATTACTCTGGAGTACAAAATCAAATCTGTGACTCAGATTCAACTTGGCAGAACGTATAATGGCCACCTAAGAAAAAAGGTCTCCCTTCGGCCCTCTGAAGTTGGGGAGTTACATTGCTTTCAAATCTTGCTGCAGGCAATTTCAGGTTTAAGAGACCATTCCCTTTAACCTCCCAAAAATAGCAACAGGCAAGTGTGCCTCACCATCTGGCCTATCGAAACAGCGACGCAGCACTGTGTCAGTGATCTACCCTAAGAGTGCTGCTCTTCCTTGGGGGTCAGATTCGACGATCAACTGGAAATATAAATCAGCTCTGAACTGTGAAACAAAGTAATCCATCACCTGAGTTCTTACCATGTTAAAATTAGAGGGTGTAGAACAGTGGTCTCCAACATTGTTACAGTGAAAGCTACTTTTACAAAGAGAACACTGGCAAGCCATCATTTCGCGATGTTATATTTTGCCGATCGACCAGTTGCCGATCACCGGTGTAGAATAATCAGACTGGGCTCAGAAGCTTAGGCAGAGGTCTGGAATTAAGCACAATGGACTCTGGACCAGATGATCAGAGGAGTAAAAATGTTCATCTCCATTTCAAAGTCTGAAGCTAAATAGACTCCAAATCTGACACAGACTGCTTTTTGCACTATATTTGCCCTGGAATTTCAATGGCACTGTATCTCAAATGAGTATGAGGAAGTTTCATACTTGGGAACATTGCTGACATTACTACAGCCACTTTCTGATCTCTCTTACTTTGACGGAAGATATAAGGCCATTCTTAGTACCTTAAGAGCATTTCAAAATTGGACAACTTGTTGGGGGCATGTGGGGGATTCCAATAAAAATCTGGCCTCTGCAAATAGCCTTTACATTTTCCTATGACATTCAGTTCCTGTCACATGCTTAAAAAACAAACAAATAAGCAGTTAGTAAAATTAGAAGTACTAATGCGCCATTTCTATTGACCTCTTTAACCCAAACTTCAGTTCTATTCTTATGAATCCTGCCATCTCGCATTATAAACACCATGGTAAAGTCCTTCAACAACATTCCACAGTCTGGCTGAAGTCTGCTTATACTGAATCATGCCAACATTCATTTTAAATTCAGTGCCTATTTGGGCACCCCCCATTTGTTCACTCAAGTTGCTGGTGTTCCCTGAAGAACACCACCAGCTGTCAGTTGGGTAGGGGGAGGTTTATGATTAGTGTGCAGGTCAAAGTCCACAGTTAATATAGACCTGAATTTGAAAGCTCCTCTAAAGTTCAAGAGACGCAAAGCCAAGCTGTCCTGTTCCTTTGGGTTTTGATTTATCCGCAGAGCTAATGAGGCCATTGAAGAAGGTCCATCACCTGAGTAATTATAAAATGCTAACTTTAGCAGGTGATTGGAGAGCGGTTTTAAAATTGAGGGGGGGGTCACAAAGGCCATTTTTGTGCTACAAATTCCTCAGAGAGCAGAAAAACAGAAACAAAGAACAAAGCAGAATTAATAGGATTGTCTGATTACATGTCCCTTGAGTTTATGTTAAGGGTTTCTGGACTATACCAACCTTGCATGGTTAAAATCGGATGACTTGATGCCATTAACTTCAACATTACCAATCAGCACAGATGCTCTTATCAAAAACAAAGCGCAGACCAGTAAAAAGAATAAATAAAAATCTGACAGCAAGCCTGCAATGATAACAGCTACATGAGTAAACAGTGACTTGATTCATGGACGCCGTGCACAGGGTTCTGCAAGTTCAATCTTGATATTTGGTTCAAATGAACAGCCTTTTTACTGAAGGGGAGTCAAGCAACCGTCTGTTTCTTTCTGCGTTAATGAAACCAAAGACACGTTGCAATATTTACTGGCTCAACATACAAACAGCTGGGTTTCACAAGCGCAGACCCAGACGCTTGAACGGCTGCCCTTCAGATCACAAGTACAAACACCTGACTTTGACTCAACATGGCTGCTCAAAGTATAGCACTAGCGGAGTGGTCTGCAACAAGGCTAAAGCAAAGCTGCTCGGGGCTGCTTTCCTGCTCCCCTTCTCAGAGGCTGGGCTCACTGCTATAACCCAGGCCTGCTAAGATACAGCACATAAACGTCAAATTCACCCCAGGAAGCAACACCTGAGACAGAAGGCAAACAAAGATCTTGGAAGCTTTCAGTATTGAGGGTTCTCGCCCTTTTTCATAATCTGGTTTCTCCTCAAGACATTCACACACACTCACACACACACACACACACACACACACACACACACACACACACACACACACACACTAGCCTGTTCTGTATCTGCAAAGAAATACCAAAAGAAAAAGAAAAAGAAAAAAAAAAAGTGTTGTTCTTTGGCCCAGATCAGAAGAAGGAGGATATGGTATTTAGGACAGACAGTGTTCAGTAGGCCAATCAGAAAACGACTAAACAGACACGGCACATAAGCTGACCTTTTTAAAATCATTACAAACTGTCACAGGGCTTTAAAAAAAAGGAGGGGGGGATAAAATTTTGCTAATCAACAGAAAATGTCACCACCTGCCATTCTAGACAATGAGCCAACAAGAAGGGAAAGAATAAATAGGCAGAATTAAAATTTTAAACAAACATCTGCGTCAAGTATTTAAACAAACCGGAAGGTTGTGAACAGGAAGAAAGCACCCTAGGGGTATTAATCACAGACAGGTTAAGTCCACTGGTTAATCAATTGGTTCCCTACAGATTAAATAAAATACCAGTTAAGTCAGAATGGGAAGTTTTACTACCATGGGTCTCAAAGCTGCTTGTATGCAATTGTGGAGTGTGTAACCATCTCCATGTAGGTTTGTGTGTTTGCAAAGCACTAGGACAGGGTTCGATAGGTGGTGTGTAAACAGGACGCGGGGTGAAGTGGCTGGCAGGGTTAGAGATTTTACAGTTTTGGGGGAGGATATCCAGTGCTCCACATGAATTCTCAGCTGACTGAAATTCTGGGGCATGCTGCATTCCACAGATTCAGACAAAGAGAAAAAAAATGAGGCCATTTGTTCTAGCGTTATTCTCTTCCTCCTGGCATTCAAAACAAAATGTAAATTCCACAAACATTCCATTCCAAATGGATTAATGTGCATTGAACATTCATAGAAGATCACAAGGAAGAACTGAGAACTCCACCCCTACCAGAACACCATCAAAGGTACCCACCCTGTCTACTAAAGCTTCTCCAAACAGAAATAAAGTAAACGGGGGAGGGCATTGGAGGGTTGGCTCTGTCTGGTTTCTATGGTCTGTTGGCCTTGTGTTCATCGGCTGTCCGCTGTAAATGAGCTCAAATCATACTTGGCCCCACCAAAACAGCCTACGTCACACGGTGTCAAAAAATAAAACAAGCAGGAATGGAGTAACCTGTTCTCAATAACAAAAAGAAAATATTTCTGAAAACATTCAAAGCTTGACAGGTATTACGTCTTGAGTGGCGGTGGAGATTTGGTTTCCATCAGATAAAATTATTCAGAGAAAATCTAGAGGTCCTTTATAGAAAAGAAAAACATTCATTTTATTGGCAAAGAAAATTCAAGAACTGCAAAAATTTCAATGCTGATATAAAAAGCATGTTGAGGCTATACCGGTGAGCAACATATATAGCATTATCTACGTAGAAGACGAGGAGCTTAGGATTGTGCTTAGACCTGAATCACACATTTAACACTCATTTTAACACAAAGTCATTTGTCACAGCCTGTGCCATTTATCCAGATTACAAATAAAACAGACAATTAAGCATTAATCCCCATATGTGCTGGAAACTGTATTTACAACATAAAGAAAACATTCAAGAGATTCAGGTTCCTGCCAATCTACGCCCTATGGCTGAGCCTGGCAGTCTTTCAAAGACAAAAGTGTACATATACAAGACAAGAACTACTACAAGAAAAGCAACATGCCCAGGTTAAATACCACGCCTTCTTAAAAAAATAAAAATGTCAACTGCCCTCTAAAAGCAATGAGGTCCAAGAGACCACAGTTTAAAGTGAAATTAGTTGTACTTATGAGGAGGCCATCAGGCACAATGTGAAATTAATAGCAATCCAGTATATTCTCAATTTGACCACAACCTGCTAGTTTTCGTACTCAAAAACCTAGGTAGCTTTTGACTAAAGTAGAAAATCTTTGAGTAGAGTAAAAAAAACCTCACAGGCATGACTGATGGAGTACTGGTAACAAATTACATAACATAAAATGCACATTAAAAATGTTTAATAAATGTTAAACATGTAATTAAAGCTTAATTGAAGAAAAAGACTAACTTGACATTGTACAGGTAATTGTCATCTATAACTAATCAGGGGCTAATTTTATAAATATAACAAGCAGAGAGCAGGATATCCTAGATGCAAACTAAAACGTTTGACTTGCCATTAAAATCGATTCAAAGCTAGTCAACGCAGATCTTTAAAACAGGCAGCCGTTTGTACCAATGGCTCCTCCAACCTACTCTGCCCACTATCACATGAGTGCATCATAACACTCATGGTGTGTAGATGCATCCAAACACTTTTCCAAGTCAATTGCAAATGAGACCAAGCTGGATACAGATGTCAATGTACTTCACTTTTAGAAAAAGATCATTACTTTAAAAAGTCATCATCCTGCAGCTAGTTGCAGATAAAGTTGTGTGGAGCTCTTCCATAACTAGTCACTTAATTCTCAGGTAACATTTCAGTTTTATGAAAATCCATTACCAATTCCATGCTTTCGTTGCTGTAAAAGGCTGACACTCTTTTATTCAGACCTCTGCTCATACAGAATTGAGGCATCTCAATTTTCACAAAATGAATTCTAACAATTGTAATTTGTTTGCTTTTTTTTGGGGGGGGGGGGTTGCTTTTAAAATTTATAATTACAAAAACATCTACATATCTTTATAAGCAGTTAGAAATTTCAGCCAAAAAAAATACATAAAACAGACTTCCAATATATCTTGCACGCTGACCCCGGCAAATAGCCCCTGCAAATCACATGCAGTGGATAACTAGAAAAGTCACGCATGGTCAGATTTCCATAACTACAGTTCCTCAGCAAGGCTGTTATTCCCATGTCTCTGTCACCAGTAAAAAATATAATCTTCTACATTCATATATAAACAATATACACATTCATAATATTAACAAATTAATATACATGCACGGGTTGAATACGATATCGATGCATTAATTATTCCTTTAAAATGAAATAAAATCTCATTTAAAAAAAATTAAGGAAGCATCTTAACTTCAGAACCTTTGCCAGCTACAGAAAAAGAACAAAAATGCTTGGTGTATACCAAACGGGGGCAAATAAAAAAAAGCTTAAACAAAGGTTGTGAAGAATGAAGAGAGCTTCAGGGAGGGGAAAAATGCTTATGGTTTTCAGCATTATGGCTCTCTACATTCTTGCATTAGTCAGGATATTCCAGACAGCATGCTAAGCATACATTCATTTATACTACAACATAAACTGGCTATATTAAAATTAAAATGTTCATATTAAAATATACAATAATACCAACTTATCACTACACACATTTATGCTTTCAATGGTTATCAGTAACATGCCAACATGCAGCCAAATGCTCAAAGTTCAGAGACAACCTTGACTTTTTATTTGACATTCTGCAGACTTCGTATGATAGCTGAGGAACCAGACTTGTGACCAAAAGCTTTCACATCTTAAAGACAATCCCATAAAATAACGATAAACAAAATTAGTTGTGGCCCCGTTTTTGCAGACGTCCCTGGACTGGATTAGGTATAAAAAAGGGAAATTGGGTATTGTACCTATAAAGAACAAAAATTTCTTAATCTCGTCAAGGCTGAAAAATAGACATTCATATTGGCGTTTCTGTTTCCATGACAGAAATAGTTAGTAGGTGTGTAAAACCTTAACACACACCGGCACCCATGTCAACCAGTATGATTTTACAGGCATGTAAAATGAAGCCTGCATATGCACGTTTTAGTTGTCTCTTTTCCAAGTCCACCACTGCAATATTTCAATGTTTGTGAGAACAAAAATATGTAATTAACAGATTTGCATTAAAAAGAGAAGTACGAAAGCAGACTCCCGCAAAGACACACTGATAAAAAAAATAAAAAACACATAAGCAAAATTTTGCAGGTGAGGGAAGCTATTTCAAAAGTGCAAAATAATAAGATATATTTGGGGGAAATGCAAAATATACCTCCACAAATAAAAAAAAAAACAAAAAAACAATACAGGTGATTTATAATGAAGACCCAAATTAAAACATGGCTTAATGAATATTCCTAACCTGCAAAATGATTCCTCCACATTACATCAGCGATAGTCATTGGGGGGCCACCAGCTGGCTGCTGTTTACCTTTGTCATGGTCAGTCCTTATCATATCCATTAAGGAATTCTCCAGCGAATGCAAGCTAAACGCATCAAAGGGCCGATTCCGGTCCTGCAAAAGAAAAAGAAAACATTACAGGTCAGAAAGACTCTTTATTCATTAACATTCAACACTATGACGCTCAGTGACCCCATTTAATAGCTGTTAAGACAATCATACAACAATGCCTACAAATAAAGGTTTCACATCACAAATTCCAGAATACAAACATCAAACCACTTATAACCCCCATGTTATTTTTGGGGTCGTCCATTTTCAAAATTAATTCTATAGAGTATAGAATTTGGACTGGAAGAAGTAAAGTACACAAGGGTTAAGACATATCATATCCTGTCCCAGTCCACGGTGACCTCAGCTACAGAAGAGGGCAGCAAGGCCCCACTTGTGGTCATGTGATTTCCAAATGAGGCAGCACATGATATTGGGACCTGAAATATGAAAACACGTTTGCTCACGGCCATTTGGCAGCAAGTAAGAGTCAAAACAACTGAGCCTCTATTCCTTCTCACAGAGGGTCTAGAACATCAACTTTGTCAGTTGCCAGTAAAAGCTAGAAAATTCACTGATTCAAGAAACCTGACAACCTCGATTTTGTTGTGGTAATGGATATTATTAGTTGCACAACAAGCACACTTATTTAAAATAAATTAGCAAGCTAGCTCTAGCTGGTCCACCATGTACACCATGTTCTTGCTCATATTACTGTCGATAATCAATCTAGGACCATAAAATAAACAACATAAAGATCACAATGTCATACAAACATACCCATGAACAACAAGAACATCCAGAAGCTGAAAGGAACCCTGAGAAGACACTTTACTAGGAAAGTGTGCCAAGCAAAAGGGTGAATGTGAGGAGGAGGGAGAGGACAAGGCCACGAGGAAGAGGGGATGGCAGTGGGAACACGAGAGGGAGCTGGCAGCTGTATCCTGAAGCCACCACTGGAGCCACATTGTTCACACACCGGTGCTATTGTAGTGCAATCAGCTGAGCATTCAAAAGTGTTATTCCCCTCTGTGCCCGGCACTACCGCCCAGATAAAAATCTGCCCACTTCGGACAACTGTTAAACGTTTAAAACGCTGAGCTGTACGGTTTGCTGCTTGGGGATGGCGCTCTCCTTGTTACGCTGCATGTATTGGAGCACACTGACAAAAGGCAGAAGGATGAAGAGGCAGGCATAACCGAAACTGTTACCATACATGCTTCAGTCACGGACAGGAATTTTCCACAGGGGTTTGAGTACAACTGTGTCAAATTTTACCCCTACAAAATGAAACAGAGGTCACAGTGTATGTGTAATGCAACCTATATACCGACACACTGCACACTTATATTCTGAATTAAAGTCACCTACATATCACAGAAATGAACACTGAAAATACTCAAAAAAAAAAAAAAAAATTTCCCACCTACCTCAGGGCTTACACTTAACGAAACAAAAACTAACTGGTTCAAACCTCATCCCTTTAAAGCAGGTTTGAGTTCTAAGCAGCTCAAATGCTAACTCCATCAATGAGGCATCAATAGAAGTGCTTAAAAAAAGTTGCAACACCCATTAATAAAGTAAACATTTAATCTGAGAATTATTTACAGTCACAAATTAGCAGTTGTTTTTGATTCTAAATAACAGTTCATATCTTACAACTACAGGGAACTTCGACTCTTGGCTTGCCAGTAAGGGGGGGGGAAGATGGCTGGACGAGGAAAATCGATAAAGCAAAACTTTACACGTAAACGAGGGACAAATATGCACATGGTCCAATTTTGGTATAACATTTTAAGATAATGTGGGCTGGGGTTGCAAATACAGCCATTTAGCGCTACGCAGCTATCGATTAGAAGGACACTACTGAACCTGTAACCAGAATACATCATCTCAGCTTTCCTTCCCTTTACCTTCACCTCACTCCAGTAAGCACAGATCGGTCTGCATGAGGCAGCATGCGGTCTGCCTGACCTTGGTTCCTCCTGATAAGAGGCTCTGGATGTAGATATCTTAGACATATACAGTTTCACCCAGGCTGGAATTTCACCATCGCTAAGCCATCGACTCAGTTTCAGGCACATGTTGACCCCCAATATTTTTCAGCATGTTATGGTACAATTTCATTTATACAGGCAAAGCCTTCTTGTAAATGTTATGACATTTGTACAAATACAAATTATTTGTTCTACCCTATAAATACCAAAAATGCCAACTCGCAAGCTTCTGGTGATCAGAGAAGAAGGGAAAAGAAAAAAGAAAAAGATCAATTCATCTGAATAAAATTTGAACTTTTCCCAATGCTCAAGGCATGACAGAGCAACTTTTAAGTTGCTTAAAAATACAGATATTTTAAAAACTTTTAAACAATATTTTACCAATGGGCCAAAAACAGGAAACCTCAATATCCTTCAGTTACAGAACTAAATATTGGGTCCATCTGATGACAAATGTGGGCTTGCCTTTTCCCAGGTAGTAAAAAACAGTTTAACTGTCATTTAGTTTGCAATTACTTGCTTTCCACAAGTGTGAAATTTCCTGTTACATTAAACCTAAGTACACTGCAGTGGAGGTGGATAATCTGGTACTTTTTAACACTTAAGTAATTTGCAGTTATTGAAAAGTGTACTTGTCTGTATAAAATGTTTTTGCACAAAAAAAACCCTGATTTCAATTATTCTTAAAAGTCAATTGTGTGATCTGGTTTATACATAATACTAAACTGAAATTTCTTCCAATATGCTGAAATTAAAATATAAACATTTGCCATACAAAATCAAACAGACTGTGAAGAGCATTGAAGGAAAGCTTTTACACCAGAAATCCCTCTACCAATATCCTAATGGAAAAATCTACAGTAACAAAGAGTTAGTGCTCTGGGACATACTGAATCGTGGAAGAGGATAGCACTGGAAATACCGTTAGTTATACGGTGATTAAACGACTGGGTATCAAGGGCTGGATAAGCAGCTTTTTAAGGGAAATCGTCATCATTTTTTCTAACACTTCACTTAAAAGGGGGAATGTATTAAAGTTCTAGTAATTTTTCTTTTAATTACATCACTATAGTATAATTATATACAAATAAACATTTTCATGAAAAAGTCTGCATATGGACGGCGGTCTTCTAGGGCAGCCCAAGCAATTTGTGTCATAATTTACATATAACATCTTACAAAACTGTGCCCCACCTGGAATGTTCCAAGCACGTCTGAGAATTCCTTAAGACAAACTTTTCTGTAGGCCTGTAATGGATCAGTGTCTATCCATTTCCATGCACATCCCAAACCGCACAATCCACCTCCTTCAGACTGGGTGTGGCATTAGCTGGCTGATAATGGAAGGGTGTGGCATGCAGCAGGTGTGGTTTGGGGTGGGTAGCAAGGTGGGGCGCAATTTTGCACCCTGCTGTCACAGTTATTCTCCCCAATTAGCGGTACTCTGCTTCCTTCTCACACCACAAATCTGCATTATTACAACATGCATTGATACAGTATGACTCACTGATAGGATGACCTACTGCATTTGTTATGCTAGAATGAGACATATCACCCATGAAACGAATGCACAAATATTTTTGTGAAAATATACAGGTTAGGCAAGGGGGGTCTAATCGAAATTTGGCCATCAGGCATGCTCAACTGAAAGAAAAAAAAAAAAAATCTACTAAAAATTAATATGTAGTTAAGCTATTTAAATAGTGAAATAACTTCATGATAAAATTCAGCTTCCATCAGAAAAGCCATTGCAAAGTGCAGGAAAAAAACAACAGCAAAAACTGACCAAATGGATGATAAAAAGAAAAACAGAAAATCAACAGCACCACGTAAGACAAAAGATAATATAGATCAATGTTCAGGACTTCATTGCAAATATCTGTGGATAGGAATTCCATTTTTAAATGATACGGCAGATTAAACAGACTAGGGTGGGGGGGAGGTATTAGCATGAACAAGATTTTAAAATGATGATTTATAGACACCAATTTTAGAACACCAGAGGGATCCAGAGAATGCAGAGAAATTGAGATTACCGATCGTTACTTGGTTATAATGTTTCTTGTCGTGACAGCAGGCAATACGCCAGTGTCCTGGAAACCTCGAGTGAGCGAAAGGACCGCCCCTTTCCAACAAGAACCAATAAGCTGCGAGAACCTTGCCCTTTAAACACCCCAGTGTGAGCTGGCAAATTGGGAAGGAAATTTAACTATTTAGTACCAAGTAGCAAGTCACTCAAATGAAATCCGATATTATTCATATACTACCTTTAAAAAAAATAAAATAAAAAATCGACACACTATTTCCCAAATTTAAAACTACTCGTTCTATGAATATAAAACTGATATATTTGTATACAATAATCTCATCATATAGACGTCAATGACGATAGATTAAGTATTCAAAAGTATGCATATATAATACATCTAAATATCAACGTAACGGAAACAAGACTGACAAAAATCCTTGGATGTCTGAGGGAACCAAACCTAAAATTATTACGTACCAATAATAAATCAAAAAACAGGCTACATTTAAAGCAAGTTCGCAGAATGCATTTTGACAGAATACATTTACGTGGAAGATCTGAGACTCCATTGAAATATGGCTCTGAAGGTCACGTCCTACACCATAGAAATACGTCGCAATAAGTGAAAAATATCGAAAAAAAATTACTCGGAGATCGACTACCCTTTAGCAAAAATACAATAAAATGTCACAATATAACAAACGTATAATAAAACTAAAAGGACTGACGCGTAGATACAGGGAAAAAAAGAAGGACGAAAATTGCTTTGCTGACGATTCATGGCAATTATTTATAAAATAAGGCGAACACAGAAAAGGCTTTTAACTTTCAATAGGCCTAGGTGCAATTCATACACAGATCACAATACAGTAGATGCTTATCGGACAGCTATACCAATTGCTCCATGAATTTTGTGCAGCATTTTATAAGTACACGGTCTTCCTTAATCAGACCTTCCGTATTTGACAACACTAATTCCAGAAATGTCCTCTATTTCAGGACACTGCTTACACTGCCAATGTGAATTGCTTGAGAAGTTACATTTTACATACTTCTAGATTACCTGAAAGGGTAGCATATTGTTGCTGTTATCCGTCCTAAAGGCGTTGTCCTCCATCCAGGTTTTCGGGGTTAGGGGACCTGCTCTTGGAAATTTCGGAGGAGCAATAACGTTGCTGGAATAGGGCTTTTTCATCGGGGAGATGGGGTTGAGGGGAGATGGGACCCCAACACCAACCCCCACCCCAACTCCGACCCCTACCGCTCTCCGCGGGTCCCTGCCTGGCTGGAGTCCGCTCCAGGGGTTAGAAGCTGTGCTCCAAGCAGCGTTCTGGTGGTTATTCCAAGCGGACGACGAAGCAGAAGACGATGCGGCTTTGCTGTTCATGATGGTCTGGTGGCTGTACGCGTTTCTCTGAGGGAAAGGGGCTTGACTGGGACTAACAGGCGACCTCCTCTGTTGCGGCTGCTGTTGCTGCTGGGCTTGCTGCTGTTGATGCTGAGACTGTGCCAAGCCTATCTGCGGTGAGAAATTGCCACCGAAGACCGGGTTGACGTGGTGGGGGAAATTTTGGAAAAGCATCGTCCCATTGACCGAGGGTATCCCTTGAAAAAAGCTATCGTCCACGGGGTTCGTGGTCCCAGTAGACCAAGTGCTACCGAAAGAAGGGGATAAGGAGGTGCCGCCGGGTTCCTGCGGCTGAAAGCTAAAGCCGGGCAGAATCGGCGACTCCATGGGCACTTTCTCTTTGTTGTTCTGCACCGGAGCTGCTTGACTGCTCACACTCGTAGGGCTCTCCTCCGATGCGGGGGGTTCCGATGAAGGGGTCGGAGTGGAAGGGGGATCTACGTTTGCTGGGTCTTGCTGCTGGTGGTGAGGCTGGGTTTTGCTTTTGTCCATCAGTAAATCATCCTGCATGGTTTGCTGAGCTGAAACGGGGAGAAACAGAGACTGATTATTTTTTAAGGTTCTCATAAAAGACACTCGCCGGGCTGTTACGGTATTTGGTCACAGAGAAACGCTGGGAGGGGTTATTATTGCCAACCGCTATTACCGGGGCTGCCCGAATAGAAGGCTAATTCGTAATCACCCATTTAGCAGAAATTCTCACGACTGCAGTATTAACATTAAAGGCATTTCCGCTAAAACAAACACGCAACAGCTTCACCCTTTCCAGACGCCTCCGTTCCCTTCTGATGTGAATGGATGATATGCTTGGAGGAGACAGATATTCACCAATATTCGCCACGTCTCTTTTTCCGTTTCACCGGAACTCCAGACTGCTATGTGAAACTGATTCTTGTTCCTGTTTTTTTTCTAGGACCACCCCTAAGTCAATTTACATACGTCAATAAATACAGCTGCGCCCTTCAGCAAGGTTAAAGAGACGCACCACCCATCTCACACTCTGAGCATTTAAAGGGACAGGTTTATAGAAGCTCTACCGAAACCTTTAAGTCAATCCGCGTGAAATTTATTCTCGCCGTTTTCTGCAAACAACGTAAAATGGATTCATCGTTCAGTTGTTAAGACTGCAGCCAGTCTCCCTAAATCGCACTACGAGAAACGATCAATGTCTCGGTGAAAACAGGACGACAACCATACCTTAATAAACAAATCATAGGAGCAGCGACACATGCGAAATCGTTTTTATCCCCCGATATTGAGTGGCACTCGCTACACTCTTGGAAGCGAACGCGGATAGTTTCAATATCTGCGAATTCAATTTCTAAGCGTTTGCCATTTTGCGCAGTGAGAATTACAAAGTTTTCAACGTGATCAAATGGATAATTTCCTTACTGGACCTGTCATATAATGTCACTTGTCAGCCTATACAAAAAAAACCAAAACTAAATATCTTACATGTTAGTTATAACCTGGTTACACAGATGGCGTACTCAGCTGGAACGTTTCTGCGATGTTAATACGCGTTGCAGTAGTGTACAAAACTGCTGTTTTAGCTGAGCTATTCCTTTGGTCTTTTGGATCATTCACTGGTCTAAACATGTAGTCTACCACGTATCCATAGATATTACTTTTGACAACATTAACTTACTTTCCAACATACACAGACAGCAGCGTCTTAGCTACGCCTCGTCTAAGGCCGACGTAATGAATTTTTCAGTATTTTGTCGAGGGAAAAAAACTGTCGACATTACATATTTACATAAATTCGGTTTTATACACTTACTGCAACGATCGTTTTAAAGACTGCTGCGTATTAACCGCAAAATTTTAGAATTTCTTCATGGAGGACAAATTACACAACCAACGATTAGACTTCACTGGTGTGTGTAAGCAAAGCGAACGGTTATCCTCACGCAGTAAAGGACTTTTTAAATTATTACACGCTGCAGTTTAAAATAGAACCAGCGAGAGAAGTTTTTAAACGTTTAAACATAGATCAGTTTTTATTTTATAAACTGCACATAATTGTACCCTATGTTGAGATCACCTACTCAAATAAACCTTGAACACCCAACCGATATGGTCTAACACATATATTCATTTATTGATTATACTGTGGATCATTATATAATTTACATTTTTTTTCCAGTATGTGTTGCCAAAAACTAAAATATAGCAACGCGTTTTGTCTACCCCCAGTTAATCTCTCTTTCCATTCGCTGTGTAAGAGCTACATACATATTCAAGGTCACCAAAGTAATCAATACAGGGTGGCAATTAACTAAAACACGAATTAAATGCTTGTTTTGATCGACATATTAACGCGTACGTTTATCTGCGCCCGTACGAAAAACATCTTTATATTAAAACAGGTACTGTTAAGTAGCCATTTATACATGTTTAGAGACATAAAGATTTATTCAGCACGGAATAGACTTCTTAAAATAAACATAAGTCTTTGCCATGCACAGTGTGTCTTTATCGTTTCACGGTAAACAGGATTTACCTTTATCGTTCACCTTTTGGGATTCTGTAAATAAGGCTATTTCTGTTTGCCTCGGCTGGGTATAGATATGACAAATGAGCTACCCCTCTGCTGAGGTAGAGTCAGCAGTTGCTTTAACAGCTGATTGACTGCGGCGCATGGATGCTAAAGACGAGACTTTGGGGAATTGTAGTTTTCAAAGTAACTTTTAAAGGAAATAATGATGCCACCTTGTTCAGAATGCAAAGTTCTGACAACAGTTAAGTTGATTGCGAAACGCCCCTTTTCGGTCTTTCACACGACATTTCTATTAGGGTTTTATGTATTTTATAATGCTTGTACTGTAGGATCATATAAATGCGCACGGAATATTCTTTCTCATATGACATGAATAAATAAGTGTTTTATAGGTTACAGCGCAACACGAAACACGTTTAGAAGGAATATTGTAAGAGGTAAATCACCATAACTGAAATATGCAATAATCATAGCATGAAAATGATACATTTCAATTATGATTTGGGTTTTTCACATCCTATAATAAATTGGTCAAAACAGCAAACTTGAAGTCTATATTTATTACACACCACTCGTTTTTGAAAGGACTCACAGAAACGCCAGTCAACTGCTGAATGGTTGAATACATTTTTAAAGCAGTGATGACCCGCTTTGGTAATCACTATCGTTATTGAAATAAATAATAAAAAGCGTATAGGTTACTTACTGTAGTAGGACGTATTCTGAAGCCATATGTGTATCTTCATGCTGCTCTTTTCCCCAGGTAGGTCCGCCGTCTCCTTGTAAGTTCCGCCTGCTGGAGATAGAACATTAATTCGATATTTTTGGCGACAAAGATATGTGAAGTGGAACTACATATCCCAGAATTCAACGCGTCATGCACTCAGCTGTTGCTGCGTCTTGTTATGGTTGGTGACGCAGTGCGCATTGCCGTGGTTCCCGGCGTTTCCTTATAGAGAGAGGGAGTCAATGGAGTCAAGTGAACACCACGGCGCGGTTGCACTCATAACAAAGTGTTGCTTATTTGGGACGACATCTGGCCGTGAAAAAGGACACGTATATAGACGGCGTATTTATTAATTAATTATAGTTTTATCGCTTCTGCTTTTGGTTTCGGTTCTATGTTTTTTTTTTATATAACACTGGCAGAGACTGCCGTGTTTAAGGCCTTGTTTCGAATATAGCAGGCCCAGTTTTCCAGCCAAATCAGTAGCTAGCTAGCTTAACGTAGCTTAGCTTTGTACACAGCAACGGTAGCTGCTTTAATTAGAAAATTTACAGGCCGTGCATTGGTATTTAAGACTAATATGGCGGATCAGAGTGCTGTGGTGATGCAACAGATTTTGGACCGGTGAGTAACCGTACGATATTTAAGCCTTGTTTTGTCCCAGTAGTTGCAAAGTTGTTGCTCAGATCGCTCGGTTTTCATCGTCGCACGTTTAATATCTGGACCTATACATTTGTTTTTGCATATCTATTTCAACTATTTGTGTGTATGTACGTGTTGTACGTCAGCTACGTTTCTTAAAAGAAGTGTTGGCAGTTGTTAGCGAGATTTGAGGAGTGAAAATTTACGGACGCCACAAATGAAGTCTGAGAGAAACTTAATTAAAATTCACAAGGACCGTATATCATTAGTCACCCTTTTCTGCCCATTCATGGGTTTTGACACTAGGACCATTGCAAGGCCTGCATGTCATTGGGAAAAAAAAAATGTTGTAAACTTTTAGTTTTGGAAAAGAACGCTGTTGAAGCACTAAGCATTTTTTTCGGTTTTCAAATGTATCTAAAACATATCTTAAACATTTTCTAATCTGTATGCATGCAAAAAGGAAGATATGTTCCAATCATATTTTGACAATTGCTGGCACATGTTAATGCTCAGAGATTTGAAATGGGCTCTGTCATGGTGTTTTAGATTAGTTTTTGAATGCAATTTGAATTAAGTGAATTCCTGCTTCATTCCCTTTTGCTGCCTGTGATTGAATGTAGCCTCTCCTTGACTTGACCTTGTAGATGGAGAAGTTATGAGTGGCATGTTGAAGTCACTTGCATAATTGCACAACTTATACAGCAGAGTTTTGTTCACAGGTGCGTCCAGGCCTCCAGGAAGTAAAGCTGACCCTCGTATCTGTGTCATTGGTGAATTACCAATGTGGTAATTGTTTGGCTTGTTGGTGGTTGATTGTAACCTTACAGGTAAGATTAATTTGGAGGAAGGAAGCAATATACCCAGTTTAGGATGGAGCCCTTGTATAAGGTACCAGTATCTAGGAGTAAGCTGATGTAGACTTTCAGGTAGGGCAGTCCTCCTCTTCATGGCTTATATAACATTGGTTTTTCTTTGAAATAAGGTCATGGTTATGCAAAGGATCAAGCAGTTGCCCATTTAGTTGGTTGACCTAGAAAGTTGCAGTATGGGAAGTATGCCACACAAGTGTAGTAAATCCGCTAGCAAATATGCCTGATCGTCTATGCTTTGCTAGAGGAATGGACAAAGTAGACCTGTATTTTTGATCAAGGCTATCGGATGTGTAGTCTGTTGCAATGTAGTATATGGCTGCATTCTCCAGATGGTACCACCAGTGGAGTTCCTAGCGATTGGAAAGATCAGGGGCTAAGTCAAGTCTACCTGGGGCTTGAGTTTTTTTGAAGGAAGATTGCCATTGGGGCTAAAATATTCGAGGCTAGACTTAAAATACTCGGGGCTGATGGCCCGAGTGATCGGACCTAACGATGCCCATGGTCACAGCTTCCATTTTCTCAAGTTAGTGATGGTAAATCAGTCATTTAGCCTTTATGCCTAACCTATGCCTCCTGTTGACCTACATTGTTAGTTACTTTAAATGATTGATTATTCTAGCAAAGGACACGATTTCAGTTAGGGATTCCTTTAAAAACTGTTAGGTGAAAATCAAGTTGTGTTACTTTAAAATATTTAACAAAGAATAATTTTGTTATGCTCAACGGGGTGGAAACTCTTTGCATCTCTTTGGATTCTAGTTATTTGAGTTTAATCTGGTTTTTGTCTTGAATGGTGAACCTTTGCACAAAAGTGAGCCCTCGTGGGGGAAGATTATGATAAACGCATTTGATTCATCTTAACTTGATTGTTCTTGACCCTGTGTTTGTAATGAATCAATTTTGAATTCTTTCAGATGTGCATTATTTGGTACTTTGCGGTTCTATGTAATGTATAGGGCTCAGAAGTCTACAGGTATCTTTTGCCATTCAGAGAACAACCTGTTTAAGGCTCCTTGGTCTGATTTTGGTGTTAATCTCCTAGCAAATGAGAAGTCCAGATACAATAAGCATTCAAATATTTTCAATACACACAACTGTCAGTTTGAGCCCCTGGTGGAAATCCAGTTGTGACTTGTTTGAAATGTTTTTCCTGTTTTAAAATGGCATTGCAAACCTTTTGTCTGTATACCATTAAATTTTATACTGGTTTGACATTGGAACTAGAAAGTAAATGATGGAATCTTAAGTCCATCCACATTTTGAATGAATTGGTCTGCGTTCGTAATATATTTCTGAGGGGAGCCTTTGAGTGCTATGTTCAGTCAGAACTCATCAGAAATATTCCTTTTTCCTTCATGTTGCTGAGGCTTTGTGTTCCGACCTTGCTGATGTTTTTACCTTAAGTGCTTTCTGGAATACTAACTGGCATCTACATATTGCAGAAAAAGTGCTTAATTACAGCCGTTGCTGCCGGTAAAGCTACATTGATTTACCCCCCCCCCCCCCTTCCATATCCCTCATCTGAATACCTGGAGCCTTTAATGGGGCTTCACAGTTTCAGCTGCGACTCACGGTCTCCTTTCACTGCTTGCACTTGCTAGCATCATGCCTGGAATTTCAATTAAAAAGAGCAGAGGCTCAAACTCGCACTACCATCTGGGTTTTTTTTTATTTCCATTTAATGAAAATATTTTCCTTCAGAACAGTGGGGCTGATTTGATCCAAAACATTTGTCGATATTCATTATCATTTACTAGCTACTTAAAACTGAACTAATGTGAGATTTTGGCTATCTGTTTTGTTGTAATGAAGGTGTGTAGGCTTTTTTCTACTTTCGGGAGGAGCATGGAGCTGTTGGATTTTTTTCTTTTGCATACTAAATCTCTCCTCTCCTTTTCTGTTTTGTTAGTTGCTTACTCACATGTGGCATGGACCAAAGGCATTTTCAGACTCCCCACACACGTGACCCCATGTGTTGTGGTGCTCCTGCATTGCAGCATTACAAAACTGAAAAAAAGCAGACCCAGCCCTTTTTTGCCAAGCCTAATGTACCAATGTGGGCCATTTTTCTGATTTTTAATTTGCCGTGTCGAGTCCCTTAACTGAGGGAGTCAGAAACCATTTATATTCTTGAAAAATGCTACGTTACTGTAGTTACTCCAACAAAAAAAAAATAGTATAACTAGGCTACGATCAGTGTCTTAGATTATCTAGGGCAACTGCCAGTGACTTGTGAATCTTCATGAGTTTGAGTTACTTCCTCAAGAGTTAAGACGATGTGTTCAGTAGAAATGCACCGATTTTGCAGTTTTCCTAGCCTATTCTGATCATTCCCCCCCCCCCCCCCCCAAGTGTGACCTGCTGATACCGATTTTTGCCGATTCCAATTTTATAACTAGCAGATTACCCAGTGGCTTCGCCCAGTGGGGAAAAAAATAAAATGCAGTATTTATAAAAAGTTTAATTACCAATTTTATTTTTCAAAGAGCTTTTACAATAACATAGAAATCAATATGAACATCATTATTAACAACACCATATGAGAATATGAAGCCATATATAAGAAGCACTGTAATGTTACTGTTCATGGTTGGATCTTGGGTGTTCTGCTTTTATTACTTTTATATGCACTGTTGTTTTGAAAGCGGGAGACTGAGATGGGGATGGTCTAATGGGGAAGAGGGGCATGTTGGGACAGGAATGGCGAATGAGAGACAGGACTGAACAAACAGCAACTAAGTTTAAAAAGTGGACCGGTGGCTCTGCACGGAGCGGAACGTCATTGGAGTCGGTGACAGACTTTCTTCTTTTTCCCCGACCTTTCATTGGACGTATTCTGCGGAGGACGCCACTGGAGCTTCCCCCGAACAGTGGACTGGTGATTGTGAACGTTGCACATGTACTGTCTATAACAGCAGCAGGAAGTAAAAAGAGCGACCCGCCCACGTTTCTTCTGAGTCTCAGAAGAACACAGCTGTCAGTGGTGTACCGTGTGAAACCTTCACATAAAAATTGGCGCCCCACGTTGGTGTACCCACTCAAGAATAGAGAGCCCGATATAAAAATGGCGTCCACAAACGAAGTGATTAGTTCCCGGCACGTACACCGTTTTAAATGTAAGCGCTAGTTACGCTGTTTCCGGTCATACGCACGTAGTGTATTATATTATGTTCTGTGGTCATATGTAATTTCCGTTTCAAACGCGAAAAGAATTTTATATATTTAGATTGATAGCATATACAAGCAAAAATCTACTTTTCTTCACTGCAAAATTTTTTCATAATAAAAGGAATTGTTAAACTTTACAATTTCCCCCAAACTACAATTACAAGATCCTCTCTTACAAATAGTGCTTTGTGACTGGAAAGAGGTACAAATAATTAACTGTAGATGAGTTGCTGTACACCCAGCTTTATCTGAAATTTTTTACTTTGCCAAACAAGAGCAGGTTCAACAGATTTTAAATAAATGTCAGCTACTTGTCATTTTCCACTTTAAATTCAGTTTTCAGGTTTTGTTACATAAAGTCAATCCTGTGTATGATTGTGTTTCTTAAAGTCCATAGATTATAAACCTCCAAATAAAACTTAAGTATAATATTCTATTCCAAGTAATAGGTGCAGGGTAATATTAATACCAACATCACATGTTATGCACATACAATTCTTACATTGCTAGTAAGCTAGATTAAGATCAGGCTTTTTTTATGCCTTCATGCCTGTACAGACATTATAGCGCTGGGGGTTAGTTTCGCTAAAACATTTTTACTGTCATGGGGAAAAAAAAAAACATAGCTGGCTTTGCAATTTTAATGATTGTTCCTTTTCAAGGTTATCTAGCATGTGTTTAATAATCAGTTTAAAGTTTTACCTCCGATGATTCACCAAATTTTAGTGGTGCTTCCCCCATGGTTTATTTTAGCCTTACATTTATTACAAAGTGCCGTCTTTGTCGTCTTCAATCGCAGTGAAGAACTTCCATGCTAACGACATGTTAGTGTATAGTTGTGAGTGTGCATGCGGCCGTGAGGTTATTGCCTGCACCACTGCGTGTATGACGTAGGGCGCATGCCTAAAACAGACTGGTTTGGTATTGACAATACATGAGTGACCAGTCGGTCTCTGGTACCGGCACGCTGATCGGTACATCTCTAGTTATTAGTGACAGGCTTTGTAAGGAACTCTTTTAAAATTGATGCACCATTGTCCTCCTGGCAGCTTTTGTTTTGGCTTGGTGTTTTAATTAATACAATGCATACTGCAGGATGTACCACTAATTCTGGTCTAACCAGACTGCCTTGTTAAAGATCAGGTGATAATTCAGGTAAAAGCTATTGGGTGTTGTTGGTGGTGTGGTTTGGAAGGCCATTATGTGGCCATGTTGGATACTGACCATTTTAAGTGTCATTGTCTCAAACTATGTGTTCCCGACCACTTGGACAATGATGAGGTAGTCACCAACTGTATTTGTTCCACAGTACACTATTGCAACTGGTTTATGTGGTCTTCCTTAATCTCCAGATTCAATTTGTTTCAATACCATGAATAATGCCCTAGTTGCTGACATGGTGTTAAGTCAACATAAGTCAATATGTAAAATATTCTGTGGGTGGCATTCTGTCTTGACTTTAGATGTTCCTGAGACACCCCAAAGAAACTTTATAAGAAGACTAGGTCTTGTAGAAGCTGTTCCCAGAAGCTGTCTGTATGCTGTTGTCGGAAATCCTAGGTGCCTGTGTGGCATCCATAGAGGTTAAGGTCAGCTATAGCTAATGTTGGTGTTGAGTCAGGGGAGGGGCAAGTTACATCTGCAAGTTCAGGTGAAATGTGACCTCCTGTGCCCCCCCCCCCAGTCTTTAGACTCCTATTTCTAAAGGAGGGCTATCAACGCATCCCTTGCTGCCTCCATGCAGTCAGATATAGACCCAGTAACATGGCCAGATTGGCCAGTGGTTCTCGAAACCTGAGACAAACGGCACATCTCCATCTCCCCCCTAGTACTGACACAGATGGCCCTATTTTAATTCTGATTCACAAGCCCATCATTTGATTCCGATTCGATATCATTCTGAAAGCAATGAGAGATGAAATACTATATAACAGCTTTACATATTTGGAATGATGTTTAAAAAGCTCTAAATGGAACACAAATTTACAAATTCAAGAACAAATTGTGAAAAACACTAAAGAGAGGCTTAAGGTTTGTATACAAAAATCTTTTTGAGGAACATATGAGTATACTTCGTTAAAACCGAAACCAGCCTGTCTCTTTCAAAGCACCAAAAATACTTCTGACTGGGGAGAAAAAAGCTGAAAAAATGGGCAAGTTTAAAACTCGCATGCCATGTTTCAGAAGGACTGTAACTTAAAGATGTGCCAAAACCTGACTTCACAATTACATTAAATTTTGATTTTGGATTTAATTTTGATTTCTAAATCAATTTACATTTAGGACACAATTACTAATGTGCGATCAAGCAAGATTTGCTGCAAAAACAACAAAATGCAAACCACTATTGTTAACATTGCAGAACAAAGCAATGTGATTACCATTGCATGACAAAAATAAGGTAACGAAAAACAATGTATAATAAGCGTGAAATTTATTCTGGTACTTACCCATGAATACACCAAATTTCGTTCACACTTTCTGCAGTTCTTGTACCCTGCCAGAAATTGACTGCTTTCTCTTTACGTCAATTTCATCTTATTTTGCTTTTTTATAATATTTTGTGACACTGTAAACAGTGTACTGAATTTGGCTTACTCCAACACCATTCATTCTTCTCTTGCTTGCATTCGTGTGCTGGAGTACTCAATGCCATGATTGATAATGTATCAAGATGGTAACAAGAGGCAACTGTGCAATACTGTTGCAACCCTCCTTTAGACGTAAGAGAGAGTAGCACCACCTATATGAGGACCAACAAGTGAAATTTGGTGAAAATATTTTCAAAGTCATGAGGAAAAGGCATAAATGAACTAGATCGATCTTGGGATTTTATGAATCACTATCAAATTATCAAAACCAGGATCGCGATTAATTCCCGCTGTCCCCCCCCCCCCCCCCCCCCCTTCCTCTCTTCACTCCACCCGCTCGCCCCCGTTCTTC
>JAAGVU020000061.1:11584006-11621713 GCA_011763525.2 Mormyrus iriodes
TTTGGATTTTATGTAGTCACATCAAATACTAAAAACACAGTCCGTGGCTCATTCCCCCCCCCCCCCCCCCCCCCTCGTTATTAGAAGTGTATTGGCTCATTCAAGCCTGTTCTGATCTTGATTAACTTTCCTGAAGGAGGTGATACATTCAGCTTATACCAAGTCCAGTATAATTTAAATAGCCAAACACTCTGAGGGCGGACTTATGATATGGCAGCTGTTAATGGAAAGAAATTTAAGCTTTTCATGATCCCTTTATCTGCTTTGGTCATTTAAAAACCCCTGGGTGCATTTTAGGTTTTGTTAGTCTCGTGACTGTATGGCCACCATAAAGTCGTCTTCTTCATTTCGATATCTTGTCGGTTTGACTAGCGTCTGAGGCTCTGCCGAGTGCCCTTTGTGTCATGGTTCCTCAAGTTTTTTCCCACAGTCATGTGACCATATCTGTGTGAAAGAGCTCTTTGTAGAGCAGATTAAGACCCTCTCAAAATCAGGGAGCCAGAGTTGTGAAGCCATGAGAAAATAGCTGTGCCGCGGTGCTTGTCTTTGTGCGCTGCATCAATCAGGTTGCAGAGAGGGCCCCGTGTCTCTTGCATGTTTGCAAATGTCAGGTTGGGTCCTCGCAGACTGCTAAGCAATGAGCTGGTATCAGCAAGCCAGCGGTAGTGTAATTGTACCCACTCACCCCTCTTATGGCAAAAGCTTAAATTGACCCATATTGACTGCTCAAGTGGGTTGATGTTTGAGATTGTGAGCATACTTTTGTTTAAACATGGTACTGGTGACTTTTTTACCCTGTGTTTTTAGTTATTAAAATGATTGATTTGGAATATCAAAGCACAGATAGCCTTTCTGAAAAGTCATAAGTTGGCATCATCTAAGGCGCAAAACTGTAACGGCAGTGAAATGCTCAATTGAGATTTCGGTGACTGGTGGGTTTTTTGTGAGGAATTCAAAAATGTATACAACAAAACTGAAGGTTAATTGCTATTTGTATTTTTCAGCCATTCAACTTTTAAGTCTTAATTTTTATGACCGTTATACAGAATTATCACGTGGCGATGGTGTTGCCATCAGGTCAGTATGGTCCTCGTCAGTTGGTGCTTTTGGAAATACTCTGTAGTTCTGGGAGAACAGTATTTGCTTGCTTAGAGGTGTGTCAAAGCTGTGCTTCACCAAGAACATGCATTCAAAGAACAATTGATTGCAAATGGTTCGTTTGAGTCTTAAACGGGAGTGTTTTACTGCCGCAGATGATGTCACTTGGGAAAGTTTTGCGAACTTAAATTATGGCAGTCATGCTGTTTTTCTGCTTTCCAGTTAAACTTTTGAGGCTCATTGGGAATTAATAAATTGTGCCGTTTTTGAGCCGAATTTACCTCCCATCATGGGGCTGTGATCCTTTTCTAGCGGCTTGTTTTGTCACCCTGAGTGTGCTGCGAAGGCATTAGTTTTGTATCTAATAGTGGATCCCGTGGTTGTTTTATCTCTCAAAATATCATCCAGTTACTGACTCTTGCTGGCGGTCAGTTTAATGTGGCTTGTTGATTCAGTCGCTCTGTAGTGTTCCCCCGTGTGCTGGGTCTGACTCATCTGGCTTTAGTGGTGGCCAGTAGTAGCTCAGGCTGTGAGACCCGCAGGCCGTTAGCCCCCTCCCCCATGCCCTGCCTGGATCCCTTATCTCAAGCAGTCGAGCCTGTTGCTTTTAGGATGCATCTATATATTTTTAGAGCCGAAATATGCTAGGCTGTTCCTTAGTGGAATGAGGGCCTTCTACAGAGACGGCCTTCACGAGAACCAATCCATGTCACCCAGTCGGTGGGATAAGGTACAGCCGTAGTTTCAACCTTAAGAATTGCGATCACAATCCCTCAACCTGACAAACAGCTCTGCGCTGGGTGCATGCTCTGCTCTGTTCTAAATATAGACATCTCAGATCCGTTGTAGAGGTCATGACTACCCCCCCACCATCATATTATTCAGCCCACAGCCATGTACTTTGTTGGATTTAAAGCTGCTCTGCCTGCCGAAAGAGCTAGTGATTTGGGTCTCGGTCCCTGAAATAGACCTTTTAATTTTATCGTGAGTGAGAGACAACTGGGCACTGCACCATCCGGACATCTCAGACCACTTCCGGGTGTTAACGCGTGTTGCCTTTTCTCCTTTTTGTCCCTTATGCAAGGTCAGAGAGAACATGAACACAGCTGCTGTTCCTCATCCTCCAAAAAAGCAAGTCAATCTGTACACACGCTGCCTCTTCTGTCATGGATCACTAAAGCAAAAAAGGGTTAGTTTTTTAAACAAAGACTGAAGCATTCGAGTTTTATGGAATCATGCTTGCTGTTGTGGGGAAGTCCCGTTTAAAGCCAGAGGTTTTCAGAGAGTACTAGCCCCGACCTGAACCCAGAGCTGCTGTGGCTCTTTGGGTTTGTCATGAAGGAGGCTGTGTTACAGGAACGGGAGAGCCAGTCCAAGGCCTGGTGTCTGCCATTGTTCTCCAGTGTTCTGCTTTCCTGGTGTTGTCTGCGGTGCTCCTTGGTGTTCCTCCTGCCTTGAGTTTCAGCATGCCGCTTATACTGGGGTCACATTGAGCTATAGCTGCCCAGTTGTCGAGGACACGTTTTCTGCTTATTACTGACCTCTGTGTCAGATTTGTGTTAGTCGGCAAAATGCTTTCAAAACAGATGGGGATTGTCTCCTGTCCTGTGTCTCCTCCTGAGCTGTTAATCCCACAGTACCTTTATGTTCAAAGATGAGACTTGCGTACGTACGCACACACACACACCCCCCCCACCCCCCCTCCGCCCTAAGTACTAGGTACAGAATGAATGTCTGCTGGCTGGGTTCACTGTCGCTTTCGGGTGAGGAGAGACTGCGTGATTGCCGACCACCTTTATAATATCGATTGCTGTGAAGCTATCCTGTGGCAGTGTGGGCGGGTGGGTTAGAGTTTCTGTCAGGATCGCGGGCTTTGTTTCACCAAGAGGAGCCTTCTATTGTGCGGGGCCTGTTATCCGAGAGCCCCCGACTTGGGCTCCAGTGTACTCCCCACGAGATCATGTTTTATTCAGGCCAGAAAATGGAAAATCTGGCAGGAAGTGGGCAGAGCGGTCTAGCAGGCCAACATGCTTTTGCAGGACTCCACTCCACTCGATTGCTGCTGTCAACAGGGTGGAGGAGGCCGATGACTATGGGGGGGGTTACAGATTTTTCCATTTATTATTCACAGCGCAAAGCTCTGGGGTTTTCATTATACATTGCATATGATGGGATCTTGTTCAATCCTGGCCCCCAGCATTCTTTCTAAGAGAGTGCATCTACAGTACAAGAGTTCTTTGAACAAAACCGAAGCCAAAATTGCCACCGGACGCATTAGGTGATGTGATGTAACATTTGTGCCTCCTTTGAAGCTGCTGTGGAAGTAGCCATAGGATTTTAAATGTTATTGGTGCGATATGCTATTTCCAGCTACACCAATATCGCTTTATATTTTAAAAGTATGGGAGTAGGCAATAAATCAAGATTAGCCCTTTATTAGTTTAGAAATTGATATTAAAGAAGCCTTTATATTGTATTACTAAATATGGCTCTCTTGGCAATCCCTGATTTCAAAGATGAATTGACATGCCAAATGCTAGCAATAGGTTAGTATAAACCTGGACATTTTATACATTCTATTAATTAACCTACTTCTGAACACATGATGGTTAATAGCTTCATTCTCTCTCTAAGATGTGAGAAGAAACATTTAAGGATTTTCCTTTTAAATGCAGATATAAGGTAAGAAAAGGTCCCCAGAGTTATTTACATTATGAACCCGTTCAGCTGACAAATGACTGAATCAGTTGTTCAAATATGTTTCACAGTATGATGTTTTCATTCTCTTGTGCGTTAACCACTAACATAAAAAGGTAGATCATGGGGTGCTATGGAAACTGAAGTTGTTTTTGTCATTGTTTATGGCTGAAAACATCCTGACTTTGTCAGCTGATCCTTAGCAGCTTGTACACAGTTCTATTCAGAGCTATCTTCTGTTTATCGTGTGTTGGCAAAAGTTTGAAGTGACCCTGTCAATTATAGATAAGCTTGTCAAACGGAGCTTGTCAGCTGGTTCTAGTCAAGTGTTGGTTGCAGACATGCCTGTGGGGTTGTTATATTGTTTCTCTAAGGTAAAATATATATATTTTGCCTCAGACTCAATCCATGCTTCATGGGTTTTTCATAAGTCACAATAGATATTAATCTGAATTTTATGCACTTGCATACAACAGAATAAGCTGTGTAAATATATACAAAGTAAGCAGCGCTTCAGCCACACTTCCGGGGTGGAGTTCAAATCCTGCCCCTGGCTTTGTGTGCATGTTGATGGGGAGAGTATGGTCTTTTTGCTCTGTACTCCAGCAGTTGGCTGAAGTGAAGTTACGTTGTGTCTGTCTTGCATTGGACTGGTACCCCATCTCAGATGCATACATGTGTGTCTGCAAATGTGTCCTGTGCTTCCTGGAATAGGCTGCAGGCTCTCTGTGACCCTGTACTAGATAAGTGGTCTTGGATGGAAATAAGCTGGTCTAATAACGCTGGAGGATTTTTTTTTTTTTTTTGCTCTGTCCTAATTGAGATGAATGTTAAAAATTTGAAAGCCCATTTCTGTTGCTTTAGATGGGTTAGGCTTTATTTTTAAAATGTTGCCTTTTTGAGGTCTATGCAGCACCTGGCCATTCCTCAGTATGTCATGTAGCTTATTGCATCTTTGGTAAAAGGATTTTTACTCTTCCTGCGCCCTTGTCTAGTTTTTCTGCTGAAAACCAGATGAGTTTGAGCCATGAAGGATCTTCTCAATCTTTAGTCCATCCCACTCTACTTTCTTTAGTGTTACATAAAGTCAATATGATAAGTGGAAAACTAATTCCAAGAGAGGCTGAACATTCCAGTTTTTTTTTTTTAATCCTTGGCCATGCACATTATCACTCTGTAGCCAAGGCTGAGAATCAAGGTTCTGCCCCACACTTAGTGGAACAGGATGGATATTGGTGAATGTGATCAAGCAGAATGTGGCATTCATCTGGAAATTTTGTCTTGGACACAACTGTTCTGTGTCAAGAGGATTTTTGTGGTTGTGTAAGCACTCTGTAGTACATTAACTCACTTGTACTGATTGAAGGCTCATTTTCTCCTATGATGTTGGTCATACGTTTCTGTTCATCTGCTTGCCAGCAGCAGGATTAGTGTCACTTATCTGCCAGTAGTTTATCCTCTGCTACAAAGAGTCATATGTACAATCACACACTCCTTAAAAATAGGTGTTTTATGAACCTGATTATTGACATGCTGATGGATGGGAAAACTTGCTGGGTTAAATTTTGGTAATTTTATGCTTCTTGCATTTTTAAATTTTGTTTGCTAGTGTAATCTGAGGTGATGCGTAAATTAGTGGATGCTGAGTGCACTCACCCATATGGTAGCATCATGAATAGTTGCTGTTGTGACTTAGATGAGCACATGGCTTGAGGTTTAATGGTCGATCCACAATATGCATGTGTCCCCTGGAACTTGAGTGAATCTGTAATCAACATGTCGAAAGACTGCCATCGGCCCTCTCAGACTGTTATTATCCAGCGCGTGCAAGACGAAGACCGTTCCTGATCCACTGACGTGATTAATGCCTTGTTATACTGCATAACCCAGCAGGGCATTGTGAGGGATGGTGAATTATCGCTTGGCAGAAACTCAGGCCTCAACATCTGTCCACGTGTCTTACGGAAGCGGCTTGGAGAGCATGGAGAAACGTGATCTGTGATCTGCTCTGCTTCCTTTTATGGTCTCTGTAGTGGTCTGCGGACTTGATGCTGTGTAGACTCCACCGTGCTACTCTTAAACTGGAAGTTTTGGTTTCTTTCAGCATCTTTTACAGCTGCGAAAACTTGTCTTAATCTGACACTTCAGTACCTCTGTAATGTGACACTTCAATCTGTGCAAAAATAAAAGCCCGATCTTTAATCCCTTTTTTATGGAGTGACTCATTGCTGACTCCACATCTAATAGTTTTCCTTCTCCTCCCTTTTGTTATGGAGATAACATTACGAGCCTGTCCTGTAGGTACAGATAGTGCAGCCAAAAGCCATTCCATCTCCTTGTCGATATAAAGGATTTATGGTATCAAGCCCGGTGCTCATCGGCTGTAAACATGGTGCAGTTCTTGAGTTCCCGATGGAAGTTAATCAAAAGTAAGCTGAGCAGGTCTTCTGATAAGAGAGATTGCTTTTGATATTGTTTTCTGTAGAACGCATCTGGAGCCCCTAGTACATGTTCTGAGTTTGTACTGAAAAGGAATGTATCGGTCATCGTTTGGGTGCCTCGTGCCCCATACCCCCCCCCCCGACTCGGCCGCATTGCTGCACTCGTCTGCTGCCAAAAGGCCCCAAGCTTGTTCAGTCTGCAGGGTTCCGGTTCTGTTGGAATACAGCTGTAAAGTTCACTTAGAAAAACAATTTACTCTCTAACTCATCTCTTCAGTCTGTTGCTGTATTCAGATTTTTCTTTCATTTGCCCATAAATGCACATTGGGGTAAGAGGACAATCCCTCAAATGAGCACGTAAGCGAAATGATTTTTCAGCTTCATTTTATCTGAGCTTTGCAAGATGTTTGGATTTTTGTGTTTGAGCGTAGGAATTTTTTTTGGGGGGGGGGGGCGGTTGCACAGCAGTCTAGTCCCCGCCTTTTCGTCTAATCACCATCCCTAAGTGGGAACCCTGCTTATAAGTGGCGAATGAGCTGACAAAATCCTTTGTTCTCCACAACATAAAATGCATGATTATCCAATATTGTCTTCTCCTTTATTTCAGTAGTTTTGTCTTTAGCACTGGTCCTGGTAAATAACATTGATGCAATCTAAGTTTGCCAGAAATATTGCCCCTGACTGACACATTGGACCCATATCTTAATTTTTAAACTAATATCATCCGAAACTGATGTTAACTGGTATATCATGCATCTCTAAGCCTGTGTCTGTCGTCAACTTCTGAAAGAGGCACATAAGTGTGTGTGTGTGTGTGTGTGTGTGTGTGTGTGTGTGTGTGTGTGTGTGTGTGTGTCTGACTCACTTTCCCTCCATCCTTTTCTGCCACAGGAGCTGCTGGGTGTGCTTCGCCACAGACGAGGACGACCGCACAGCGGAGTGGGTACGCCCCTGCCGATGTCGTGGATCCACAAAGTGGGTGCACCAGTCGTGCCTGCAGCGCTGGGTGGACGAGAAACAGCGGGGCAACAGCACCGCCCGTGTGGCGTGTCCGCAGTGCAACGCAGAGTACCTCATCGTTTTCCCAAAGCTGGGTAGGCGGGGCTTCATCCTGGGGCGAGACCAGCTCCTTGGTGGCAAGACTTATATTTTTTTTTATCAACAAAAAAGTGATGTATGGGTGACACGTCAAGCAATGCAGAAATTACAGGGATCGCGAGAAACTACGGTAGCTTTTAAAACTGGATTTTCCATGCAGTAAATAGGTATCCTTTACAATGAATTCTCTTAATAGAAATACTACCTATGTCACTAAAATTTAATCCTTTTTCACAAGAAATTGGATATTGAATGAAACAATATAAGCAGAATTGGAAAAGCTATTTTTTTTTTTTAAGGATATTCTTGTATGGAAAGTCTTGGTTCTTTCCATAGATGTACTCTATAGACTAAATTAACTAGTAACCACTCCCTTGCTGGCTTATTTCTCTAATGTAGTTCTTCCATCCAGGAGAACTTTTGCATAAATCCCTCACATTCATCTCTAAATGGTTACTGATTTCTGGCAAAAGGTCAGTGTTGGTCCACGTAATATTAAGTGTTGAGTGAACGTTGGCAATAGGAATCATGGCTCATCTCCAGGGTGCTGCAGTGCTAAAACAACCCCCCCCCCCGTCTCCCCCCCCCCCCCACCAGAACAATGCTTGGGGTCATTCGGGGAGTCTTTATTTGCTGGCAAAACCAGTGTCGTCCATCAGAGATTGCCATGAATTTCTGCTCCACAACTGCTGTTTTGCAGATGGGCGATTTGAGTGAGTCACTCCCAAAGCGGTGATTAATTTATCGTCAGTTTGGTAGACGAGCGTTCGTGACCCACGAATGTGTGTGTAGTGGAAAATTTATCCACGTTAACGCCGGCCTGACATGGTTATCGGGTGCGATGGCTGCACTCTGGCAAGACGTTTCTGGCCATGGAGAGCCCTCGCCCACAAAGAACGTGCCTCGACACGATGCTCCTGCAGCTCCCGCCCGCTCCTCACGCCTCCTTCGACAGGAGGCGTGTCGCTCGCTGTGCTGCCATCTCCACCCCACTGTCTGTCTGTCTGCTGCTTGATTCAGCAAGATGATTTGGGGAGATTTTCAGCTCGGAGCCAAAAACGAGCACCTCTCAGGCAAACGACGGGCGAGGGAGCTTGGCACGCCCCACCCTGACTCCGATTGGATTAGCAGATGGGAGCTTGAGCGGCTGGAAAAGGTGGTGGGGCACAAGGCTGCAATGCTCCAGTGACGAGCCAGCTCCTCTGTAGGCCATTCTTTCTGTGGCGTGGGTTTCTATAGCAGTGGCTGTTTTTAGTGCCCATCGTTAGTCTAAAAATGTCTCATCGGACGAGTCACTTTACACATTTCCCTGTGACCGCCCTCCCCCCCCAGGCTGTGCGTCTACTCTCCCCTATTATGTAAATGGATCTCCGTATATAAGGTAGCCAGGATGCACAAGTTTAGCTCTCTGCTGCACAAATAACCTTGTCTCTCTCCTGAGGCCTGCGTCCTGTTATTTTGGGAAGCGCCTGGGCCCAGTCCTCTCCACCTCCTTGACCGTGGCCAGCTGTGAAATCGCACCGTGTGTTTCCTTACTAACCTTCAAATAGGCTGGAAGGAAAAACAAACTGCACAGTTCAGCCTGGGGTGGTGACTTTTGTGGGGTGGTGGTGGGGGGGATGCTATTTGTTTCCCTCTGGCTCATTTAAACAGCTGTTGAATGAATTGGATTGTTCTCCTGGTACTGAGGTCCAGAAAAGCAGAGAGCAGGTGCCAGAGGGTGTTTCTCTGCACTCGAGTAAGAAGTTAGACCGTGTTAAAATGCATATATCACTGTTTAATTCTGCTGTCGGTTTGTACGCTTGCCTTCCTCATGAATGGTGATGCAGATGCGGTGAATAGTGCCTTTTTCTGCCTCCTTTGGGCCCACTCGTGGTTTCGGTGGAATTAATGAAGAGATAAAAGAGCTTCTGTGGGAGCGTGTATGTGTGAGTGTATATTCGTTCCCGTCACGCACGGCCATTCAGCAGGATAACGAGGGTCTGGCTGAGGCTCGGCCTGCACTCATCGGCGCTGCCCGCCCTTTACGGAAACACCAGTCTGCGACAAACCGAATTCTTTGTTTTTCCTGTCTGAGTGTTCCATTACTCCTCAGTGTTTTTCAGACGCATCTCCCTTAAAGCTCTTATTTACCATTTCAAGTGTCTCGTACGGCCATTTATTTCATATGGTGTCCTAATGAAGTAATGTTTTTCACTCTGCTTTGGCCTCAGTGGTTTACTGCTAAGCCCAAGTTCTCTTGGACTAGGAACTTTTTTTTAAAAAAACACAATGTAGACTTAATAGGACTTTGTTGTTTTGCACTTAGCCTGCTTTACCCAAGCTGTTAATATTGTTATGTTATTGACTTCACTGCCAAACGAGTTACATATGCTCCTCGTCTGAAAATGTATCCTTTTCTGGAAGCGTTTCTTTGTGAGAACGTCGACCTTGGAATTTGTCCACTTGTGTGAATTTGATTTTTAAACTTGGGCAAAGATTGCTTTAAATGAAGGGCATCTGTTCGGGATCCTCAGGTTCCGCTGTCCAATACTTGATTCCAGAACCTAAACAAAGAAAATATATATACCAAAACTTAAATTCATCTCTGCTCCTCAGTTTATAAAGGCATATTTTGGGAAACATTATCACAAGGTTGGAAGCATGCAGAAATGAACAGTAGTTCTGTCAAAGTAGCTTTTGTCCAAAAAATCCACCCAGCATCACATCAGTTTTTTTTTTTTTTTGTCATCTTTACAGTATCCATTCTCACATTAAATAAAACTGGAGACGCTTCTCTTGCATATGAAATTGTTTCCCCAAATGTGTAGTCTTTCCATGCAATATGCAAAACACTGGTTTTGGTTAATTGTGGCTGGGTGAAATTTTTTCTGGTCTTCCTGCCTTTAAACGCATGGTTGGCTTATTTTTTCCTGCCTGCTAGTTTGTGTATCTGCCTGCAGAATAAGATCTGAAGCAAGGTACGTTAGTGTATCTTATGCTTCAAACTCGCAGTTCTATTTAAGAGTGTGCATTGAGAAGAATCTGCTGATACGATGCATATCGTGATACAGGGGTTACAATTCGATATTGAAATACCGTAACCAAGGCGATGTGCTTTTTTTGTACATTTTTCTCTTTTTCCCCCTAATTTTACGGAAACTGTCATAGTACAAGGAACATGCCACCATATGCATAACATCTGACTAAATAGCATGTCTATCATCGATCTCCTCAGTGCTTGTATTGGGGAAGTCAAAATAAGCCCACACTTCAGCCCAGTCCACCTCAGGAGTTGGTCTCTGTCGGTCATCGGTTTTAACGTTATTAGTCAGCTAGGCTTGCTAATGCTAACTAGAGATTCACTGATCGACTGGCCAGGGACCAGAATTGGCCAATTTTCAGCGTGCCCGGACCAGAGAACGACCGGTCAGTGTCATATTTCTGATACCGGTCCGTTTTACGCATGTGCACCACGTCATACGCACAGCAGCACAGGCAATAGCCTCACAGGCACGTGCTAACATACAGTTAGCGTGGAAGTTCTTTACTGTGAGTGAAGATGACACAAAGACTGCACTTTGTAATACATGTGAAGTCAACGTAACCCATGGGGGAAGCACCTTTAAAATGTGGTGAAACATCGGAGAGAAACTTTTTAAACTATGAAACACATACTGGATAATCTTGAAAAGGAATAATCATTAAAATTGCAAAGCTAGCTGCATTTCCCCCCCCCCCCCATGACAGAGTAAAAATGTTTTAGCGAAACTTTAACTCCCTGCGCTATAATGTCTGTACAGTATGAAGGCATGAAAAATCCTGATCTTAATCTAGCTTACTAGCAATGTTAGAATTATATGCGCATAAGGTGCGATGTTGGTATTATTACCCTGCACCTATTATTTGGAAGAGAATAGTATATTTTCAGTTTTATTTGGAGGTTTATGACCTATTTCCTTTTTTATTTTAAGATGTGTTAAAATAGAAACAGGTGAATGTTATCTGGTGAATTTAAACAGTGGGAAATAAGTAGCTGACATTTGTCTGTTGCACCTGCTCTTGTTTGGCAAAGTAAAATGTCGGATAAAGTTGGGTGTACAGCAACTCATCTACAGTTAATTATTGGTACCTCTTTCCAGTCAAAGAGCACTTTATTTTTAGACTTAAGAGGAGAAGATCCTGTAACTTAGTGCAGTTTGGGGGAAATTGTAAATTTTTTACTTTTTTTTATGAATTTTTTTTGCATTGAATAAAAGTTGATTTTTGTTTGTATATGCAATCAGTTATAGTTCTTGGAAGGAAAATCTGTATCGACAGGTCAGACTTGCAAAAAAATCTGGAATTGCAATTTTCTTGGCCAATTCCAATCAGTGCATCACTAATGCTAATGGTAGCGGTGTGTCCTTAGGCTATTATCATATCATTTATAAAATAAATGGCTGAGGACAGATTATAACACCGCTGTCTAGTGGCCGGGGGTTGAAATGCAACACAAAATGAACCCCTGTCTGCCATGAATCTTTGCATGTACACTTTTAAAAAATTGATGGTGTTTTTGAGAATTGGTACTGTATCACAAAACATTACGATACCCAAATGTATCTTTTCTTACACCCCCTGTTCTATTTAATCTTGAATAGCTATTTGTTTTGTTAAATTAGCTCGTAACGCAGTTAAAGTATCCCTTGTGTGTGACTGAACTACAGCTGGTTGTGTTTCCAGTAATGGCGTCACCAGACCACCACAAATCTATTTGAATATGCAGTCTAATTAACATCAGTGTACCTTTACGGAAAGTTCTTTGTGAATATGCAGTTATGTCATCAGATATTTGTGCCTAAGTCTTTTGTAGCTATGCGTTTTATTCATAGGCATAGGAATGTTAAACTGAGACCTGTTATATGGAGTTATAAACCTGCCTCCCTATGAGATGAAGCTCCTGAAAATGGATACATCTGGCATCCAGCACACATTGGTCTGCTTTTTCAGAGGTCTGGGGATATATAAAACAATTTAGCCACTGCTTTATGGAAACTGATGGCATGGCCTGGCCAATATAGCAGTGACATTTCTGTGCTCTTTCCTTAATTTTTTAACCTTTGGGGGGAGATTTCCTTTCCAAGGTAGCTCTTAACATGTTTGCACTGAAATGCTGTTGCCCCAATGTATTGAACCGTCACATTATTGTGCAGTGAACAGCTTTGCCTTTTAGCAGTTACATGAACGTTTCGGGAGCTGGCCAGTCTGCATCATGGCCTTTTTACACTGCATATTGAACGTAGTGCATTCTCAGGTCAGCTTTTGGATGGTGGTGAATAATAATCACCTTTTGCATTTGAGAGGGCAACCTACATCTCGATTGTGAGATTTATGCCCGGAATAGCTTTCTTTCTGTAATCTCCAAGCTGTTTGCCACGTGCGCTATGCTTAATCATTCTGCAGCTTGTTCATAAGGAACTAGAAATGGAACATCAAGAAGCTGTAGGTCTTCAGACTCAAAGGGATGCTTTTTTAAATATTAAGACTTTAATAAACTAATAGGCTGCCACTACAGATAAAGCAAGTAGTCTGGTCCCCTTCTAAATGTTCTGGAAGCCTAAAGAAGCACAGCCGGGCACACACTGTAGATTGGGCAGGTTTAAGGGAGTCTGGTTGCAAGTGTTAAGATTCGTGGGTATTTTTTAATTTCTTTTCCCCTCTCCTCTCTTTCCTGTTAGCGATAAATCTAACCTACTTCACTCTGCCCTGGATGTTGTAGCCCGGGTGAAAACGGAAATAATTCCTGTTCTGGCCTTGGATAACTCCCTAGTGGTGTGTGATCAGTCTGGTTTGCATGTGCAGGTGCATTTTTGGAGACACCACAGTCTCGCTGAAGACCCAGTTCTAGCCTCCTTAAACTGAATTTGATTTTTAAAAGCCCATTGATCTCAATGTGTCTATGCTACATGATTGTTGTATCCTCGAGACAGGCATTGTGCTCCATAGCAATACCCAGTGTCTCAGGTTTCCTTTCCTTTTAAAGTTTAATGTGTCCTAGTTTGCACTTTGTGGTAAGTGCCATGCCGTAAGAATATTTATACCTGTGTTCTGGAAGCTGCTGTAGGGCATTAAAGTTAAAATACAAGCCTGTCTTACCCTGGTTTGCCCATCTTCCTAGTAGCTTAGGGACATTGGAATTTTTGAACTGTGATATTAATATTCCAGCTTTACCCTACGTTGGACTCCACATACACTTGTCATGAATATAGGCCTGGTTGTTGGCATGGCGTTAAATATCAACGCAACTATATGTTCGTCTTGCTCTTTGGTTCTAGGTCTCTCTCAGCCTGCCATATAACTTTCGATGGGTCTTCAAAATTATTGACCCTAATCTGGGGCTCTGGAATATGATCTTTCACCCCCAGTTCTAGCTTGATTCACTGTTAGCATTGAAAGAGCACATTAACTTTGCTTGAGAATGTTGTGATTGTAATGAGTTGAGTTTCTGAGCTTTGACACATCGCCAAGGCGTTATGATTATTGGGTCCTAAATAGCACTGCTTATCTGTGTCCAGCCCACACAGATTTAAAATAGCTGCATATGTATTTTCATAAAGCACTTAATCAAATCTTCAGCCCATGTTTTTTAATTTGTTTTGCCAGTATGCCGTGAGCAAAGACAAGCCCTGGCATGTTCAGCTGGTGCAGCGCTGGGGTAACTGCACTGGAACTTGTGCCTCTGAGGATGATTCAGGTTGTTTTTATGGAGATGGGGACTCCACCAGGCTCTGACATAACTATAAGCGTCATGGCAAAGCAATGGCGATACACTGCCACATCAGATTTCAGATGGATTACACAGGATTTCCTCTTTCCTGATTATAGTAGTCGTGGCATAAAGATGCAAGGTGGATTATGAAAATCATTTCTACTGAGCTTTTATTAGCTGACTTACTCCAAGCAGTAAATGTTTCTGACTATCTCTGACTTTGTCATGGATTCTTCTGGTACAAAATACCCATCATTTCCTGGAACAAAAGCCGACCGCGTGTTCGTTGCCATAAACTTCAGCCTTGGCTAAAAATAGGAGTTGGATTAGGTAGAAATCAGGCTGCCGTTCCTGTAAATATTGTATGATTTCCCTGAGCGGCACTGGAATATAAGTGGGAGGCAAAAGGAGAGAACAGAGGGGTCAGCACTGCGCTTTGGCTCAAAGACAAAAATTTTCTCGACTCTTAGAAGCTCCTGAATCTATCAAGCCCCAGTAGAGTTCAGGTTGCTCTGTGCTGCAAATCAAAGCTCTGACAGTGCAGACTGGAGAAGTCCCTAAAGTCCTTGAATGTGTAGATATCCTGCCTTGAGGGAACAGGTATAGCACTTTGATAGTAGATACAATAAAAAGATCACCATTTATATATTGGCCCAGTTTACCCAAGCGAATACTTCACCCTGGTATGTACTGGAAGACCACTTGACATGAGGTTAGAAGGCCAAGGGTTTGATTGATATGTGCTTCAGACTGACTTCAGCAGTGTTTTCTCCTGACCTCCTGCAAGACTCTGAAAAGAGTTGCAGTTGAAACCACGTGCCTTGCACTGTTTGTCTCACTTAACGAGATGTAGATGAGTTGGTTTTTGAGCCTATGAACATTCTTTTTGACAGCTGTACAGTTGCCAGAAAGGATGTGTTGTACAGTGGGGTGTGTTTGACCAGGTAGAACATACAGACCAGCCTTCTTACCAAACAATATCTGAGAACTGGAAGAGTGGGAGCATTGTAAGAGGGGCAGATGTCCTACTCTGCCAGGAGGTTCTCACCATACCTCTAGAGTATTAGGGTAAATATTTGTTTATATAACCTCTGCTTGAATTATGGATCTCTCCAAATATTTGTAATTTGATGTCATGTCCGGTACTGACCTGGAGGGTTAGATGAGACCCAGGTGTGTTTGCTAATGGTTCTGCGCCGGTCTCACAAATAATCCCATGGCCAGTCCTGCTGCCCTTTGAGGTGCTGCCAGGGGTGATTCCCAGTTCTGTGCTAAAGAAATATGGCATCTCTGTTTCTGTTACCCATATGCTGCTGATGCAAAGCGCTGCGGGAGAAACTATTGAAAGGTGATCAGGACATTGTGATTTCAGGAGTTTTTTTGCCAAACTTGAAATAAATACTGTAAGGGCCTGGCCTGACAAGACTTGGGGGTTTATTTTTCGGGGGGGGGGCTCAATTCCACGCCTGTAAGTACAGTGTCTCCACTCTCCCCCCACACCAAAAAAAAATAATCTGAATATAAACATCTAAACTTTGCAATAAAATATCATTTGGCGTTACGAATTCCAATTATTGTCACGTTTGGTCAGTCTCGTTCAGGTTTTAAGATCGGAGCACCCGTTTGAACAGCGTTTTGTTGAAAGTCGTTGCACCATATGCAAATAACACATGGCCCCACTCGGTCTTAATTTCGATGGGTTTCAAGCTGCCGGTTTCTTGTAGACACTGATTTCTCTGTGGGTCGCCTACAAAGTAGCTACAGAATGTTAAGTAGCATCTCATTTACGCTTGTGTCATGCTCATTGTTGCAATATTACCCAGATAACCACACTAAACAAATGCAGCAAAAGCTGTTGCTAATCATACTGCAGCCTGTTATCCACACTGGCATGGAACAGAGGTATACTTCTTCAACGCGTAGTCCGATCATTGCTGCAGGGGTGGAGATGTTTTTGAGTGTGGGCGGAGAGCTTGTGTGCTTCCATGTTTAAGAATGAATGCAAATGGCAGCTCAGTGCTAACCTCTTAATTTTACAAACCTGAATATCTTTTTAACTTTTCTTTCAGTTTCCAAAAACCTCTAACTAGTAGCCTCCCCCAAAGATCCAGATCTAAACGGGCCTGAAGCAAGGTTTACAGTAAACTTGGAGCGATGCTCTTGTACTGCCTGAACTGTGGCCTGACTATGAATACGCTATCACAGGGTTCAGTTGACCTGTTACACTCCCTCCGGTGGACTGGATATGCACTCTTCTGCCTTGATGTTGTGCCTCTGCCCATACAGGGAATTTTCTGCATATTCTAAGATCGCACAGCTCCAGTTTTGTCTCTTCAGAATCAAACACACGTCAGGAAGTAAATAGGCTTCAATGCAAATAAATCTTGACACTGTGTTTGTGCGCTTCGCTATATATAAGTCGAGTATGTAGCAGTTTAAAAATACCTGTAATATATACTGCTCTTCTGAGGTAATGTTTGTCATGATCATTTAACATTAAATCGGGGTTTATCTGCCCGTCGTATTTCCGTTACTTCCTAGTGCTTAGTACTAGATAGCAATGTTTTGTGGAGTGGTACCTGTTAGCGCATTTGGTTACACCGGGGAATGTGGCTGAAATGGAAGGCAGTGTCAGGCAGCACCAGAAACTATGTATGATAATCACCAAAAAACACAGCGTGCTCGCTGGGGCAGCAGGACGGCTACTTGTGACCCCTGCTAGAGACCTGTCCCTTCGTCCTGTCCCGATATCAGCTGAATGGAGCAGACGGCCATGATTAAGAGGTTGTGGATTTTCCTCTCGCTGCGTAACGATCGGCAGTTTAAAGCTCAGAGACTTCACGGGGGGGTGGCAGTGACGCCCGACTGCAGTGCTGTACTCAGCCCTTACTGCTCTAGTCTGCGCAGTTTGATGGTGTAGTGAACACAAAGGTCAGGGGCATCCAGGATTGAATTTGTATGTGTGCAGATTCTCTGCTCCTATTTAAACGGCTAATATGCGTATTGGCAAAGCCTAGTTGTGTTAGGAAGTTACTGTGGATATAATATCCATATACAATGATCTTACAGTGCCAGCATGTGGGATCCTGGTATTTTCTTTTCTAGTGGAATGATACTGTATAACATGGCAATGCCCAGACGTGCTATATCCAACCAGCGCACATTGTTTAAAATGGGTAAAATTACTCTGTGTTGCTGTATCTGTGTTTTATCAGACTTGCCCAGCTACTCAGCAGTGCCTTGCTATGAAGTGTGATAAGTGACGGCATCCGTGGATGGTTCCCCTGCTTTGACTGATGAGCCCTTCTGCCCCCACAGGTCCTGTAGTCTATGTCCTTGATCTGGCTGACCGCCTCATCTCCAAAGCATGCCCCTTTGCCGCAGCTGGGATTATGGTGGGCTCCATTTACTGGACCGCAGTCACTTATGGTGCTGTAACAGTCATGCAGGTCAGAACCAAGTGCTGTTGTTCCATCAAATAGTCGATTGTCCTCTGTCACTTACGCAGAAGTGAACCCAATGCGTCTGTGATGATATGCCCAATGCCATGACCTCATTGTCCAGGTGGTGGGCCACAAAGAGGGCTTGGACGTCATGGAGCGGGCAGACCCCCTCTTTCTTCTCATTGGCCTGCCCACCATCCCGGTCATGCTGATCCTGGGCAAGATGATTCGCTGGGAAGACTACGTACTGCGGCTGTGGCGCAAGTACTCCACCAAGCTGCAGATCCTCAACAGCATCTTTCCCGGTGGGTCCCCTGCCCTCTCTGAGCTCCTGGCTTCCGCCCAGCCCAGCAGCATACTTATCTCAAACTCGGGGTGACTTTCAAGCTCTGTAGAACCTAGTTATTTAAAACTTGGGCTGGTACTTGATTGGAAACTTGAAATACTACTTAAACTAAAAGCCTGGTCTTGACTGGATTGGTCCGTGCTTGGCATGTTCTCAGTAACTTGTTTTAAGAGATCGTGCCTCTCTTGGAAAAACAGGAGAGTTGGCTTAGCTATTCTGAAGACCTATGAAGGAGGAGAACGTGCTTCGAGTCTATTTGGGTGTGTCACAGGAGCAGTTAATGTAAGATATTAAGGGGAGACAAAGTTGAGAATCAGGCAAATATTAATGAAGAATCAGATTTACCCTGATATGGGTGAAAGTAGAATCTGATCACATTACTGTGAAATGTTTTTCAAGCTAGAAATAATTTTATTTATTATTATTATTATTATTATTATTATTATTATTATTTTGAAGTATTTAGTGGGAGGGTTTTTTCTTTTCACTTAAATGTTCACAAGTTTTGCTGCCTGGTTGGTCCAAGCTAATTGGAGTTCTCAGCTCTGCCAGCCCTGTGGGCATTTTTTCCACTGACTTCATCAATAAGCAAGGGGATTGATGTTGGAGAAACCGGATCCCGGTCTTGGTTGGAACCCGTTTTAAACTCATGACCTTTCTGAGCACAAGCTCAGCTTGCTGACCCCGGGAGTTTGAGGCTAGCTGTGTTTTCTGCTGCGACGGGGGGGAAGGCCCATCTGACTTGCGGAATAGGTCGGGTTACAGCAGTGCATGCATGCGGAAACAGGCACACATGCATTCATCTTTGTGGGAACTTCCCATTGACCTTTAAGGCAATGAATGGCTTTAAAAAAAAAATAAATGCATTAAATCCCTGAGTTTGAACATGTACCCTTAAATGCCTTAACTCTTCATAAAGATTAACTTGATTAACGTGTTGGTTTTGCTGTTTTTGCAACAATTTGACCATGTTTTTTAACCCACTTTAATCCGGTGACGTCCTAAAAGCTCCATCCTGTATCCCTGCAGGCATCGGCTGCCCCGTGCCTCGCATCCCAGCAGAAGCGAGCCCCCTGGCAGACCACGTGTCGGCCACGCGCATCCTGTGCGGCGCGCTGGTCTTTCCCACCATCGCCACAATCGTGGGCAAGCTCATGTTCAGCAGTGTCAATTCCAATCTACAGAGGACCATTCTGGTAGGCTGAAATGTTCTGCACTGGGCTCTTCACTCCAATGTGCCATTTCTCGGCTGATCCATGATGGCGTTTCAGGTTTATGCTTGATTAGTGTCACTCGGCAGCAGTTAGCTGCATTGTTTGTATGGACCTTAGTGTTACTGTTACTACAGAGGTTTGACAGCCTTTGTAAAGGTGGTTTAGTCCTGATCTTTACCCTGATATTTCATTTCATTTACTTTTTCCCTTATTTGTTGGCATGCTTAGTATACACACCAAGTCAATAGCCCTTTCAAGGTCAAGTGACCGGTCAAATCCTTGGTCAGATACTGTGTCACTGAGTTTTAATTCTCTCCGGGAACATCACATGGTGGCTTGGTCTTGCCCTTTTTTTTAAATATTACCCATGATATTTAACGCTCTGTTTTACTCCCCTGGAGGTGAGTGAGAGCAATGATTTATTGACTGCCCATCTTCCGCCTCCCCAGGGTGGCATAGCGTTCGTGGCCATCAAAGGGGCGTTCAAGGTGTACTTTAAGCAGCAGCAGTACCTGCGGCAGGCCCACCGCAAGATTCTCAACTTTCCTGAGCAAGAGGAGCCCTAGAGGGAGCTGAATGAGCTGGGTGCAGGCTGGCCCAGCTGTGCAGACCGCTGATCAGGAACGGCCCATCCATCCACTGGTCCAGTGTCTCGTCTATGGAATTGCTGTATGCTGCTGGTACCTTTTTATCTATAAGATGATCATTACAAGTGTGTTTTAAAAACAATATGGGGGCTCATAAGACACACAATTTAGGAGACTTTTCATTTTCCTATGAATGTGACTGCTGGAATTGTTGGTGCTGTATTTGAAATGCCCGACACCGACTGTTCAGTTTTCTTTTAAACTACATAACCAGCACATGTAGTTATTTTAAGTTAGTTGGATGGAATGTGTCATAGTAGGGGATAATTTTATTCTAAAATTATTTTATGTTTTTGTGGTGATTTGAGCTTTGGAGATGGATTATGACATTTCTGGGTATGTGTCCAAAACATTTAAGGAACATTTAATGAAATATTCTGGGTCGTTGTCTCGCAATGTTAAAACGTATACTTCTTTTGGTAGTTCTGTTTTAAATTTTTTTTTGGCTATGAGGAAATGGTCATTTAGTGTAAAGCAAAGTACCTGCTTCAGTAACAGGATAGGACAGAGAAGTCATTGGTAGGTAGTTGGGTGATGCTGGGAGGTGAGGTGCAGCACTTATTTGAAAAACGCCCCACCCATTCTGGACTTCATTCTTCATCAGTGGAGCCCCAGACTTCAGGTGTGAATGGACTAACAATATAGCCATCGATGCATTTGGCAGTACTGAGCATCTTTGTTAGTGCAGAAACCTAAGGTAGCAGTAATTCTGTGGCACTGCAAACATTTTGCCCTTTTAAATTTGGTTTTGCTAAATCTGTCTACTGAATTTTTGCAATATTAATACATAACTCACAGGTAACACTAAGTTAAATGAAATGTTAGAATATTGCCTTATGGTATTTTCCTTTCAGTTTTTGTATACAGTACATTTTTTGCACATGCCTTGAAGTGTTAAAACCAATCGTTTTGCAGCCACCAATCATTGTTACAGAGATTATGGTTTTTCTATGATGGACACTCTGTGATTGTGAAACACTGGAGACCAAGAACTCCACTCCCAGGATTCTGTAACACAGTGCTTAGTTGTGTGCTTCAGCCCAGCAGTTTCATGGGGTGAACCACATTGACTTTATTGCCATGTGAAAGGACATTACCACACAGAATTGGGGTAACATGCTGTACCCGTCTGCCAATATATCTGTGCCGTTTTAGGCTGGCTGTTGCCTCTGCAGACAGAAGACCGAGGAGTGGAATATTCTGGGTCATTACTGCATTTTTGTGTAGATGACCTGCGTGGTGGCAACTGTTCTAGTTCTTGGTGACCATGAAGGTTCTGTGCATAACGTCCAATCTTCTCGCCTCCATTCCAGCTGGAGGGAACTACTGGTTAGTGTTCTCTCTATTGAAAAAGTCCAGTTTGAAATTGAGCCAAATATCAAAGGAAATCACTCGTAATTTCCTAATGGAAACATCAGTATACATGGTCAAAAATTTAAATGGAAGAAAGTCAATATGATTGAATGATCAAATGCTTTTCAGCGCAATATGCAACAGAGGCCATATTTATTAGTACTGTGCCTGACTAATTCAGCTGTAGCTTAATCCCACAACCTCTTTGACACCACAAAGGAAAGCGCTTCATCGCAGGGCAAGGATTTCTAGTAGCTATGATGCTGGTTTGTTCATTTCACAAACCTTTGGCCAATCACCCTGTGCCCCTGTGGGCTCTGTCCCCTACGCAAGTGGTTGTGGGTTTAAGTCGATGCAGTGTATTTAGCTCTGTGTAAACTACATCCTTTTTGTTTATACTAGCTCAGATGCGCTGAATTTAGTTCATGCTCTTAAAAATTGTGGTACCCTTGCTATGTTATTAAAACGGAAATGGTATTTCATGCTGCACAGGGATCTGCAAACATGAACTTGTTTTGTGACATGCCAAATGTGATATTGTTCATATTGTAAAAACAAATATTGATTGTACAGATCGCTTTTGAATTTATAGTTTTTGTTTAATTGTGAATAAATGTATTTTTCCACTGCTAAATAAATGGTAGTTTAGTGTGTAAGTCTCATTGGTCAATCCATGTCATTTCAATTATTATAGACACAGTCACACCTTCACTGGCATTTAATGTAACAATTTGTAATTTCCTTAATTTATGGTGCAATTCAGTTTTGCCTATATAACAAGTCATTCCTTTCTAAATCATGCCCAAAACAGTATTTTCAAATATGACTTTAGAGCATTTCATATTATAGCCTAACATTTCATACCAACAGACGTTTACTTTTGTTAAACAGTTTCAGGGGCTGGACAAGCACAATGTGACCATATTCATTAAGTATATTCTTAAAATGGTTTATACAAAGGTGGAATAGTACAAAGCAATATGGAAAGGGAAGAGTCGGATTAGACAGGAAATGTTGAAGCCTGACTTCACATCAGCTGTGCAACCATGAACTGTCACAACCAGTAAAAATCACCAGCAGTTACCATCCCCCCCACACACACACGTGGGCAGTCATGCCTGGGTATGCAAGTTTTGGCTAATTACACTGCAAAAACTTCTGTAATATGAACAATTGACTTTTTTTAATCTTCCAGAGGACTTGCATTCCCAACTGAAGGGGATGTATCCTTTTTAAGGCTGCATTTGGAGGCTGTATGTGTCTCAGCAGTGTGACAAAGCTGTCATGTTTTGAAGGCTCCTTCCAATGCAGTCTAGGAATGTGTCCTTTTGCTGAGATTTGTAGGATTCACCTGGTGGATCCCTCAGTGTTCAACATATCCCAAGATTCATTGCACGGACCTAAAAGCTACATAGACCACGTCCTTTGAAGGATGCAGCCCCGAACGCAGCCTACCGCCACCACCACCTGTCTAATGTACTGCTGATAAGGCTTAAGTTGCCAACCCCTTTCCCTGCTGCATATTGGAAATTGGTGCTGTGTAGTAGGAAGCAAGAGACTGCTTTGGAATGCAACCTTTGTGTAGCGTTAATACATATAAACAGTGCACCTTCCAGTTTATCAGGGGGATGTTAAATGCCTGAGATTGTACTACATATTGGTTAAGCACTAAATGTCAGAACAAGCATTATGTTCAGCACTTGGATAAGCAAATCTGATCTGAAATATTTGGAAAATAGAATAGAGTATATACAGTGTATATGTAAATTTTTGTACTCTATTTGTAGAAAATGCAGCATTAGTCATGTCTAAGGAGCCTGAGAGCAAAACGATCAAAGAGCTATCAAACAAAAAAAAAAAAAAAAAGCACATATGGGTTGGCTAAGTTTGTCGAGCCCTGAGAGATGAGGCTAGTGCAGTTGTGGAGTCTTGTGCATTTGCATGCCAAGTGATTTAATTCTGCAATCTGGTTCAATACAGGCAGTCCTCATTCGAGTCTACAAGTAAAAGCAAACAATGTAAAGGTGCTGTGAGTTTTACATCCTGCACCTGGACATCGTGCAGTGTTCAATCCTTACAAGTGCAGGCAAATATAATGTTTAAAATGTTTTATTTTGATTTTCAAATAAAACCGAGCCCAGATCTGAGTAGCCCTGAGAACAAGCCATGAAGACAGAAACAGTGGTTAAAGGGAAGATCAAATCCATCTCCTCTGGTAGGCAGTTTAAAACCAGCTTCTCAAAAGGGTGCCAACACTGTTTAAATAAAAATCTGCCTTCAAAGCTTGTATAAAGATATTAAAAACTTCCATAAAGGCAGATGTTTTGCTGCTACAGAATGATCTTCCCCTTTACTTTGCATGAATATATTTGAAATAATGAAAGGGATTGAAAATGAACATTTTACCATGCCTAACAGTCATAAATATACAAAACAAAAAAAAAGGTCCAAAAGTCCAGCACTCCTGAAATTGTCCCTCTATCCCTCAAACAAGCCTTCTAAAATCACACAACAGCATTACAGCACTACAAAACAATAGCTAAATCTCGCCAAAGCAGCTCCTTCCTGCATGCTGCACACCAATCACCCCCCCCCCCAGCACTAACCATTCAACTGGACACTGATATTGATTTCAAGCTTGGTATTCATTTGTCCTTCTCTGTATCACCCTGTGTACACTTTAGTTTTAAAGAAGACTTCTTAAAATGATGCCTATGCGGCTAATTTTTGTCAAACCATGATTGCAGTCAAACGAGAGGCCGTCCCCACCGAGGGCTCATGCGCTCAGGCAGACGGCCTTCTCGCACCCCCGGGGGGCCTTCCTTCGCAGCGGGGTGGGACGTGAGCAGGAAGGGACCCGTTCACAGTTTGGCGGCCATGAAGTTGATGTGCGGCTTGGCCAGTGGGAAGAGTGGCAGACTCCGCTTGAACTCCGTCATGTCCTGCACCAGGACGGGCTGGCGGCAGAGCAGACACGGATGGGCTGATTAAACGCTTATTTCGAATCTTTTTTTTTTTTTTTGTTTGTTTTCCATACAGCTACAGGCAGTTTGTTGAATCGCCCATTCCCAAATATATACATGGAGCTCCATAGTTTAAGTAGCCCATAAATTACCTGTGGCAGGGAGGGGGCTGGGGCCAGGTTAATGTCGTTTTGGCACGGGAACTCCCCCACCACAGGACCTGGATTGCAGACAAAGAGAACAGGATGTGCAAAGGTGACTTTACTAAATTTGAAATATTGCTTATAACAAATGGTAAAATACCCAATAATGGATTTTGCCCATAAAGATGCAGGAGATAAAGAGAAGATGACTTGGCTGTTAATCAAATAAAACAGACCAACGAAATAGAAAAAGGACCCAATTACTTGATAAAATGACCCTGGCAGACATCCACCATGTTCTTTCCTCCACAGACACCATTCTCATCTACCCATACAATCCCCTCACTCACATTTTCATTTTATCACTTATTTGACATTTTAGTCAAAGCTATCTTTTCCTATTTGTGCAACCAGATTTTTAATTTTACTTAAAATAAAAAAAAAAAAAACTAGTACAGCCCATCTGCTGTGAACCAGCTACAGTCATTCAGAGTATGTTCTCCTGCAATCCACTGTTCTACAGCTGTGATCCTCGACTGTACCCCCTCATGCCGATGGAGAATGCATCTGCCCCAAACCCACTCACAGGAGTCCATCTCGCGGGAAAGCACGTGCACAGAAACCTTGTGTCTCTTGGGTGCATCTACAGCCAGCAGATCCTGTGGGGAAGAGGGTACAGTGGCAGGGGGGTTGAAAAATTTAAGACCGTAAATGGGGGGGGGAGGGATCAGGTTAAGTGATCTCCCAATGTGACTTTTTACAAGCATCATTCCAGGGTGAATTCAGCCTAAGGGGAGAGGAACATGGTCTAGAAACACACCATACAGCCTGAGAAGGACAAAATGAATGACCTGTTGACAGCTGAAAATATTTCCATCTTCATTATTTCCATCTTAAGAGTCCTGCCAGGACTTTGTTCCAGAGCTATAATACTGCCAAGCCCCCCCTCCCCCCAATCCTCATTTTTAAAACAGGGGGTGTATGACTATTCCTGATACATCGTTCCAGTTGTACCTCCTAAGGACTGTAAATAGTACACAGTTTCCATCCGAAAATGTGTTCCATGCTTGTCAGCAACCAAGTGCTCTTGATCTCCCTCATACCAAGAACACAGAGATTGTATTTTGAGTGTATCCTCTGTTGCCAGGTAGATAGATAAAGAGAGAGACACACACACCCAACCAGGCAACAGGTACAGAGAAGTGCAACAGTGCTGTTAAGGTGAGGAAACAGATTTATATAAAGAATCATTGCTGTGCCGTCATCAGCGATACCTTGGCAGCTATTAATAGGCGCTGGCACAAAAGACATGACGAGGGAACGGAACGAGGTGTCAGTTTAATTACTCTAAGAAAGGGCAGGATAAATGAGAGAGACAGACACACACACACACAAGGAAAAACAGTGAGATCATCCTACATGGAGACACATGGCTCAAAATAAAGAGGTCGTTTAAGGTATGCACTGTGACTGACTTCACTGGGTCCTGTAACTTCATGCTACTGAAACACATTTCTAAGATTACTACTGTTTTTCCTTGAAAGCAAATAAAAAAAAAACATATACAAGTTAAGGCAACACTCAGCTTACTTACCCTGTAAAATTGCATTATATCTTCCTTACTCAATGTCTTCAAATAAGCAACTTCAATATTATCTGCAAGAAATGATGACATCATTGGTATAAACTCAGCATCTGTTACTTTTTTCTTTCATATTAAGTTACAGTAAAATACAAGTGGCCTTTGACTGAATGCATTTATTACACTTTGTATAAACCTACACTTACTGAGGAATACTGCTTACACACTTAAGTGATGCTGGTCACTGGCAGCGACAGGGTCTGGCGTCAGCTTTAATATTAAAAGCTGAAGTAAACAACACAACTTGTTCTATGGCAATCACCTTATTTTAACTGCATTCACATCACTGATTTAAAAAATAAATGGTGCATTCTTAATGGAATTCCAAGACGTTTTTCTTCAGGTTAAATTCCGCAACAGTGGAGTATCTTCCGTTGTAAATTGATATTGCCTGGCACCTTGGAAACCAATAACCCCAAGAAATTCAAACTGTATGTGGTGCACAAAGTTTTTTTAGAGAAAAAAAAGAGACAAATTTAATGGTTGAAGTTTATGAAGAGATAAAGCAAATTAATTATATAAAGCAAATATTACCTTTATAAAAAACTTCTCATCGGTGGTGCATAGCTAGTTTTTCATAACTAAGGAAAATACTAAATATATTTTCTAATATTACATTTTCTGACATTGTGCCTTCAAAATACCTTGCTAGTCCTCCACCAGAATATTTAATCAGACTACAGAAGACAAGCTATCAGACGACAACCACAATGTCTGAGGGCTGCTATACATTTGGTACAATGGTCTAATGGAAACCATGGTGTAAAGAAAGTAGGCACAGGGACCTAATCAAACAAATAAATAATAATAAGTAAGGAAACTGTAGCTAGCCCCAAGCAGCACAGCACAATTGTATCCCTGGTGCTGTTTAAACCAAGCGCTAGTTAAACATTTTCACTTAACCAGTTCTTTTTTAGGAAGCCACAGAAGAGGCAGTCGCACACTAGCCCAGCTTTACGTGGCACCTTTGCCAGGAGATGTTCATCAGGGATTAGGTCGTCAGAGCAGCGTCAACACTCTAATGAAACATTTAACACATGCAACCCCCCAGCACATGACTCCACCATTACCCACACCCCTCAATATTACACCGAAGGGCGGTCACTCTGATAAGCATAAACCAACTGTAGGCAAAACATTAGAAAACATTCACAAACCAACACAGTGACAGACTTAGAGGACTTATTTTGCAACCCTTCCTTAATAAATCAGTTTTTTTCTTTATCTATTATTCTTATATGGCCTCATAATGCACTTACTAAACTGTTAGCAACCTTCAATAGTATTTTACTTGCCCCCCAAAATAGAATTTTTGTAAGTGAAGTAAGTATTGCAGACACTAAACCTACAAAACAAATTTAAGCAGGAATTAAATAAAAGATAAACAAATACTGATGTTGATATATGGGATAACTGAGCATGTGCTCTGGTTTAAGAGGCTCTGATCAAATCCAAGCGCTTCTAGACTGAATAAACAAAACCATTTTTGGATCAAGCAATTAGTATCTTCAAGGGTGAGGCTAGAAAAACATTTCTCCCTCTCTGCTTCAGTAATACTAGCTGACACTCCTTTCTGAACGTCATTTTACGGGTGACTCACAGGGGATTCTAGCAGATAAACCGAATTGGAGAATGTTCAATGCTACTTAACATCAACATGTTTCTGTGTCACTGCAGCAAGGATCACCCATTACACCAACAATTCATTTCAAAGCTACCAGTGGCCACATTGTATCAACACATGCTGGGCAGTAATAAGGTGTGGAAACATATTTTGCTTGCATTTATATCCACCTCTCTACAGTTCAGAGAGGAAAAAAAAATGTTAAGCATCCAGGTGAAACCACAACGAGTTGTTTATCACAACTAATTGCAGATACTGTTAGTCATTATACAATGTGCTTTTAAAGAGGGCAGTGCTTCATCATTCTTGATTACTCGGACAGGTATTTAAGGAAGTGTCACTTTTGCCTTTCAAAATGTATTTACCAGATAATTTCTTTCCAATCTAAATAAAAAGCGTACCGCTGTTTGGGGGAAAAAATATAAAATGTGAAATGCCTACAGCAAATTGTACATGTAGGATGAAAAAGGACTACCTCCATTGCTTATTTTAGGAATAGAAACAAGCTGAAAATGTGGGGCCAAACACTATGGGATGCATTGAGAAGCCCTGTGGCCATCGAGTCCACCATTATCTTCTATATATCCATGTATTTGTCACTAGATTACAGATGCTCCCTGGGTTACGATGGTCCGCGTTACGATGTTTTGACTTTACGATGGGTTAATGTTTTTCACTTTCAGCACATTATTCAATTAATTGCACGAGATATTCAACACTTATTTATAAATTAGGCTTGTTTTTAATGATTTTGCCCAGCTGTAGGCTAATTAATGTAAGTGTTCTAAGCATGTTTAAGGTAGGCTATAGGCTAGGCTATGATGTTTATGTTTTGTTATGTATACTGTATTAAAATGCATTTTCACCTTACGATTGGTTTGTCGAAACGTAACCCCATTGTAACCCAGGGAGAGGCTATATGTTCAATTTTTACCTCACATTCCATTACAATGTGTGTGCAGATGTATATAAAAATCTGCTTCTTTAGTGCCGAACACCTCGTACTGATGCCTGGTGGGCTGAAATGGGCGATGATGCCATGCCCTGTTGGCCTCACCTCTGTCAAAATTGTACTGCTGGGAGATGATCTCCCCCCAGTACTTCGAGCACTCTGCGGCCAGCTTCTTGGGCTTGTCCAGACGGCGAATCGCCAGGGCCTGGATGTGTTTTTGGAAAGCCTCATCGCTCATGTCCTCCGTGCACTTCTCCATGGTCTGCAGGAAGGCCTCCACCCGGCTCTCCAGGTAGTGTGGCGCCTTCTCTGACTGGATTATGAAACGCAAGCCTTGGACGCCATTGGCGCGGCGGGACCCGCTGAACACAATGTAACCTGGGAAATTCAGATGAATCACCAGTTAGCCAAGAAAGGCTTCTCGGTACGCCCCGATACGATGAGCGTGTTATTATATGGATAAGGTACATGTATATAGTAAATATCTGGGTGGAGTGAGTTGAGATGTGGGTGCAGGAAGGTGTGGCTCGGAGCTGTTTAGATCAGAGTAATCCTCACCCAACTGCTCCTTGGTTCTCAGCGTGTTAAAGCAGGGCTCTGAGATAATCTGACAGAATAGTTCCAGTAACATATTGTCGTGAGTGTTCTGCATGTCCGTCTGGTAGTAGATCTCAATGCCACAGTTGTTGTGGACCTCATTCCTCTGCTGATAGACGTACCATCCTCCTGCAAGGCAAACAGTAGACACTGAAAAACCTCTGCACCCACTTGCTTCTGCATTTCTGCGAACCATCCAAAAACACGCATACACTGGTACATGCATAAGCAGACACGCACCCATTTCACAAGAAGACTAACAATCTCCTTCCATGTAAATACTCATCAGACCACATGCCACACTCCTTTTCACACAAATACCTATATTGTGCAATCATCAGAGGAATTATTTAAGCTCAAAGGAGTATCAGGTGTAATGAACAAAAGCTGGGACTCATCCAATGAGCAGTGAAAGAACAAAGTCAGTATACTGCGGGCCACACGGTCAGCCATTTCTAAATAAAACAAGGCATCAACTTTTTTTTTTCCCGATAAATGAGTAAGGAGGGGATGAATTGAGTCAGCTATAGGTTACTGAAATGTTTGCTTGAAAGCAAACGTCAACCCCAACCAGCCATGACAAAGAGAAACCAGCAGGTGTTACAGGGACTGCAACCAAAGGAAAACGGCAAGGAGAGAGAGAGGAAGAAAGAGAGCACACACACGTTATCTAACAAAAATATACATGTAGCTGAGTGTGTGTCTACAGTCTCTGGGAAAACCTGTCCAATTATGGAGCCAAAAATAAGCAGCGTGTCTAGTGTACCAGTGGATAGGCACCCCAATATCCTTTCCTGTCCCAAGTGCCAACCCAACCTCCTCTCGTGCCACACCAGCTGCTTTGGTCTTCCATTCCATCCATTCTGACCTAACCCTAACCCTAACCCTTCCTCACCCGCTGTGACCTCCTCCCCCATTCACACCATGCACAGCCAAAGCCTGCTGTAAGACTCGCTTCAATCGGGAGAGCGAACCAATTCATATGACATGAGGATGGGAGGGTGGAACACAGACATTACTGGGATTTTGGGACTTTTACAGCGAGGAGGTGAAACCAGAACAAAAGACGACCGTTTCAGCTTTAGTAGAGCGGAAGAACACAGGGACATAAAACGGACATAGCTCTTGGGGAAGCGTGACCGCGTCTGGCTGTTGTCATGGGGGCGAGAGGAAACAGAACACTTATGTCATTAGCGATGGCTGCAGGTGAATGAAGGGCTAGGTGCCAGCCTGCGTGTTTGTCAGGTGAAGTCAGGTGAAGGAAAATTGGGCAGGAAAAATAAGAGTCAGACAGCATCACCAAGTGGCCCTGAGTGACATCTCCTGTAAACCGCCTCATATCATCAGGAGGAGAACACCATTAGAGCAAAGAAGCTGGGATGGACTGGACCCATCGAGTCAAAACTGTTAGCAACACTTAGCCTTGTTTTCCATGGCATCATTGTATGAGTGGACAAGGTGGCGCATCAAAAGCAGCCTATTAGAAGGGTGAGGAATGGTATCAAGTGTCAAGGACGTTTCATGAAAATTCAGGGCACTAGGATGCATTTTAGCAAGTCAGGGGAACGTCGCTTACCATCAGGAACCTGCACCTCTCTGTAGCGAATAAGCTGGCTCGGGAGGAGAGGCTTGGTGTGCGCATGCTCAATAAGAGTGTCTTCAACCATCTGCATCATGCCTAAAGCAGACTGGGAAAGACACAGTTGGCATGGTGAATATCAACAGCATCAACAGAACACTCCCTCAGATTCCCTCAGAATAGCCTCTGATCAAGGGAGAAGAGAGAGCAAAAAACTTCCACCAAATAATTCAGAACCACTTCTTGAGAACAAGCAAAGGTTTCAGTTGTATAGTCCCTGTGAAACTTTATATATCCAGTTTAACTGTACGGCTCACTCTAGCTACTTTAAAATGGCCACCATGCCAAACCAGATGAGTAACATTAGAAAAAGATGATTTTAAAACACGCAGTTGTTCTCAGTGACTAGATTTAGGTCTCATGCATATCTTAATGAACCCAGGAACAATGGGCCAGCGTCATTAATCCACATGAGAATGTGAACCATCTAAAACTCCGAGCTCCATTATCCTGCACAACTGAACGCTGTCCCTTACACCCTCCAACTGAAATGAAACCCATCAACTGTTACACAGATTTGATGTCATACTGTGTAAGTTCAGTCAAGAAATCAATATAGTCACACAACAGAAAACATGAGGGCAACCAAGCAGAGTCTGTGGTAATGAAATGGCGAACAGAAAAAGAAAAGATGCTTCCCTCAGATGCTGTATCCAATTCCCTTCTGTCTACACTGTAACATTTGCTTCATTATCGAGGATAAGGAGGGACACTCTGCAGCTGGGACCTTACATAAACCCTCATTTGAACGAATGTTATCTGGATTCACCAGTTTTCACCCTACCTGACAATCCTGGAAGACAGATAAAAGGATTCCGAAGAGCAAAAATGTCCTTGTCAAACATTATAGCCAAAGAGAGAATAAGTCTGACCAAGGCAAATTACACACATCCCCCGTTTTTTTTTTTTTTCATTTGTGTGTAATTTAACATATCTAGCCAACAAACCTGTTTGGTAATGTTGCCATGGAGAAGAGCTTCAATGTGTAACCGTGACAACAGCTGAGGTATGAAGGCCTTAAGGCGAGGTAGAGTGACATCTGAAACATAAAATTAGACAGCGGAATCAATTGCTGAGCGATTCTTGCACAGACATGGCTAAAGTCACAATCAGAGTTGAAAATGAAATGCTTGAGGATGGGCAGAGCTAGAGCCCTGTCCCCAAGTCCCCACGCCATGTGTATCCACAGGTGCCTTCAGAACAGTGTTCAGGTAACTGTGTCATTTGCTTGGTTCACTCTGTATTCACATAACACCTGAGCCACAATCGGGGAGCCCCAGAGGGCAGCTGTGACCTATCACCCATGGCTCTACACATGACCATCATTAAGGGTGCATGTGGTGCTGGTCCAGACATTTTTAATCCCTACTGAGGTATGACTGTTCCAAGAATTGTTCAAAACACAGGCACTTGATGTTGTATCGTCTCAGGTACTGAAGAAGAATCCCACCATAATCCACAGTATACCTTGCTGAGGTCGTCTGCTTAATGCGGTCCGATAGAAATGTTGGAAACCCTGCAGTGTCAGGATCTTCCAAGATGTGATCTGAGTCTCCAAATGAATAACAGAAAACTTCCCCACTGCTAATCACACCAGTACAACCAGTCTGAATTCCCATTAACGCATTCGAAATGTCTGTCTTTGACTCAGGTTACATGTGCGTGGCCAAGCCCTCTGGTACATAATCTCACCATCAAGAGCTTCCTTAAGCTCGTCTTTAGTCCAGGCCACTTCTGTCATTAGCAGGCGCAGGTAGTACATGGCGTGCTGGTGAGGCTGCTCTGCCCTGAAGTTGTTCAGGGATCGCATGTACTGAGGGGCAAAGTCGACATCAACAGCGGTCAGCCTCTGCATGCATCTAACAAGCATGCGCCGAAGGACGGGTGAAAATCTCATACTGGAACAACGGGGAGTTGAAAATGGAGACCATGCGGAAAGATTTTCATATATCACATCACTATATAAATATAGGGTCTCTAAGCGGATAAAGTCTAAGGAAACTAAGACAACAGAAGGCTAAACACAGATGTGAATAGTTAGGACAACTTACCGCCTCTTTAATGATGTCAAATCGCTTCTCGTCGATCTCAAAGGTGGCCATTTTCTCAATGATCTTCTTGAGTAGAATGTGTTGCTTATCATTGTAGCCTTTCACAGACAGCTAGCCCAGGAGGGAGGGAGGGAGGGGAGAGGAAAACATACATGGAGAGCAGGTGTGAGTAAAACATAATGGAACACTGTCACTTGTGTATGCATGTGCAGATGTGTATCAGTCAGAAGCAGTGAGGCAGTGTACCCCCACCTGATCTGTTCCTGGAACTGACATTCGACAGGGGGTAAACAAAGTGAAATTCTTGCACTAGTCACAGAAAGTATCCAAAGTGCTCATCATGTTCTACTTCTGCACTCGAAGTGACACACTGCAGTGCAGACCTGACCCAGATGTGCAGTGAAGCCCGTTGAATATCACACAACCACACAAGCCAGCTGGTTGGGGGAGAGAAACGTCTGACATTATGGGGGGTCAGACTTCCGCAAGCTCACAAAAATACAAGGGTCAGCTTCAGAGCAAGGCCAAGACACAATGTAATGCCAATTGCTGACTCCTTTGTGAGCTCAGCCATCTTGAGCACGGAGCTGTTTAGCAACAACATCCCTGCATCATACCTTGTTGCTAAAATAACACAGGAAATGCAGGGATACATTATGTCTGGATAACTAAGATAAAATGACAATACAGAGGTTGATGTCATTTGTATACATTCTGTGACTAGACTTCTTGTGTGCAAGGTGTAATCAAGCCAGAGAAATGTGTAGAAGAGGTGCAAAAGAAAATTCTGATATATCAAAGATGATGCGAAGGTTATTTGAAATGGCTTTCACCATACTGCGCAAACAAAACCGCATCATTCAAGCACCCTGCATCCACCAGGCCACAGTAAACTCCTTTAGCATTAAAATGTGGGTGCTGCCCCCTAGCTGCAGTAACCGGCATTAAACACAGTAAAGAGCCCATCTGAAATCATTCACCAGGACCAACCCACAGGCAACAATTCTGTCAAGGAACCTCCACAATTCTTCATACATTAGAATACCAAGAAGTGCAAAATCCATGAATATATTAACCGGAGCTGACAACTGGAAATTAGCCTATTTGAATTTGCATTGTACCCTGCAAGGCGCCTAACAAGTTACTCACAAAACTGCTAGCCTGCAGCAGCATGCTGGTTAAAACATAATATGCATAGACATGCCAACCTGTTCAAAACACATAGTTTAGTCATTAGTTATGAGAATCAAATCAACATTCAGATAGGAGTGTGAAAGAGAAGATTGAGTAAGGGGCAGAAAACCAACCAAAGCCAGACAAATCCTTACATTTCTCATGCAACCCAGAGCTATATTATGAATACGTAAAGGCATGAGGTTCGGTAGTCATTTGGTTCATTGTTTTAGAGATCACGCTCCATCATGCTAGTTTCAATGTCCAAATTATAATCCTTCAACAAATGAAATTACAGGGGCAATCTTTCAACTTCATATGTATAGGATACCCTTCATCTAGACTTTTAATGCACAATAAACCTACAAATCTGATCTGTGAAAAAGCTTGAATAAATCATGCATGGTTTAATGAACAAAAACCAACACTTTCTGTCCAATGGCATGTCGAGCGTTTATGGGGGGGGGGGGGAACTAAATGCATGACATGGGTACTGCCAATGACTACTCGTTTGTCAAAACGCCCATCTGTGGATACCTCTGGAAGCTCCTTTATATAACATGGCTGCCAGAGTAGGGGCAGTTGGCAGGGCAGTTTAAACAAACTTGTAACCTCAAGGTCAGTAGTTCAAGGGGAACTCATGAGTAAGACATGCTCCAGTAAATCATCCTGCTCAATAAACTGCAAATTAAAAACATCAAAATTCCTTTGGATAATGTCAACTAAGACACTGATCAGAGCAATCTATGGGGAGCGGGTCTCTAAAACAACAAGCAGCCAGCCGGAAGCCCGGAAAGATTTGGAAAAAGTCCCCTGTACGCCAATCTCAAGCCTCAAGCTCAGCCCCGACCCCACCCCCTTTCCCGCCCCCCCCTCGAGGCGCCGCGGTACTTACAAGGACGGCATTCATTCCTGACGCTATGCCATACACCAGCCCTGAGAGGCGGGCTGCATATGTATACTCTTTTAAATCATCCTTCAATAACCTGAGCAACAGGTAGGTCATGTTGCAGTGGAGGGGGTCTGCGTAAAGGTACCGACTAACAAGGAAACAAAGAAAACAAAACAAAAAACAAAAAAAACATGTGTTTGTTGTGGAGGGGGGAAAATGATCGCCAAAACAGACATGGGGGGGGGATAAGAGGATTGATAGTAAGAGTATGGATATGCAGCCTGATGACCAACTTCACATCTCAAACTAGAACACGCTACAGACGACAGCATAAACGGCCACTGTTCTTTGCAAGGCAGCAGTGTTCTTGTTTAGAAATTTCTGCTCCCCAGTGCCTGTGACCCCAGTTACCGAAATAAAGGTGAACACGCCAATATTGAGCTGTTTTCTTCAAACGGTAAAAAGGGATACTGCGATGCTGGGCGCTCTCAATCCCGCGTAACCTTTTTGCTTCAGAATGTAGGTATCACTGTTTGCCCCGCAGGCAGCACATCTCAGCGGTGGCTGGTTTTTAGGGAGACTGAGGGAAAATGGCTGATCGTAAGTGTCAGAGTGTAGGAAGGTAGGGGGTAGGGGCGGGGCACAGTTTGCTCAATGTGCTGTCCCCAGTCCACAACTTCCTCCGTGTACCTGCCCCCACCCCAACAATGCACATTTCTTTTCTAAATTTGAGAAGACATGGAGATGGAGAGGAGTATACAGCAAATAGAGAGACCTTTCTCTACCGTAGAACCAAGATAGGTGAAGTGAGGGGTGATGGAGCGGGCGGGGGTGAGGGTCTGGGGTCTTGGGGTAGAGGGGTATGAGAGGTAGGCGATAAGTCGGATGGATTGGCTGAAGATGCTCAGGTCATGGCACCGGGGCTGAAATTTGGGTACTTACATACATTCCATAGATGGTATTTTGCAGGTCATAGCTCAAGCCGGCTAGCTCGGCTGCATATGCATACTCGTTGAGAGAGTCCTTGAGCAGCTCAAGGTACAAATAGGCCATGTTACAATGCAATGGGTCCACATAAGCGAACGGGCTGTGAAGAGAATGTACAATTACAGTCTTACATCAAAACCTATAAATGTCCCTCACAGCTGGGACAGTGAGTTACAGCATATGGCATGAAAAGAAAATGAACTAATGAATACTAAAAAAATGAATCACACATACAAAGAAATCATACATATTTACAGCTCCCTGTTTGCAAACATATATGCTGAGTTTTGACAACAATTAGCCAAATTTTTTCTTAATATCTGATCTTAGACTTTGAACTCAATATGCAGACAGCAGGGAGAGGAATGCTGAATGGAGATCATCTGCTGAACTCAGTAACATGAAAACGTTAGAGGACCCTAATGGGCATGATACGGCAAGTTTCTAAAAAGAAACAAAATTTCAAAACAAACATGTACCTATTTTCCACTACTGCATATATATATAGTATATGCATGTAAACAAAAACAGCTCTTTTCCAAATGTCCTTAAATTTTGTGTTTCTGTATTTTATGACTATTAATCAAAAGAAAACTGGATTCCTGTGAAATGACATAATGCCCGAGTTTAAAGGCAATCTTGCATTTTAGATTAAGGCCACAACAGCTCAGTTCCCCAGAGGTATCTGCGACACATTTACATTTCATCTCATACCACCCTAATCCTCATATTACCAAACCTCCCTCAACACCATGGCAGCTGCGTAGATACCCTGCTGAGACCTTTTTGGAGGCTTGCAAGGACAGAATAAGCTAGTTAGCACCAGCGTTAATAAAAGTCACTTTTTTCCCTCTATCCTGATAAGCATACCTGAAGAATTCGAAATTCAGACAGGCCTTAGGCAGGAAGAACTTGTCATCTTGCTTGAACCAAACTTTACTCATGGCAGTATCCTAGGAAAGAAGTGAATAAGTAAACTCCCATTTGAAACAATTACACCACATTTACACTGATACAGAAATCCAGGTCTAAATGTAGCAGTCTATGGCAGTTTGGCACACATAGTTATAATAGCCAGCATTTTCCCCACACGAAAATACCAACTAACTATACCTTTATAAGGATAGGAAATGATGGACAATCTTTTTCCAGTGGGTAGATCTCAAAATTGGTGGGTATGAATTCGTTTCTCATTGGGAGTTTAAACTTGCCGTTCAAGTCTGCATTGTGCCATTTCTGGAAGACAGAAGAAGAGCCGTCAGTTTGCGGTGATGCAGCTATTCCTTACTTACGGCAGTTCATTACAGCATGTGCTGAAATGGAAAGGACGGGGTGTACAAGGATCTACACTATTTACATTATGATCAAGTAGTTTCCCAACTATGACAGGTGGTTTTGACTTTTTATAAGTATGATTTTTCTAATAGTTAGCATGTGGAGCATGTGACAGGTATGATGATAATTACACCAACAACAGACAAACCTTGATGGAATTTGTGTAAACATGCATAACTGTTTTTATGGAAGAGAAAACGCTTTTTGACTGTATCACGATACTCCTCATTATTCAATTGATGACGATATGAATGTTCCTGATCACGACACGATATTTTATATCACCCAGTCAAACTTAACACTATAATTATAATGACCAAACAAACCAGCAAGTGCCTATGACACGATGCCTGCATGTTCAGAGACGGCAACATTACTAAAACAAAAACAGACCGATGCGACACAAAGCAATTTCAGCCTGCATATCTCAACCCTGTCTGTATTTCACTCCTCTGTCAATTATCTGTCTTAGTCTATGTCAGTTTAGAGGCTAGTTCTTAAACTAAAAACTTATTAGATTTTTAACTAGTTTAAGCTGCCTAGAGTATGATGCATGGCTGATGAGAATATATGTATAACTGAGGCGGATGTGGTACTAAGCCTAGCTAAGCTCAAAATAAATAAATCGCAGGGCCCTGATGG